>VZTZ01027823.1:24590-55524 GCA_013400955.1 Drymodes brunneopygia | reverse complement strand
TATATGACTTTACAAGATTCACGAGTTTTGGAGTTCTTTTTCTGTTTTTTGCATGCATTGATATATATGCATTGAAAATACCCCAACTATTAAACCCCTCATTGTGTTGTTTATAAATTGTCATTTATTTGGCTGTAGATCACAACCCAAAGGGAGTCCAGCTTCCTACTGCTCCCTTCCTCTTTGTCTCTGGGATTGTTTTGGTGGTTGATTATCATTGAGTTTAGACATTTGCATAATTACAGCTCAGTCTGCATTTTTTGGTTATCTTGTGCAGAAATGTTTAAGTGATGGCATTACAAGCTCTAAGAGAGCAGGACTCCAGTAAGTCAGTCCAGAAACCTTGTGTTCCTGCACAATAATCCAAGGGAAATAAACCAAATTGAAGAGAAAATATTTATGGAGGCTTTAAGAAAAATATCCAGGTATAACCATAAATTTCCTAAATTCTGTTTTGTGTTGAAGCTGTCTGTGATTTAGAAATACACAATTGCTACATTTAGCCATCAAAAGTTGGCACATTTGAGGAGCTGACATTGTAAAATGTAAACAAGTTGTAGTTAACTAAAAAATAAATCAGAAACCCATATAATGAAAATTTGTGTGGTGTGGCATATTTTACATAAATACTTTACATCAATATTGCTGCTGTAAAAGTTGAGCATGGACACAGTAAAAGCCATGTATTGCTGGTTTAGAACATACAAGTATCAGAGGTTAAAGAATTAGGATTTTATTAAAATAATATTCCTAATGACATGGCCCACAACAAACAGATTTCAAATTACTTTTTCCTTAGCAATTTGGTTTTGATATTTGCAGCAGAGATATTTCCTGTTCGCCACAGAAACTCAGTACAGAATCATCTGCAGTTTCAGGGTGCTCAAGTATTAGGGAGTCTTTCAGTTTACTTAGAAATCATCCCGCAGTTCAGTTACACAATGGAAATTTATATATTGATTGGGAAGCTCGGAATGGTTTATTAACATCTTGTGCAAAACAGATTAATCCATGGTTTTAGATCCTGGTGTTCTGAGTGTTCAAAGATAGGCTGGACATGATGTTAACAGGCAAAGCTGGGATGAGCAGGGATGTGGGATACCTCTAAAGGGAATTCCCTGCATGAGAAGTAGATTAGAACTGGCTGGCCAATGCTTGGAGTTAATGAAGTCACCAAGTGAGTGAGTGAAATGGTAGCTAATAACATTTAATGAGTTTTCTCTGTTGAGGCAGGCAGGGAAAATGTTTGGGGTTTTCTCTTTTCCCCCAGCTCTTGATAGGCTCTGAAGCCCTCAGATTGAGGCAGAATAGAAGGAGGTGCCTCCAAATATGTACAGTTTCTGTGATGTGCTTTTCTGTGATAGTTCTGAGCAGCATGACTAGGAAAGCCTTGTAAATTTATAAATATCAAACTTAAGAATTAGAAGTGCTCACTTTGATAGAGTTGTGTTTCACTCAGTGTCCCTGCTGCTTTGAACTTGAAGGTAGACGATAACAAAAGAGATTTTTTTTTCCTGCCTCTAATCACTGTTTCTGACAAATTCAGAACTGATGGAATATGTCATTAAGAAAGAAAGTAAAAAGAACAAGCAGAACCAGTGCTTTGTGGCATTAAGGTGTTATTTTGTTTTTCTTTTGCTTGGGTGACATTTTGGGGATAGGCTGCAATTATTTGTAGAATATTATGCTTTGGAGTTGAAGAAGAAAGAGATGTTCTCTCCTTCTTTTGTGTTGATGATAATATTCAGTGCATGTTCTTTTATTTCCCTTTGATATCTCATTATTTGTATACTGCTACATCTCTATTTAATCAGCGAAAGTATTGCTGCTTATTTCACCTCCTTAACCTGCTTTTACTCTAGAAATTTCTAAATGCCCTCCCAAGCTCCTGACTCCAGGCCAGGCTTTGCCTTTTCCCACTTTCTTCCTCTTGGTTTTAGTTCTGGTGATCCACATAAACAGCTTTGTTACTATTTCCTATTACAGAACTAAGACAAATGAGCCCAGAGAGATCTACTTTCGTTTCTCTGTTTCTGTGGGATATTTTTGGCTGTTTAAGTCTGTAATATTTCTCTGCTGAGTTACAAAATAAATCTTGCCCAGTTAACCTTCCCAACCCTTCAGGCAAATGCAATAAAGAGCCCGTGTTGTAGAGATGGAAATACCAAAAATTGTAAAACATTAGGTTATCAAATACATTAATTCCTGCCATAAGGTGATTTACCATTTATTGTTACAAGCTGGGCAGACAGTTAATAATCCTAAGAAAGAGGAGAAGAAAAAGTCCTTTTCTCTCCTTTAGTGTGTTAGTTGTCTATGAGAGAAAATGAAAATATGGAATATAGAGTGGTTTGGGATGAAAGGGACCTTAAATATCATCAAATTCCATCCCCTGCCATGAGCAGGGACACCTTCCACTATCCCAGATTGCTCCTAGCCTGGTCCAGCCTGGCCTGGAACACTTCCAGGGGTGAGACTTAAATAATGCACATTCCGCCATTGTTGTATTGGTGCTTTATATTGCAAAAGAAAAGAGAAAAAACACTCAGAAGAGTATAAAACCATTGTTTGACTTAGAGCTTTACAGAACCAACTGAAATCCAGTGAAATCACAAGAAGCACATTGGAAAACAGGGAAGGGAACTGGGATCACTGAGATCCTTGAAGCCACATTTGTGTTCTTTCATTGGACTGATCCAGTCTCCAGTTGCTCGTGTCCAGTTCACACTTGGGAACAGGGAGGAGATCCACGGTGCTTTGCCTTGCTTAAATCACTGGACCAAAATTTTCATTCAAGCAAGAGGCAGGCTTGAACCAAAATTGCTCCTTTCAGCCATCATTTATCATGATAAAGAGAAATATCACATAAGTGAGAGCTTCAATTACCAGTACTATATGTACAGAAAGCGAAGGTGAGAGAGAGACTCTATTGAACTCCTTTAATCTTTGCTCAGAAAAAATCCATGCACCTTGCAAGTGCATTTTTGTTCATCTTTGGACTCCCTGCTGTTCTGCTTCTCTGCTTGAAATTATTTGTACCATATATAATAACATAATTGTTTAATTTCGTGATAATTTTTATGTATTCAAAATTGTACTCAAGTTTCTGCAGGAGCTGATACACTCATAGCAATAGGAGGTTGTGGAAATATTTCAGTAAAAAAATAGAGCAAAGTCGTTGTTTTTGTTTATGACTTTTGAAAGGTTTATTGGGTTTTTTTCTCTTCTGCCCTTGAACTGGGTACTTGTAGTGGAATGGCAGAAAGATATAATTTAATCAAAAAGAACATGCTATGTTGAAAGTAACTTCAAAGCTATGATTAAATGTACTTACAATAATTAGTTTCTAATTCCTAGCAGTGTTTGAAGAATTCAGCATCTAATGAAGTAAAATAAATTACGCACCACTTAGTTCATTGAATAACCAATTTTCTTCTCCTAACTGCCATTTATCAACAGAGCCTTTCACCAGAAAACTTCTCAGCCCTCCTTTAAATGAAGTCAGCCCCAAGCACACTCCCTGTACCCCCTCCCACCCACACACACAAAATGGGCTTGATTATAACCCCCTGCTTGGATTATAATGTGCAAAACCCAATAGTTAACTTCAGATTAAGAGTTGAATCAAGGGAAAGGAAATGTTCTGTAGTGCTTTGCTTTAAAGAATTCCTGTTAGTGTCAGTGGAAGAAGACAAATCACATTTCCCAAATTCTATTTTCTGATATTCTCAAATAATGCTAAATTGAGATGTTCTGCAAACTACATAATTTGAACTGTAATTTTTTGAGAAGGAAACATGAAATTTGGTATTTGTCATCGTTGGTTCCTACCAGATCAATAGGTCAGTGTTTTGGATGACTGAAGCAAAGAATGCAGTATTTATATATCCACAAATAATCTCCCTGGCAGTGAAAATAATTTCACATCTTAAGCAAAGGATGTGAACTATCATGTGATTTCCCAGAAACACATTCCAGCAGCAACAAGAAAATTTAGGGGAGAAATTGAGAAAAACGGAGAAGTTTTCGTGTTAGTTTGTGCAGCAGGAAAAGAGATTTGTTGGTGATCTCCTAGCCTGGCTTGCTTGTTTTTTTATATTGTTCAAGTATAATGAAGAAGTAAATTTGCTTGAAATGGTTATGGACTAGAAGTGATTTTCAGTACAAGTGATGCAGCAGCTCTTCTGCCACTTGTCCCTTTGGAAATGCAAAAGAGTGAACTGGACTAGAACTGGACTTGCAGAACTTGGAGAATTCAGCACTTAGGGAATCCTTGATGCCACTGGCACCTCAAAAACAAGTAAAAAAACCGGGAAAGATAATTGGTTTTTCCCAGTGGGTCTGGAGTTATTCACGTCCTTCACTGGGGTTTAAGTTCTTATTGTCTTTTGAGATCATGCTGGATTATTTTTCCCAAGGTAGGAATATAGTACAAATAGACTTATTAGCTGCCCAGTAATCTAACAGGAAACCGTTATGCCCATTAGCCTTCCTGTTTTAGAATCAAAATAAGTTATTAAGTTTATTGTACTGCAGTTTCTAGCATTTCTGAAGNTTTTTCCCAGTGGGTCTGGAGTTACTCATGTCCTTCATTGGGGTTTAAGTTCTTATTGTTTTTTGAGATCATGATTTTTCTCAAAGCAGGAATATAGTATAATTAGACTTACTAATTGCCAAAAAATGTAACAAGAAACCATTGTGCCCATTAGCCTTGGTGTTTTAGAATCAAAATAATTTATTAAATTTATTCTACTGCATTCATAGCATTTGTTCAAGATCTGTACAGCTTGAAGACCTAGGATCAAAACCAGAAAATCCCCACTTCCTTCCTTCTCCATTCTGATATTTTTTCTTTCTTGGAGGATTGGACCCAACATTTACTCTTCCATTTAGTTATTTACTTAATTATTTAGTTCTTTATTTAGATTGTCATTTGCATGGATGTATTTGTGTCACAGTTCATACAGGGCCTGTCTAAATTTGGAGTTTCCATGCTCTCTGTGCACACACTCACAAGCAATATCTGTAACCATTCCTNTGGATTAATTATTGAAGAAATCCCAGCAGTAAACCCAGAGTTTGCCTGCTCTTCACTGAGGACATGAAGAATTAGAGCTTTATTTTCTTATAAAATTGTAATGAGTGGTCTTAGCAAACCTTGTTATTTTTGTGGTATTAATTGTTACTGTAACTCTGGACAAGGCATTGAATGCATAAGAAAAGTATCCTGTAAAAATTGTTCTTATTTGACTTTCTAGGCTTTGGTTTCTCTGTTACTGTGCAGAAATTTTAGGACTATTCTTGGCTATTCCATACTTTTGTTTTGATTTTTTTGCTTCCTATATAGAAAATACATTCTGTTCTGCTCATACTGAATTATCAGACCTAAATATATATATACATATATATATATATGTACACCCATGGAAGCTGCTGCTTCTGTATTCCCAGCTCTGGAAGAAACCTGGTGAATTAGACTTTTTTTTTCCCCTGCAATTCAATCTGCCCAGTGAATTGCACAGATTCCTTGGAAAACAGTTTCTAATAAGATTCCCACGACTTTCTGAAAACATAGAACAGCAGAGGCAACAGGAGGTGTCTAGGAGGAAAATTTATCCATGGAACAAGTGTGAAGTGATGTTTCCCTAGAATGCCTCCCCAGCCTGAGCTAAATCATGGCTTGTAGAGGAAGGGGAGATTGAAAAGTGAAATGCCTTTGTTAAAAAGTCAGGGGACAAGTTTTATTTTTGCATACTTCTTGTGCAGGTATAAAAAATCTACATAATGGGCATGGTTCTGAATGGTTGTGGATAACTGGATACTGCTACTCTCTGTTAATTTTTTGGTAACTAAATCCAAATTTATATCAGGATATATTAAAAAATGTTTTCATTACTTCATTTCTAAGGTGGTTCTGTACATGTGTTCTTCAAAGTGGAGACACACATTCATGCTGACTTAGTGTCATATTTGGAAAGTTGAAGCACATTCAGTTTGTTTTTCCTGAAATTTAAAGTTTACTGTTATATCAGCTTTCTTTTTCCCCTAGAAAATACAGCTTTATTGAAAGACATGAAAGTACAGAGATGAGCAATGAAAAGTGTTTGCAAATGTCTTTACTCCTTTGTTGCTTTTTAGCATATTCACATTATTTTCTTCATTTAGTGAGTCAATAGATTCTGTTCTTTCTTTGGATTGTTAAGCAGCATCACAAATTAGTTATAAAGAACTTAGAAAGTTCAAAGGAGAGTTTTCAGTGTATCTGATCCCCCTTTATGTCCAGAGATGGTGTTCAAAGCTATAAACAGTCTATAACACTGAACCCTCTGGTTTTATACTGTATTTCTGCTTTTTGGTATTAAAGCTGAGTTGTGCCATTTAATACTCTCCTGGAAAGTGCTAAATTGATATTTTGTGGTAATTAGGATTGGTTTGGACTATGGCCAGGAAAGGAAAGAGCACATTCTTAGGTACCTGGAGCTCTGGGCTTCATGATAACCTGTCAGGAAATTTTCCTCCAAGTTTAGGTAAGAAAATGGGTGAGATGGGAGTCAGTCAATGTATCCCTGATTGTAACACAGTCTCTCAGGCTGTGTAAATCTGGATAAATCAGCACTCTCACACAAAACCCAAGTTTTAGACAAATTACATTATTTTCTTATTAGTATTCATGCATATAATAAACCATTTTTCCCTACTGGATATATATATCTTTTCAGATAAATGCTTTTATTTAATAAGAATGCAGAAATTTGGGCTCCTAGCTCTGCTCTTCTCTTCCTCCAAAAGAATCTTTTGGAGTTCAGTTTGCAGGGTTTTATTTTTTCCAAAAAGGTAGGATTTTGTTGTATATTGATCTATGTAGCACTGACTTAAGCTTGAGAAAATTACAGGCACCTCTGCAATAGCCCTTTAACCTGAAATTCCCTGGCTCTCAGTCACCTTGAGAGCTCCAAAACACAGATTTTCAATTTGGCTGTTCCTTCTACTCAGTTGCTTCCTCTTGCAGCTGTTTCCCTCTCTCCAGATCCACTTCCAGGCTCCAGCTGTTCCCTTTGGAAGTTGGAGATGATGGTGGTGAGGCTCAGCACTGTTGTTGTGTTGGGGCTGCTCTGATGGGATTGGGATCAATTACTCCAAGACAAGAAACAGGAATTTACTTTTTGAAGTCCAGCTGGGAAATACCAACCAGAGGGAAGAGGTTTGTTGGAAGACCTGGTCCAGTTTTATTTACAGAACAGTAAAATCATAGGTAATGATTGAAAGGAATAGCTAATTGGTAGTGATTCCAGGAAAGATAAATAAATAACTCTTGGTTTAGTGGGTTTTCTTTTTATAATTCTCTTTTTGTACAGAAAAAGAAACCAGATTGACTACTTCAGCAGTATTACAAAAGAAGTCATTGTTTTAACATACATAAGAACAAATATATAAGTAAAGACAAGTACTGGCTAGATGAATTGGGGTAGTTTTTATGGGATTTTTTTTCAAAGGCAAGCCCTGCTTGTCACTCTGCTGTTGCATTTTACAGAAAGGAGATCAGTGCTTGCAGATCACAGATTTAAATCTTAACAACAATGGAGTTGTTCAAGGAAAAGTTACAAAAATTAATGATCTGTGAAGGTTACAGGCCCTCTTGTTACTGAAAATCAGCAAGCTAACCTGTATTCCTCAAGTTGTACTGTAGATCAAAGAAACATAAATACAGTTATTTTCAGAGGTCATCCTAAAGTAAGAACAACTAAGAAAATAATTCATATATATATGCATGAAATATATACTTAATGGTGTATGAGCCTATAGTATCTCTAGATTATCTTGTGTAAATGACAGTGTTGCCCCCAGGTTGTTATTGAGCCTAACCTTGGATATTTGTTTAATCACCAAAACTCAAAGTACAGACATTGGACCATTGCAAGGTCTAGTGATAACTGTGAATGCCTTTGTATCTGGAATTCTTTGTTCTGGCTTCTGTAACTCTTTGAAACAGGTAAAGTGAAAGATGTGGAAAATCTGAAAAACAATGGGCCATAAATGATAGAGGGACATTAATAATTAAATGCATTGCAAGTTAAGAAAAAAATCTGCTACAGCAAATCTTAATGATACCTTCCATGGACCATTTAAGTCGATGAATTTCGAGTGCAACCATTTGTGCCAAACAAGGTTAAAATGGCTAAAAGAGTGACTGTATTTTAATGTGCTATAAAGGAATTAAAAGCGACCAGCAGTCCATAAAAATATCATCCTTCAGCTCGGAATGCTCTGGCCATTTCCAGGGACAGGTTTAGTCAATCCCAGGGCAATAACTTCACTCTGTGGAGCTGCAGTAAAGGTTGATGTGATTGTAGAACTGAGGCTTTCTCAGTTTAAATTCCACTGTTGCCCATTCCTTACGTTAGAAACGAAGTTTCTTCTCTCTTTAAAGATGAATTGTATTTTAAGCTTTTCTATTTACTTTATTCACTTAATACACAGCTCATTTGTCTAATTCCTGGTGACTGTGCTTTTCAGTATTCAGTTCATTGAAAGGGAAATGCCACATCCATTCATTTATTTATCTACACATTTGCAAATAATTGCAATGAATGTTGATTAGTTTTATATGTTTCATTCTAGCATTGCAATTAACCCCTTGACTGTCAGGATTTTGCTGATGCACATTATTTTTATGTGTTGCACTGCTTCAACACTGAACTCACCAATACTTTTGTCCTCCCAGTAGTAATTTAATCAGGTAAAACCCATCAGCAGCAACACAGCCCAGATATTTGATTACCTCTATGTTGAAAGAGAATGTGGCTTTTTTTTTCAAAATAAATGGTTGCAGAATTGGATTTAAGTCTCAGATTCAGATGAGTTCCAGCTCTTGGAGTGGGGCAGATTGTGTTATCACAGAGAAATTCAGCATTTGGTGTCCCAGCCATCTCATCCCTCACAGGCAGAGGGATTGCAGTGCTGTTGGCACAAATGTGGTCCCACCCTTTGGGTCAGGGGCCCTGCCAGGTCCCTGCAGCTGAAAAATCCTGTGTGGGGCAATGGGCTTCTCTTGGTGGGAGTCCAGAAAGGGAAAAAACCTTTGCAAGAGCAGAGTGAACACAGAGGTGAAGCTGGGTGATCCATCCTCCTTCACCTTCCTCCCCTCTGGTCCCATCTTCATCTCTCCTCTCCTTTGTACAGGACCTGGGCTTGCTTTTCAGAGAAGAAAGTTTTTCCATTCTAGTTCTTCCTAATTGTCTCTTTTTATCACCAAATCCTGCCATATTTGACAAGCAGGGAAGAAAGGAGTTTTCTCACAAGTTTCTTAGGAGCAACACGAAGTGGGGAGGAGTCAGTCTCAGAAACTGAGAAAAGCTGCTAATGTGTTTTCTTTTTAATCATTTTTAGTTTTTGTGTTCTTTTTTAATTTCACCATGGCTGCTCAGCATCTTGTTCTGAGCAGCAGCAGAGGCACTGCATCTGTCAGGCTTAGGAGGCAGCCAGAGCATTGATATTCTTGCTTTCATGTTTCAGTAGTTATCTTTGCAACTAGAAATGACAGAACCTCTTTTAAATATCATTTAAAATAAAAGCTACAATTCTGTAGACATTGATGACAATCATGTGGGAAGGATTGCTACTTACCGTGAAAATATGGCTTTGTTAAGCTTCAGATAAGAAATGAATGAGATTATTAAAGACAAAAAATTGGTTTTATTCCTCTTTTTGTTATTAATGAGTGTGATTTGATAAATACATGGTAAGTTTTAGAATGACAGATCTGCTCCTGACACAGCAGGCTTTATAGAAAATGAAGATTAACATCAAAAGTAAAAGAGAAAATCATAGAATCATGGAATGGTTTGGCCTGGTAAGGACTTCTAAAAGTCATCCAGTTCCAACCCCTGGGCACCTTCCACTAAACCAGGTTGCTCCAAGCCCTGTCCAGTGTGGCCTTGGACACTTCCAGGGAAAAAGAGGAAAATATCATTTACTGATGTCAGGACCCTTGGGTTATTGGTGGGGTGTGCAGCACGAGCATTTTCTTACAGCCTGGTGGTGGTGGGAGCTGTGCCTTGAAATATTTGGGAAAGGGGAAGTAGCAGTGTCCCTGTACCAAAAATAGGAGTTAGAGTTTCTCCAAGTGATGCTAAATTGAGCGATAGTGACCATAAGGATGTTTCAAAGGTGGGAAGAACAAAGAAGAAACAGACAAACTACACATTTTAGAATCCTGGATAAACAGAAGGACTTTTGAGAATAGTAACCATTTATTAGTCAAGTACAAAGGGAATGAATGAAATTTATATTTAATACATGCATTACTTACATTACTATTGAGTAAGAAATGTGGAAGAATAAATTACAAATAAATGGAATCTAAACCAGATTTTTTCATAATGTGAGAATAAAACTACAGTTGAGTGCATCCTCCGAAATCTAAGAGCAGAAGGAGAGTGGGAACAGAAGAACATGATTAATCCTTAACAGTAAACTTTTTTCTTGTCACTCTGAATCAAAGGCAACCATGCATCAGATGTTGAGTTTGAACTAAATAAATGATAAAAATGCATGATTTGATGGAAGCAGTGAAAATTACACCAAAAGCCTCTATTCAGTTGTCTTTAACATTGACTGGCTAATCCCTCCCTGATTCTCCTAGCTAAGTTTTAAAAAGAATTAAAAAACAAAACCCATTTGAATTAAAACAATAGAGAAAGGGAGGGGATATTTTGAAATGACCTGTCTGTAAAAGTGGGGTGGGTCCCATGCAGGTGAATACTGTGTTGCTATAATTGGATTTAGGGTTTTACCTTTGAGCAACAGACTTGGAGCAGCCATCACTTTGTTCCTACCTGGATGCTGTAACATCACTTGACAGTCACCTGTTAGCACAGATTAAAATATTATTGCCATCAGCAAATGTAGCACAGGAAAAGCCATTGAAGAATTCATCCAGGCAGTGTCAAACAAATGTTATGTCTTCACTCTTGTCTTCACTTCACTGCAGTGATTTAGGAGCTGATTCGGTGATTCTGTGAATGCCACTGGAAATTAAAGCTATCTGAGTCAGAAATCTGGGTTTCTAAAATAGTACCTGAAACCTGAAGATTTTAGCTTGGCTTCTTTATATCCTCCTATCCACTCAACATATCACATGCCACCAAATTGTTAAGGCTTATAAACAAAAGCTGCATTCTATTTTTGTGCTGTAAAGGTTTGTTTGGGGGAAAAAAAATAGCTTGTAACTGTCTCCCATAATACCTCTGTTTTGCTGTGAGCCAAGACAAATGAGAAAAGGACAAAAGCACCCAACAACAAAACCCTTTCTGCCGTGTGTGTTTAACAAAAATGGAATATAATTCTATGTGTGGATTGAAAGAAACTGAACTTCATAGCCCATATTTAGAGCTGGAGCCCATCTCTGGTGGTAAATTAATTCCAGCATTCTCTCAATTCTTCCTTTCTGAATTGCTGAGTACTTCAGAGAGTTAGTGCTGAGAGCTGTGTCGGCCCAGGAAAATGTTTTTGTGTATTTCAAAGCCAACACTAAATTATACTGCCTGCTTGTTGTCTACAAATTCATGGAGTTATACTTAGAAATACAGTTTTACCCAAGAGGTTCACTGAATTCTGTGAGAATCTATATTCTTCCTGAAGTTGCCAGAGCTTTGTTTGTAAGAAGATAATGTGCTGCAGCACATGCTCTAGTTTTTCTGTCTTCTTAGTGTGGATAGAGAGTGAAATCAGGATAAATCCTCTATCTTGCTTATAAAGTTCATTGTGGAAGAAAGACATAAAATTGTGGATATCTTATGGAGTAGAAAACAAGTTTAATGTACTACAGTAAAGGGCTTGACTGTGGTATGTATTTTTTCTATTTCCTTCAATTGCTTTTATAGGATATTCATTATGACCCTAATAGTTCATTGTGTGTGAGAAAATTGGCTCAATGAATGACTGGTGGGGCTCTGCCCTGAGTTTCTGGTGCAGCCTGAAGCCCGTGCCCCAAGACAAACAGCAATTAAAAATATCTCTGCATTCAGGATCATTTATTCACATTTTGTCTCTTAGTAGTAGAGTTGTAACAGTCTACTCTGCTCTGCTTTTGTGATAGATGCCATCATTTCACTCAACAACAGCGGGAATGGGGTAAAAAAAAATCCTGAAGTGTCTGCACATATGTATCGTGTGTCAGCTGAAAGCTTCGTGCAAATTCCTTCACTAAATAAAACTGCAACAAGCAATGTGAGAATGAGCTGTAGCTACAGCACTTCTGCACTGGAGTGCTTTCTTTCTAGTTGTGAGATAATAAATAAATGATATCATGGAGTCACTGAATTCTTTGGGTTGGAAGGGACATCAAAGATCATCTCATTGCAGGCCCACTGCTGTGGGCAGGGACACCTTCCACTAGAGCAGGTTGCTCAATAATCTGCATTTTAGTGGTTTTAAATGAACTGAGGAAGCCACCATGTCCTTATGGGATAGGTAAATCTCTTATTCAAAAATCTGGAATTTGAAGGTATTTGTGCTGAGTTCTAGGACTCTGGCATGTGAAGGGGAGAGGGAGCACTGTGGATGGAGCTGGAGTGTGTGTGCCAAGGCAAGGCTGTGTAATCAGTAATTGCAGTGACTGATCATGCAATCAGTAATTCTGCTTTCATGTTGGTATCAGCTTTTAATCTGCTTTCACCGTGTGCCTCCTGGCAGCAGAGACTGTGCCTGGCCCACCAGGTGTGGAATCTCCTGGAATGTCAGGAATGGGATGGGTTAACATCCAGTGTGTCCTAATGCCTCCTTACAGGGGGTTTGTTGCCATTTCCCTATGGAATGAGCAGCATCAGCACCTGATGATGGTGGTGACTGTTAAACAGGACTCAAAGCTTCCATGCTTGAACCTCACCACCTGCCTTGTGTTCTGATCCTTCATGGCTTTCCTGAAGTCATGTCTGATCCTCAGTTTCCTACGTGTGAAAATAAATAACAGCATTTTTCTTACTAGCTGACAGCTTCTTTTCCTTGCATACAAGAAGCCGTTGCTTTCTCCAGCTTGTGGAAATTTTTCCTGTTCCCTTCAAAGCCGTGAGAATGTTGTCACACATGGTGGCGTTGTCACAGCTGACTAAAGACACTTAGCATCTCTTTGGGAGATGATGGGGAGAAATGAGGCATTTTCTCCATCATACGTTAGAGAAAACCCATTAATGTCAAAAAGTGAAGCTGTGGTGCTCGTGTGGTGTTTGCAGCACGAGGGCTCTGCCTCTGGGAAAGGGAAATGATGTTCCTTAAGAACAGTCAGAGTATAAAGGGATGTGGGTGGTGAACTGGATTCCTTCAGCCCTCAGAACTGTGATATTGTTATTTTGGACAGACGTGTAGGTCACGATTTTGTTGTCCCAAATGGCGTGGTGCTTCCTGAATCGTGGAATGATGGAGTGTAACATTCCTGCTCTTTAGCACAGAGCTGTAATCAGAAAAAACATCCATGTTTGTCAGGATGGGAGTTAGAATTCTCAAATACAGCCCCCCTCCAAAAAAAAAGTGTATATGTATATAGGATATGTGAATGGGAAAGTAAAAGCAGGATGATAAATAGCTCTACTTTTAGCATTTAATTTTGTGTCCATATTTAGCACACTTATTCTGGTAACTATTAAAGTTTCCATATATTTACCAGTGCATGAGGGTTTTTTTTTTTAGTGTGACTTTTAATTAGAGGTTAGGGGAGGAATTGGAAAAAAAAATCACACCTAAATTTTCCAAGTGTGGAATTATTTGGAAATAAAAAGAGGCAAAGTCAGCCACTGTTAACTCTGTGTTTGACATGTATATTTCCTCTTTTTTCATAAGCAAGATAATTTTAGTATTCTCTTGATTGTCTTCATTTTTTTCCCCCCTACAAGACAGAAGAACCCCCAACTGCCAAGTTTTCTGTGTGTTTGGGGGTTTTTATCTGCTTTTAATATCTCTCAGCCAGCTTTTTAAATTCTCCAGGTATATTTATTCATTTATAAAACAAGGTGATCATTAGTGATACCTGAGTGATGAAAACAGCTGTGCTTTACAAATGAGCTGATGGTTGTTGCTGCAGCTGGGTAGAGTTGGGAAACTGAGGCAAAGTTTTCATATGAATTTATTCAAATAATACATAATACAGGAATTGGGACACATACCCACAAAGTTATTTGAAACCCAAGCCCACTGAAGTGGAAAAGTAAATAAGAATTAGGTATGCTGAAATCACCTGGTAGATCTGCTCAGCTTTTTGGCTGAATTATGAACCCACTGGGAGACAATTCTGTATTTTTTAGGAGATGGGAATTCTCCATCCCAGATTTTCATGCTGTGTATCAGAGTTGCTTATTCCTAAGGTGTTTATTGCTAGATAGGCACTGCTGGCCACCAAGGCATAAATGTAGCCATGCATTGTGATCTCATAATAAATAGTTTCATCTGAGAGATCCCTGTGTCCCATTTGCAATCAGCAGGAGCAGGCACTGGAATGTGCTCAGTGCACAGTGGCAGGGATGTCAAATTGTTAACAGCAGCTTGTACCCAGGAGCAGCAGAACAGGTGATTCATGGCTAAACTGAGCCAGAGAAAAAGAAGAAAATGTCAATATAAGTTGAATTTTCAGACAGGGAGTGTCAAAGCTCTAGATTATAGTGTGAAGGGTTGTTTTGAAAAGCTGACACCTCTTGAATCCTCTTTCCCATTATATTTCCTACACTCTTTTGGTCCACAATCAAAAATGTATCTTGTTGGGTCTTTTGTTTGTTAATTTGCTTGGGAAGTTTGAGGGTTTCGTTTCCAGCATTAATTCTTGCACAGGAGGATCTGCAGTTCTGTGACTCACTGTCCTCTTGATCTTGGTGTAAACATCATTATCTGCCTTAAAAACATTGTATTCCACTTCTTGGTAAAGTATAGTTATTTTTTCTCTTACCTTTTTTTTTTTTCCCCTCATTCTCTCCATGTTCTTGATAAAATTGACCAAGAGGTCTGGCCCCTACATCTGCAGAATCCAAGCACCTGCCTGCTGGGTGAGAAGAGAAAGTGGATACAGAAAGTGAGAGGAGTTTGTTAGACAAAGTAAAAGCAGGGAGAAGTAAAGGAGGGTGTGTATATATATATAAAAGAAATATAGATGGTGCAATTAAAGTGAGATAGAGAAAGAGAAATGAGGCAGGAGGATAATAGGAGGAGGTGAGATGTAGGTGAGAAGAATGTCACACACATTGTTTGTAAATCTTCAGCTCTGTCAGCTTTTTGTTTCAAATTTAAGGGGCAAAATTAAATACACAGAATATTGCTCAGAACTGGGCTTATAATCAGGCAGAGAAGAAAGATACTGCTTGGTCCTGCTTTTCCACAATAAGACTGTAAAAATCCATGAAAAATATTGTGAGGGCTAAGTGTTAAACAATCTCCCTATGAACCAGAAAGCAGCACTGAGAGCTGCACAGATGGAAACAGCCTTAAAACCAGTGGTTCCCCAGGTACCAAATTTTTGTATTCTGTATGTCATGTAACAGTGACTCTTAATATACCTTTGACTATTACACTAAGTTTACTTTGCTCTTCATTATTTCAGCACTTAAGGATTTATGATTTGTTAATTCTCATTTTATTTTGGCCCAGAAGTAGAGCAGTGGAGCAGGTAGCAGGAGTGGCTGATAACTTTTGATTCCTGCAGATGGTTGTGGAGCCTTTCCAAGGGGCTGTATAGATCAGGAGACAAACCAGAGCACTTCCAGGCATTCCTTTTCAACTCACAGGTTGGAGAGATGAGTAAATAAAATCCTTCTTTGTGGATGTTTCCTTTTTATCTGCCACTTTTAGATGTGGGAAAAGGTATCACCTGTCCACAGGCTCTTTGTGACTGACATTTTCAATTCTTTGTAATAACTAAGCAGTGTTTGACCAGCTTTCATCTTATTTTGGTTCAGGTATCTTGAAGGCTGATTCCCAGCTCTCTCTGCTGTGTTTGACAAGGTGTTGCTGTACTTGGAACATGTCTAAATTATTCTGTTCCCTGGTGCTGCTGGTGGAGGTAGTTCTGGAGTTTCTCTGTGTTTGCATCTCCAGCCAGGCTGGTTTGAGAGTAGTTCCAGCAGAGCAGCAAGTCACAACCAAAGAAAAAGGGGCAAGAAAAAAGCATCAGAGGAGTTGTGGAGTGCCTGCTGTTCCTCCTTTAGCACCAGGGAAAAACCAGGCAAGTTACACCAAATTAAAATAAAAACCACAAAACATAGGTTTGCTGATATCACTGCTTAGCGTATAAATTAATTTTTTTTTTCTGGAATGATGGATACAGGCATTGATTTTATCATACTGGGTTTCTCTGCAAGAAATATTGATAGAGACCAAAGAGACACTGAGCCATGACCTGCCTGGCAGAAAGTGGGGGATTGGGAAGAGCAACGTGAAGGGGCAGGACAGGTTTGTGCCCTGGGAAAATTGGAGAAGTGGTGGACAGAGAAAGAGAAGAGCTCAGTCAAATTGCAGTTTTAGGATTCCCAGGTCCCCAAAAAAGGCTGGGAGATGAGGCAAATGGTTTGTGGAGCTTTTGGGGAATCACTTATTTTGGTTTTCCAAAGTGGAAGTTGGGCAGTCTTGACCTACCTGTGCACTGAGGCTTGTCTCACTTTGCTGTGTTTTGTTTTTTCCTTAAAAAGTGGCACTGGAACACAATCTAGTTACTATTCTTAGGGAACAAACAAGCCATGAAACATGTTAATGTTCCATGGATCAATAAAGAGGGATTTCAAGCCTAAAAAGACAACTGCCTGGCTCTCTTTTAATTTTGAATGGCGTGTAAAGGAGAGGTGACATTTTCTGTGACAGTCTGTGTCACAAGGACTCCTTAGAGCTCACCCATACAGAAGTTTTATAGGGAGTTGGATGCAGATGATCTTAAATTGCAGTTATTCAGTGATTTTGTAATTAAACAGAGAGTAAAAAATGTGATTTGAGGTCAGCAGGTCGTTAGTTTTCCTAATGGATTTGACTGTAGGTTGTTATATGGCTTCTTTACATTGGGGATATAGGAGCTACTGCCTTGCTTTAGACTAATGGTCCTTTAGGTCCTCTGTGCTCCTGCAATTTGCATTACTTACAACATTTTTTACTTTTTTAAAAAGCATTTTTCCCATATTTTAATCTGTGCTTGTTAGAAATGACCTTTGGCAATGAAGGCCATCTCAAGGTCATGTTTCAGAACTTTTGTTAGTGTCTATTTGTGATCCAGAAGAGGAAGCATTCCCTGAAATCTCATTGCATTTACCAAGTCCTGTATAGCTGAAGGTTAAAAAATCATCAGATGATGTCTTGATACTTGTATGTTCTCCTGTCTGAACGACAAGACAGCCTGATGATAGAAAATATAATTTATCTACCGTGTTTCTCAATCTGCAAAAGCTTTTCAATTCCTTAGAGCAGTGGCTTAGTAAAGCCTCTGTTCCTGCATCTCACAGAGGTGAACATAAATGGACAGCATGCTGCTAAGAGTGATCTGAAAGCAAACACAATTAAAAGTTCTGAGAGGAGTTGGATTGATTTAATTTTTAGTGGGAAGATTCACAACATAGCTAATATCTAATTCCAGAAATTATTTTTTTTATCCAGAAAAGGATACAATGACAACTAAACTCAGACAATTTGTTTAATGCCTATGCACAAAGCCATCAATGTTTAAGCAGTCAATTTGTTGGGAATCAGGGCCCCTGGACTGTGCTCCCACTGTAATTTAGAGATTCATTTACTTAGATAAGGCACTTAATCTCCCTGGGTCTGTTTCCCAATAGTAAAAGAGAAATAATAAACCTCAGAAGTCTTAATTATGGGTGTCTTGTTAGGTTTAATTAATTCGTAAGGGATGTTAATGTCACCGTATGAGAAGTGGCGTGTGGGTGAAGTGTGTGTGTGTATAATTACATTTAACTCACACACACACGTTGATAACAGAGCTCTGGGAGGGCTGCAAGGCCAAGCAGGCAGCAGCAAATATGAGTTTTGCTTCTGGACACTCCCCTGTGACCTCTCATTACAGTAAATATTTAATTACACCATCATCTGCTGTCAGCCCAGCAGAAAGCTTTTCTCATTCACTTCGCATCAGCTGCAGATTTTCACCTCCTTGAGCCAGGTCGATTCCCCTTCCCCATCTCCCAATGCCTTTGGGAAGCTCCTGAAGGAATGGTTGTGCCAAGATATTTTCTCTCGTTTCAAGAACAGTTCCTTGGCGTTCAGCAGATCGATGTGTGTGTGAAAACACTGGCCCTGCCTTCCCAATTGCAGATCCATTTCCAGAACCAGTTTCCAGCTTGGCTGGCAGGAATCCAGCTCTGAGATTGGCAGAAAGTTGTGCCAGGCTGGGATGTGAGTGGGGCACTGCAGCTCCAGGTGCCTGCACGTGAGGGTTGCAGCAGCAGCTGCTGAACAGATGCACCTTGGCTTTGGGAAAGATCAGAAACTCACCTGTTTCGTGTGGGTCAAAGAATAGAAGGGATCCCATCTGTTACAACAATTCCTGTTTAATTTCAGGTCTATGAACCAGGAATTTTGTGCCAATGCTCTTATGGTTACTCCTGAGAGAGAGTAACTGTCTAGTACATGAGGGGGTGACATCCATATTTCATGTTCCTAGGAATGGCTCCTTTATATTCAAAGAACTGATGAGTGAGACAATTTTTTTCTAAAATTAGGGGATAGGAGATCCATGGAAAAATCACTGAAGACAATAAAATGCAGTTACAGGATTTATTATTGCAGACTTTGCATTGTATTTCCCCAAGCTGTCGGGGTTCACTGATTGTTGTGGAATACTCTTTCTAAAGGCTAATTTTGTTTTAAAGAGTATTTGCTACTGAGGACTGCCAGTACAGCTAATCCATTATCTAGCACTGAGCTAAAATGCAGCATTTGCAGTGTTAGGATGTGCTGGATAGTGCTGAGCACCTTGTGGTGTTCAAATGTTTGAATTCAGTGAGGCTCCCTGAATAAACACTGCTTCATTCAGCTGGGAGAATGGGTTATGAAATTAGCAGAAGTGCCATCATTAATACCTATTATTCTTGTGCTTCAATGGAAGATAATCATGCTCATTGCTTTTCCAAAAATAGAGGTGTTTTTCCAGGACACAGATTATAACTTTTTTTCCTCTCTTGTTTAAAAATATTCATTATTATGAAAGTAGCAAGGAAAATACATTAGGACAAAATTGGTATTTCTGTTCCATAGATTGAAACGTCTTCAAGAGCCAGAATTTTTAGAGAGGGAGAGAGCTGTTATATTAAATTAAAATATTGCTCATTTTACCTCGTGATTGGGACAACTCCCATAGGCTTTTTTTATCATTATTTAATTTCTAATTTAAATAATAGCTTGTTCTTAAGACACAGGCTGCATTCTAACTTGCCATCCAAGGCACACCTCGGACCCTGGGGAAGCACAAATAAATGATAGCAAAGACAGAAGAATTAAAGGAATATCTAAACAAAGAAGTCAGGATTGTTTGCATGCCTCAGATCCACATGCATGGAATGAATTTGGTCCCTTGTAAAACCTTTTTCTCAAATTATAGCATCTGGGATGTGGAGCCTGCCATGAGCTTACAGGATGCACAGATTCTGTAAGTTAAGTGCTGTCACACTCTTGCAGTGGCTCTGTGCTGGTCACCTGATTTTATGCCACTGCCCTGGTTTGGAGCAGTGTCACCATCATTTCCTGTCCTCTTAAGCAGAATTACACATGTTCAATAAAACCCAAACACGCATTGATTTGGTAACCCCAGGTTTCTGTTTCTTAAATTGCCACAGACCAAAGTAGCTCCATAACTGGGCTGTCATGTAGATCCCGTGGGTGGTGATGCTGGCCTGCATCCTTCAGGCTTTAATTCTCACATGAAAAAGGATGCTAGGATCTCTTCCTTGGAAAAGAACTTGAAAATCTCCAAAACAACAAATAGGGCAGCAGCATTTAATGCATGTAAGGGCTGATATTCAGTTTTATGTTTCACTTTACAGCCAGAGATAACAGTGACTTCAAAGGCCTTGTAGCCAAGAATGGTGCTGCTAATTCTGCAGCGTTGATGGAAGCTGTGGAAGTATCTGGATGATGTGAAAGTTGAATTGTACAGCACATACTGGCTGAAGTATTTCAAATTGTCCAACTGTGTTTGTGTGTTTTTCTGCTCAAATAGCTCCACCACTAAGATTTTGAATGTTTGCAAAAAAAATCTGAAATGCCAAAACCATAATGAGCATTTTAGAGCTGACCTTTAGAAGGTACTTGTATACACTTTGTAAGCAGATTGTTTTGAACAATCAGACTCCTATTTGAAATTCTCTAACCAGTGTAATAAGGCAGGCCCCGTGTTAATACAGTGATAAACAGATACTAACCTTAATAACTCCTTTTTAAAATACCTGAAAACCTGTAGCATCTATGTGCTAACAATCTCAGAGTAATTTAAAAGTCGGATCCTCCCAGGTGCTGAATAATTGCCAAGTAGTATGAATGCATTTCTGTGACTCCAGTGAGCCTCTCTGTGATGCTGTGCAGTAATTGTGGGTGCACGGGATGTGGTTTGAGTGATGAGAGAAATTTGTCTGAGCCACTGAGCTGGATGCTCGCACGCAGCAAGGTCCACGAGGGATCATGTCTAATCTTGAATGTGCAGATGGTGAGGATTAGGTGTGAAAGGATGTAAAACCCAACAGCAGCTGGGGACAATGAAGTTCATTATAAATCTATTGAATATTTTGAACTACGAGGTGAGAGCTGTGTAAAAAATGCAGCAAGAGGTGGCATTTTATTGATTCAGTGGATGCATTATTTAAATAAATCTTACTTAAAAGCAAACAGCTCTTTGATGAGTGTCTGTGGCACTGTAAAGCTGGAATATATTTATTAAACTGATTTGGTTTACCATGTAACCACTCCTTGAGTTTCCTGGATCTGGGAATTGAATATACACCTTAAAGGCTCAGTACTGTATCTCAGCATGCTGCCAAGCCTGTTTCACTTCCTCCTCCCCTACCAACAAACTTGGAATGAAGAGTGAACCCAAAATAAATCAAAAAAATCTAAGGGGTCAGTAATGAAAGGTTTTAAAAAAAAAAATCTGATTTCAGCTGTAGACTTCAAATTGTTTTATAAAAGATTGAGTATTGATATCTCAGGAGGGCAGAAAGGTGGTGTGACCTGCATAGCATCACTCAAAGGCAAAGGGCAGAACTGGGAATTGGGTGCCTGTGCCTTGAGTTGCAATCCCTGGAACATGGAATGGGGTAACCTGGTGTAGCTGATCCACTGCAGCAGGGATTTACCAGTGGAAAATGTCCCTGTTACTGGGCAACTCAGTGAGAACTGGGAGAGGCTGGAGAGAGGAGGATTGAGGAGAGAGAAGAATCCAGGGCTTCCGTGCAGGGTGGGTCCTTGGGAGCTGAGAAAAGACAGTGCACCAAACAGTTCCTGTGCTAAACTGGCTTTTCCCCAGAAAAATAGAAAAAAAAATTAAAATTGCATTGCTCCAAGATTTTGGAAAAGCAAAAGAAACCAGGAGGGAGCATGGCCAGGACAGCTGACCCGAGCTGGCCAGAGGGATATATTCTATGTTACAGAACATCATCCCAGTTTATAAACTGGGAGGGGCTGAGCTGGGCTTGGGGATGGGCTGGGCACTGGGCAGGGGGTGCTGACCAACAGCATTGAGCATTACTTGTGTTTCTTGGGATTTGTGCCTCTCTCTTTTCATCATCATCATCACCAGCAATTATTATTATTATTATTATCATCATCATCATTATCATCATCATTATTATTGATTATTATTATATTTTTATTATTTATTATTTATTTTATTTTTATTTTATTTCAATCCTTCATCTGTTCTCATCCCCACCCTTGGGTTTTCCATTTTTGGGATGCTCCTCCCCATCCCTGTGGAGTGGGGCAGGGCAGTGAGTGAGCAGCCCCATGGGACTTTGTTGCAGGCTGAGGTTAAACCATGAAGTTTCCATAAAGTCTCTCTTTAAAACTTGTTGCAAAGTCTTGACAAAAGACTTTTTCCTTCCCTCCTTCCAACTAAAGTGAGTTGATTCAGGGATGAAAATCAGAGTTGCTTACAGTTTGTTAAATCATGAAAAAATATCACATTTTAAAGCTTTTGAAAATAATGCAAATACTTTGGTTAATAAGACTTATTTTTTAAAGCAATGCTTTGGTCACTGAAGATGCCAAATTGATGGTCCTGCTAAATAACAAGCTCCAGTTACAAATGAAAGCAGCAGAAGCAATGGATTATGATGCTAATTTCCATACTTGGAGCTTTAAAATTGTTCAAGACTTACTGTTTAAGCACAAAAGAGTTCCTCAGACAATGCTGCTGCTCTGAAATTTTTATTCTTTCCCCCTTCAGCTTGAAATGGCAAGTTAAAAATCAGTTCTCCTGACTAACTTCTCTTTGTAGATGAATCTCTGCTGAGGGCTCACACTGTGATTCTCATACATTATCTAAAGACATTTGTTCTTCTTTCCCCGTTTTATGTATTTTTATGTATAACTATTGACTTTAATAGAGCTGCTCCCAGTCTTCCCTGCATGTCTGGCATTTATTTTATTTTAGTTTTGCTTTTTGCTCAGGCTGTATTGTGAAATGAGAATAAAGCCACTGGTTTTTTTCTTTGAGAATATCCAGTATTACTGCTATTTATTAGAGCCATTATGAAAATTACGAGCTAAATGGAGATTATGAGAAGAATTCTAATTTCACTGACACAGAATAGAAGTATTTGGGAAATGGTGGCTCTCACCCTGGGGATCAGTTGGATTGTTCCTATGGATATATATGGAAGATGATTCAATTATTCTCCTTTTTATTTGTGGATAAATATATTATTTTGTGGATAAAACTTATTTTTTTTTTCTTCTTTCAAGAACGCCAGGATAAATTAGGAACTTTGTATATCTTCTTCTTTACTATTAGAAAGAAGTAAGTCCTCTTCCAGATGTTTACTTTTTAGAGCAGAGTTGTTTGATCCATAGAAATCCTATGCTTTAGGAACTGTATGAAACCTCAGCCTGTGTATAAATCAGGAAAATACCAGGACAATGTTTGACTTGTTTTATTTTGTGAGTTGATCTGTACTACAAACCATGAAAACCTTGGCTGTCCCAGGGCCTGTTCTTCATGAGGCAGCCACAGAGCCACCACAAAGGAACTTGCTGGCAGCACCAAAGTGTGGCAGCACTCAGACCCAGCCCAGCTGCTGATTTAATTGGATGGGAGCTTTAATGAGCAAAGTGAGGTGGATGTGCAGTCCCAGCTTTGCAGCCCATCACATTGACAGTGCTTCATTTCACTGTCAGAGTTACCAAAATGTGGCTTTTCTTCCCTGTGATCCTCTCTCATTAGAAGTTTTGCAGTAGTAGGGGGATGCAATTGATATGCAGTCAAATCATTCCTGACAGAGAATTTAAAAGCTTTTAGATGGGCTGTAAAGAAGGAAACCTTGTCTTTGCAGAGCCTGCTCAGCCCATCCATCTGCATTAAGCATCTTAAAGTCACGCTGAGCAGAAATGACACCTTAAAGAAGACCAAGTGCTGCTTAACTTTTTAATGTCATTCTTGGGAGGTCTGAAGTTGAGTATTTTTCTTTTCCTGGTTGCAGGATCACTCCATCATTTTATAAGAAATAAAGCAGTACTTGTGTTAACAGTGGACTTTTCTATTGTTCCTTGTGCCCTGTGGAGATGGGAGTTTGTGCCTCAGCTTAGGGAGTGAAAGCCCCACACTGGGNGAGGATTGAGGAGAGAGAAGAATCCAGGGCTTCCGTGCAGGGTGGGTCCTTGGGAGCTGAGAAAAGACAGTGCACCAAACAGTTCCTGTGCTAAACTGGCTTTTACCCAGAAAAATAGAAAAAAAAATTAAAATTGCATTGCTCCAAGATTTTGGAAAAGCAAAAGAAACCAGGAGGGAGCATGGCCAGGACAGCTGACCCGAGCTGGCCAGAGGGATATATTCTATGTTACAGAACATCATCCCAGTTTATAAACTGGGAGGGGCTGAGCTGGGCTTGGGGATGGGCTGGGCACTGGGCAGGGGGTGCTGACCAACAGCATTGAGCATTACTTGTGTTTCTTGGGATTTGTGCCTCTCTCTTTTCATCATCATCATCACNAAAGCAGCAGAAGCAATGGATTATGATGCTAATTTCCATACTTGGAGCTTTAAAATTGTTCAAGACTTACTGTTTAAGCACAAAAGAGTTCCTCAGACAATGCTGCTGCTCTGAAATTTTTATTCTTTCCCCCTTCAGCTTGAAATGGCAAGTTAAAAATCAGTTCTCCTGACTAACTTCTCTTTGTAGATGAATCTCTGCTGAGGGCTCACACTGTGATTCTCATACATTATCTAAAGACATTTGTTCTTCTTTCCCCGTTTTATGTATTTTTATGTATAACTATTGACTTTAATAGAGCTGCTCCCAGTCTTCCCTGCATGTCTGGCATTTATTTTATTTTAGTTTTGCTTTTTGCTCAGGCTGTATTGTGAAATGAGAATAAAGCCACTGGTTTTTTTCTTTGAGAATATCCAGTATTACTGCTATTTATTAGAGCCATTATGAAAATTACGAGCTAAATGGAGATTATGAGAAGAATTCTAATTTCACTGACACAGAATAGAAGTATTTGGGAAATGGTGGCTCTCACCCTGGGGATCAGTTGGATTGTTCCTATGGATATATATGGAAGATGATTCAATTATTCTCCTTTTTATTTGTGGATAAATATATTATTTTGTGGATAAAACTTATTTTTTTTTTCTTCTTTCAAGAACGCCAGGATAAATTAGGAACTTTGTATATCTTCTTCTTTACTATTAGAAAGAAGTAAGTCCTCTTCCAGATGTTTACTTTTTAGAGCAGAGTTGTTTGATCCATAGAAATCCTATGCTTTAGGAACTGTATGAAACCTCAGCCTGTGTATAAATCAGGAAAATACCAGGACAATGTTTGACTTGTTTTATTTTGTGAGTTGATCTGTACTACAAACCATGAAAACCTTGGCTGTCCCAGGGCCTGTTCTTCATGAGGCAGCCACAGAGCCACCACAAAGGAACTTGCTGGCAGCACCAAAGTGTGGCAGCACTCAGACCCAGCCCAGCTGCTGATTTAATTGGATGGGAGCTTTAATGAGCAAAGTGAGGTGGATGTGCAGTCCCAGCTTTCCAGCCCATCACATTGACAGTGCTTCATTTCACTGTCAGAGTTACCAAAATGTGGCTTTTCTTCCCTGTGATCCTCTCTCATTAGAAGTTTTGCAGTAGTAGGGGGATGCAATTGATATGCAGTCAAATCATTCCTGACAGAGAGAATTTAAAAGCTTTTAGATGGGCTGTAAAGAAGGAAACCTTGTCTTTGCAGAGCCTGCTCAGCCCATCCATCTGCATTAAGCATCTTAAAGTCACGCTGAGCAGAAATGACACCTTAAAGAAGACCAAGTGCTGCTTAACTTTTTAATGTCATTCTTGGGAGGTCTGAAGTTGAGTATTTTTCTTTTCCTGGTTGCAGGATCACTCCATCATTTTATAAGAAATAAAGCAGTACTTGTGTTAACAGTGGACTTTTCTATTGTTCCTTGTGCCCTGTGGAGATGGGAGTTTGTGCCTCAGCTTAGGGAGTGAAAGCCCCACACTGGGAATCAATTGATGTGTCCTTAAATATCTATTCATGAGAGAAGAAATAAAGCAAAAAAGAAGCCTCTTACGTTTCTTACCACCAGACCCCAGTACTGCAGATTTGTCTTTTATTCCTGCTTCCGAATCCATGAAGATTGTCATTAAAATTAAGGGTTATTTTTGTCCCAGCACTTCATGATGGGCTGTTTCAGAACCCCAGTCTTGGTCCTGTCAGAAATTTTGTATTTTTGGGATTGTATTTGTTCCTAATTAATTCACATGTGATTAATTTTCTGCCAACCACATTCTTCTTCTTAAATCTTAGTCTGCACCATTCCATTTCATATCTTTCAGCAGAGCAGTCTTACAACGTCCCCTCACAGCCCTCCTTTTGCTACAACTCCACAATCCTACCTTTTTCAGCTTCTTTTTGCAGCCCTCCTAACTCATTTTTTTCTGCTTTGATCATTCAGACTCCTCATTTTGGAACATAAATGACAAGAAGTGTTCCAGATGAAAACTCCCCGCCTTACTCAATCCCATCAATATTTCCTCTCCGTGCTTGCCCGACACTCCTGCTATTGCACTTGCCTTATTCACAGGTAGATTAAACTTATTCAGAGTAATAGATCTTCCCTCCAGTACCATTTGCACCTGATGATTGCCTGACTTAAAACAAATTCTTGCCAGTGGTCCCTAGATTAAGCAGCTGAGCTTCACACTCTTTGTTTCTAACCTGTGTCATACATTTAAACCTCGTGGTTACCCAGCTCTTCACAGTGAGAGGCGTTCAGATTTGTGTTTTAGATTCTGTCCAATTTTTTCTGCATAATCACATTTCCTGACTGCCAGCATGGATATGTGGTTGTACTATTTTCTTAGTCTCATCTGATTTTTCAGTTTCTCCCTTCCCCAAGCTCTGCCCTGCCATTTCTTCCATGGACTTGCTGCAGCATCCTGCAAAAACCACCTTTTTCCTAACCCTGACATTACTATTTTGTGCTCAGACTTCCCATTTTTGCCTCATTCCTGACCTGTTGCTTGCCTTTTTTTTTTTCTTTCCTTTTCTGTTTTTATTAATACTCTGTTTCAAAGCCCATTTTAAACCACAGTTCTACTTGGACTCAGGGTATATGAACATGGGGATAACCTCCTTGTACACTCTTCCTTAAAGAAATATCTGCAAAATGGAATATTACTTAAAGTCTTTATTTGTATTTAACATTAGTTTCAAAAGCCTCATCTAAATTGACATTTCTGCCTGTGAGTTACACTTAAAAGAAGTACAGAAAAGGTCTATGATCACTTAATGTGCAGTGGAAATTAAGCTGAGAATAGTGCAAGGAAGTTTTGCTTTGGAGATTTATTTGAGGGGGAAAGTACTTAGCTATTCACAAGCAGCTAGGTCATGTAAGTATAAAAGTTATTTTCAACACTGTATCACATTCAAGGTTAAAAGCTCATTCAACTCTTTTATATTAAAGGTAATATTTATAATATTGGTTACACTGGATTGTGCTGCTTGAGACATTTTAATATTAACAATGTAAATGCTACAACAATGGTACCTCTGAGAAATATCTAATATATGTCTGTGCTGCTAATACAATTCTTACTGCCATTATCTACTTTATCTCATTTCCATTAAAGTGATGGATATTAAGCAATATGAAATAGAAATGGCCATTTTCTCTATTTTCTGCTTTGCTAGCTGGCAGTAGGTAACTGATGAAAATCTCATTTTATCAAGCACGTTTTAGATTTCAAAACTGGACTGGAATGGGTGAATGGCAGGAATAACACTAACAATGAGTTTGGTCATTAGTACATAGAGATATTAAAGAGATTTTCTGAGGGTGTTCAGTAATTTGCTTGAGAAACACAATTCTTGTAGCCATGCATAATTTAAGTACTTCTTTGCTGTTTGTAGTTGTGTAGCAAATAGATAGGAAACTGTTTTGTGTAACCTAGAAATGAAAGCTGATTTGCTGTCACAGAACCTAAAAATCCAGATGAAATAGTTAGAGCTTCTTTCAGTTCAGATTAATCTTTTAATAATCTTTTTAAAGAGCCACAGAATTACCTTCAAGACACCTAAAAATGACCCTTCTACTCATTTTATTGCAGAATACAATAGAATTCCTCCCAAAAGTTGTTCTGCCAGCCTGCTGAGGTCCTCTCGAGACTGACATTACTCATGCAGTGCTTAATGTGTAATTAACCACCCTTTTAAAAATTGTTTTGAAGAATAAACAACGAGTCTTCTCTCACAGGATGTTCCCCATGTCTCTTCAAGGTGCAGCTCTCCTTTTTCCATTCTCCAAGAAGTTTTCAGTTATCTTAAAGCGCCCTGAACAGATTTGATGCTTTATCTGAGGATCCCTTCCCCACCCACTGTCACCTTTCCCTTGGCATAGTTTGTCTCTATTGTTGATTCTCCTAATTCTGTAAAATATTGGAATTCTCTCTGCCAGTCATGGAAATGGCAGATAATTCCCCAAAATGCTGCCGCTGAGCGTGTGATGCAGGGGTGTACAGACGTGAGATTCTCCTAAAAGCAAGGAAACAATAGTTCTTCTAAAATCAATTACTACTTTTTTCCAATAGCCACTAAAAAAAAAAAAAGCAAAAAAAAAAAGCTGCAATTTATGTAATTACCACATTGCAGAGGAAACTTATTGGGATAAAAGTGAAATGAATATGAGTCATTAGTATGCAAAGCTGTAACTCAGTACAGTAAAAGGAATTCATGGGCTCATGATTACATTCGGTGCAGTTAATTGACTCTCACTTCTTTATTACTTATAAACTGTGACTAAGATTTGACAAAGGCTCACACACACTCGCACACACTGCTTTTATTAATCAGTAACTTTATTTTGTATTGCAATTAAACACTTAAAAAACCACATCTGTGTCCTCAGCTCTCTGTTGCTATCACCAGCATAACAAAAGCTTTGAGAGGTCAGGAGCCCTGAGGCCACCCCAAATACTTTGTGAAGCTGAGACACAGCTCTGTTCACTTTTGCTTACCTGTAAAATACTTCAAACCCTTTTATTTTGAGTCATTTGGCTGCGGTGTTTCTTTGTTGGTAGAAGATAAACAGGACTGAGAGGAGCTGCAAGCCCAGAATGTCCAACATTGCTGAGCGTAAAGCCTTAGAAAATAAGTAATTGAAAATTGTAATTGACTTCACATAATTATATCCCTAATTTTCAGAACATTTGTATGTTAATCCCCAGGCATAAATTGAAATACACTCTTCTGGGTTGTTTGCTTGTTGCAGAGGCAGAATATTAAAAAACTTTGTGTTATTCCCTTGCCTGGCTGTGTACTACAGGGTTGAAATTGTACAAATATAATGTGCTGGGACAAATCAACACTGAGCACAGCAGCCTCCCTGCTATTGAAATGCTGGAGAGCTGCCAAACAAACAAAAATAAATCATTTCATATGACATTATTTTGACTACTTTGACAAAAGGGAAAAGCAACAAGACATTAATTACAGGGCTCTGCCAAACTCTGCCATTGTTAGCAAAGTGTTCTAATTCTCATTTGCAAGAATTTGGTACTGAAATGATGCTAAAATCTATATGTACCTTTTGGGTGCAGGTCAGTGCCATCAATCTGGAAACCGCTTCAGGATCAGTAGCAACACACAAAAAAAATCAAAATATTTTTCTTATTTATGAGTCCCACTGTGTTACAGTTCCACTACTTCCCAAGTAGTGGTAAAGACTGTGTGGCTAAATTCACTGAAGGCTGAACTGAGGGATAAGGACTGAAAAGAATTTGCCTGGGTGAATTCTTCCTCAGCTTTTCCCTCTCTGTCCTCATTCAGGTCTTCTGGAAATGGATTTTAAACAGAAGCCTTTGCAGTGTTTGCTTTATGTCTCCTTTGGTTTTTCTCCTGAATGCTTGGAATTGAAAGCTCATTTTTGTTTGTTTGTTTGTTTGTTGGTTTGGGAGGTTTTTGTATTTTTTCTTTTTTTTACCCCTCTTTTTTTTTGACCTTAACCTCTTCAGAAATGCAAGATTTAGTTTTTGACCAAAGGTGAACTCGTTCTTTACACTGTGTTTTAGCAAAATCTGGGCTAAAATTGGGACAGTTCAGTTCTTAGAAAAACGAGTTCTGTCTCTCTCCAATTAGTGAAGAGGTTATTCTGGGGAAGCTGTCACAACTCCATGAAGTGCTTTAAACACTCCTTCACTCTACAGGCTTTTGGCCAAGTTGTGCTCAGGAGTTCCGACGGTGGGGTAGGAGGTAGGGTGTGTTTCTAAATCCAGACTCTCATTTAGGCAGAGGAGAGCTCTTCACCTGGGAAATACTCACCCACGAGGGTCTGAAAGGGCTTTTTGGAACTCTAAAGTGATATTTGAACAACCCAATTCCCGGGACAGATCTCAGGGCACATTTATCCACTTCCTTTTCCTCTTGCTCGAGTGCCCTCCTGTGCCAGGGAGACAAAAGCCAGGCCAGGTTGTGTGCTGAGCTGCAGCCCATAAAAGCATTTTGTCTGATGTTGTGCTTGTTGCCTTTTCTGCTTGGGTTCTTCAGTCCCGTGGGGCTTGAGGCAAACAAGGATGGGAAGGATGGGCCTCTCAGCTGACCTGAAATCTTCCTTCTCTGGCACCATTCCAGGCACTCCCTCCAGCCTTCCCATTACCCACTGGCTTCAGGATGTCCAAGATTTTGGTCATGGCAGGGTCTGAGGGAGGGGAAGCCCTTTCTCCACCCCAGTTTGGTGTCACTTCAGCTCTTTAACATAGATTGAGAACAGGCTGTTCAGTGCTTTATAGGAGAGCTCAGCAGCTGGGGATGGGAAGTATTTGGGCTCAGCAATCACTCTCACTCTGTGCACATTGACCCAGAGAGGCTGCACTTTCCAACAGGACCAGCATTGATCTATGGGATGTGTAATCACCAAAAAACTTATTTTTTTACTTTTTTTCCCATTAGTGTAGAAGGGTTTTAAGTGGAGGGGATGAAACAGAGCCTTGCACTTGGGACAGCCTCCCAAATTTGAGTGGTGCTTGAAAATATCTTGCTCAGGGACTGGAGTGGTGTGTGAGCAAATGTGAGTGTTAGAGGAGCATCAGCTGAAGAAAAGCTGGTGGATTTGAGCTGATTTTTTGTGTCTACTTGTAAGTTTTTAGGCTAAAGAGGTCCTGCAACTCCTCCTTCCTGGGTGGATGGGCTCTATATTCAAAATAAGCTTTCTGAACATGCTCTGAGGGACCCTGAAATCCAAACCACTTTTTTTT
>VZTZ01027823.1:0-24575 GCA_013400955.1 Drymodes brunneopygia | reverse complement strand
ACCCCTTTTTTTTTTTTTTTTCACCAGAAGGGAGAAAGGGACAAATCTCATTCAAATCTGAAAAAAACCTCATAAAACAGTTTAGCAAAAATTCGGAAAAAATCCATGGATGTGTTATAAACTGCAAAATAAAGTGACACCCTCCTTCAGGTGAACCTCAGTGAATTCTCTGCTATTGATTTCTGCAGGTCAGACCCACTGTGGTATAGAGGGCTCTGCAAAGAGTTACGGCATTGCCAAATAATTATGAAAGCTTATCGTACATCCTGAAAATTATGGTGAGACTCAAGGCAATTTGGATCAAAATATGTGAGAAAATTCAAAGAACAATAGAAAAAGGGTTGTGGGACTTGAGCAAAGAATTGTGAGAAATTATTAAGATGGCAGAAATACACCATGCTTTTAAGTAGGAATGAAGAGATGAAATGAGTAGAATTAAAGGAGTTTGCTAAACATATTTGAAGGATACAGACTGAGGCACAGTAACTGATTTTTTCTTGTAGTCTTGCATTGTGGGACAAAAGCAGAGGCAAAGGACTTGAGCTTTGTGTAAAGACTTCATGTTTTTTTTTTTTCATAGGTAAGACTTCAATCTCTTCCATTCAAAGATCCTGATATCTACTTAAAGTCAAGCCCCAAATTAAAATCAGCAGAGAAAGGTCTGCTTTCCATAGTGGCAGATTAGTTACATGATACATCTTAAGGCTGACTGTAGTACCAAACCTTCATCTTATTTTTTTTTCTTTTTTATATAAGGTAGAGATAGAAGGCAATCCAGAGTCAATTAATTTTGGTTGGGTTTCCAAAGGAGCAAGCAGACAGCAGTGTTGAATTTAATTGGCAGCAGTGAAGTTGTACTTGTCAGTACATCCTGCTGTCCAAAAACTAAGGGCTGAAAGAAAGACTCTCATAGTCTTTCAGACTGTGAAAGTACTTTGATGGCAGTAAATGGAGCACTCATCCTTTAATTAAGAAAAGGGACATTAAAATAAAGGTATCCTTGTTGTGTCTCAGTGCGGTGTGTGGGAGTCTTTGAGACTGACATGTCTTTGTCTGCTCTCTCTGCAAGAGATCTGCAAAACCTTCTCCAGAGTCAGCTCCCTGCAGGGCCCCCTGACAGCTCCGATGGGCACCGAGCCTTCCAGTCAGCTCCTGCCCCTCAGCCATGGAAAAGAGTCCTTCAAAAGGAAGGGAATCCCACTCAAAATGCTGAATAAATGCTGTCCTGGTGTTTATTCAGATTAGCAGAAGGTGTCACTCTGCAGTTCCATAACGGCTGAGGAGAAACAGATCTCATGGTTGGGTCACCAAAAAGGGAGGGAGAGGGTTAAATAGGGAACTTTTAAAAATAACTAAAATCCCTTAAGTCTAAAAAGGGGAGTATTTTCTTCCTGCTTAGAAGCCACTGTTGGCTAAGTGGGGCCAAACCTTGTAACAAATTCACCCAGACAAGGTGTGAACTAAACCTTTTCTTTGTACATGCAAGCTCACCCTGCAGCCATGTAAATACCCTGAGATCAGCCGGCTGCCCCCGTGGGCCTTGGGAGGATTTGATCAGTCAGGGGCAAATGTGTGGAGATCCCAAGTATTTAACTTCAAACTCCTCTCAGTGTGGATGTGGTGGGCTTGCTTCTTTATTTCCCTTCAATTACAGTCCTGCCCCAGGACCTGCTTGGTAATGAGAGAAGGGAACTCTGACTGATCTCACTCTGGGAATGTTTCCTAGGTTTTGGAAATTTTGTCTCACTGAGGATGGGAAAGGAGGAAGAGATCCAGAGAGGGCAAATTTGGGAACCTGCTAAGGGCACTGCCTGATTAACCAGATTTCTGCTGTTACCAGAGAAACAGGACAGAGCCTCTGAGTTTCATACCTGGGTGTGCAGAGCATTTCCTAAAAGCCTCCTGGGTTATTAAGGCATAACTTGAAACAGGATACGAAATCTGCCATACAAGAGTAAGAAAACTTTGACATAGTTTAATAGAAATGATTAGAATTGTAATCTCCATGAGACATGTTAATTAAAATAACACAACAAATGGTGCCTCAGTGCAGGGTTTGACATGCACTGTGGCTTTAAGTTGTTTTTAATAAACATAGTAGACAGTAATATCAATTTAGGAAAAAAAGATAAGCAAGAATAAAATTCAAATTTAAATGCAAAGGTTAGAGTAGAACAGATGAGTCATGCTTTATCTATATTGAAGTAATTATACAGTGAGAATTCAGAACAGTGGCTTTGGACTTATAAAGAGCAAATCACCATAGTGAGATTTATCTTTTAGCTAATTTTATGAGCAATACAAAAGTTTCTAAAACCTGCTACTTGAAGGATGGATACAAAAGGTCATTGCTTCTTGATTTCCACCTTTTTTTTCCACTGAAGAACTTATCAATCATTCATGTTTACCAAATCATTTCACTTTTTTTCCTGAGATTTGTTATTGAGGCTGTTGATTGCTTTTTCTGTGCATCTTTAAACTTTTCAAATGATATTCATGTCTGCTAGAGATGGTTGCCAGTACATTTGCAGTGTAAGAGTCTGCAGGCACAGTGATAAACAAACGTGTTCTCTGAGGAGATTTGGGAGATTACTGAGCTTTTTATTGTGCCTTAACTCACCTCTGAGCATCCTGAGTGCTTGCTGGGACTGGTGGCTCTGTTTTCAGAAATGTTTGATCATAAAACAGAACAAAGACATTTTAGTTATGAGGATTATAGAGATCTTGATTGAAGCATTTTTAAAGTCTGACGTCAATAGATGTCAACCTGCAGCGAGTTAGAAAGTCAGATTAGTGTGAGGCCATGAGCTGGTTTGCAGATGGCTGAAATGCTGCACCAAAACATCAGAAGACATGATTTGTAATGTTTATTTCCCCCTCAATCAGAATTTATCCTTTTGAATGCATTTATATTTTCCCTTTCGTAATCATGGTTTAAAAGGTATTGGTTGTCTAATCTGTTTTCTCTCTGCGTTCAAGAAAACCAGATTATTAAATGCCATAATTAAGTGCTTTGCAGATGAGATTCTGCCTCCTTGGACAAAAGGAAGGAAACATTCCTCAACTCTGTGGAAGTTTTCACTGTTTCAGGGGAAAGTTCAGGAGTGCAGGTGGGAAGATGAGTTGTGGAGAGATGCCTGAGACCATCCTCCTTCCTTGTGCTTTCTTTCTCCCTCTCAAGTGGGAATAAACTTGGTGATGGCAGATCAGGAAGGTAAAGGGAGCTTGGATGGGGTTTGGGCTTGAATGTCTGAATACCTCTGTGCTGCAGGAAAAGTTTTGATGGAACCACTCAAAGTACTTATAAGGCAAATAAAGTCCCTAACCTAATAGCTGATTGTCATATTTACTGGTTTGGAAAGAATTGACTCCTTTGAACAGCACAGAGCATTTATCTACTGCTGTCCATCTTCACATTCCTCAGAAATATTTGTCAGTCCTTTAATCCACTAAGCAGACTATTTCCTTCCTCCAGCCACTCATAGAATTGTTTCAGTTTTTTTGGGAAATTGCCTTTCATGTTAAATTTCCAATTCACTCCTCTGGTTTATATAAAGCTTAGCAGAACTTGCTTTTCTCCACGTTGTGCTGTGGTGTTGTTCATAAACAGTTTCCATTTTCACTTTACCTGAGAGCCCATTTAGGCTGTCGTGGTGGGAAGGTGTGGGCAGCCTCCCTCCCTCCCTCCCTGGTGATCTGTCCACAGCTCTGATTCCTGCAAGTGGGGAAAAGCTCCAGGAAAAGGGGGAAAAAGCACCAGGAAAAGGGGGGAAAAGCATCAGGAAAAGGGGCAAATGGGCAAAGGAGGGGTGTAATGATGTTCCTGCAGGATAAATCTGCAGACATGGACTTCTCAAAGAAATCAGATCATTTCTTCACCTTTTGGTGATATTACACTCAAATTATTCCTAACATTTCTTTAGGGCTTTGGTTTATATATTTTTTTGACATTACAGGAGTCATGTGTGGTGAAACATTATTTGGAAACCTGAGTTTTCAGCATGATTTCACACTTTTTCACATATCTATATTTATCTGTATCTATCTATATATATCTCTCTGTATATATGCATATATAGAGAGATATATACAGACATAGCTATATATAGACATAGACATATATATAGATATCTACACATATATAGATACAGACATATATATAGATATATATACATATATGTAGATATAAATATATTCAGACACCTGCACTACATAATATCCTTAACATTTTACCATTTTTACCTGGTTTGTTAAATACTTCACCCATCATAATAAGAGCTCTGTTGTAATTTAATGGAAGAATAACACTGGTTCCTCGTACATTGTCTAAAGTTTATTTGGCTTTTTACTCCTCCAAGCTCCTGTCTGTATAACTTGGGATTATGCAGATGGACCTTACCAAAGGGTTCTTTGTTGGGTGTGGATCAGCCAGTTTAAGAAAAAGGATTTATGCAGCCAAGCAAAAGATCTGCACCTTTTATCCCAGTATATTTCACTGTCTGGATGCTGCAGCTTTGTTCCAGCCCAGCTCAGATGTTGTGCTGGCCTTTTATTCAGTGCAGAAACACAGAATTCTGTGATATTTTACCTGATGCTGAGGTGCCACAGCTAACCAAGTGAAAAGCTTTCCATTAGGTATTTTGGCTACTAGCAGAAGTCTTTCTTGTCCAGAAGATGGATAAATAAAAGCAAGGAAAGAAAGTCTCCTCTGGCTCTTAGTCTAATGTCAGCAGGGGAGTACTGGAGAGATGAATTTTATGTCAGTTAACAAAACATGCAATGAGAGAAAGGCCAGAAAAAAGTCCTTGCAAATAGCACTATTTATTCCTGAACTGGGGAGATACAAGATCAACATTTCTTCCTCTTAGTATCACAAAATGCTGCTGTCTTAAACACTTTTCTTTAAAAAAATTTAAAAAAAATTTTTTAAACTAAACTTCCCCCCCAAAACATTCTGCAATTAACATAAGCAAACCTGCAGGGCCAGGTTATAAAACATTAGAAGTATTGAGATTCTTCTGAAGGATTTCTGGTTTAGTTTTTGGAATTTTAAGAGTAGAATTGCAGCAATAAACGCCTTTATTAAAGTTTAATGTATTTTGTTTTAAAAGCAAATAGCTGAAAACGGAAGTGCTATTATTTTTTCTGTACAATATAGTTTTGTCAGCTAATCAGTTAAGAAAAACTCTAGGTAATAAATAATTTTGCAAAACTTAAAGAATAACAGCCCTCAGAGAGCCAGTGTTTCTCAAGACTCCAGTGTGAAGGGATGCTGGGGCCTCTGTGCAGTCAGATGCCTGTAATTACTTGAAGATGTTTTGTAGTGTATGAAATAACCTTTGAGTTCTAAGGGAAAAAGATAAATACATGGAAATAGAATCAAATAAAGCCTGAATTCTGCTGTAGTATCGGGAGGTTTTGGTAGGGAGTGGTTAACAGCGTGTTTAACCACAGTGATTGGGTGCATTTTACAGGAATTACCTCTTGTGAGAATCAATGTGAAAATATTTCAGCATTTTAGGACTTCTGTTCCACTTTCCCCATGACTTTGCCCAAACTGTTGCCTTGTCTATTCAAAAATGAGATTGTTAAATGATACAACCTCTCACATTCAGTGTTGTTTTCTCTAAAGAGCCACTCATAGAACTTCAGATGGAGTTGTGACAGATGGGCTCCCAGGCAGATCTGGCTGGGTGGAAGTTTAAGGAGTTGCTGTGACATCATGAGCTCTGAAATGTTGGTGGGAGGATGATTGTGGAGAACATCCTTGGCATTCATGAGCTATCACCTGTACACTGCCATGAATAGTCTTTTGGGAGATCTGACAGCAAAGTGGCAATTTGGGGAAGATACACATTCATTTTATAAAAATACTCCATCAAACATGAACATTTGTGAAGGACAGGCAGACTATTCTAAAACCTCTCCCCCTGCCAGTGTGTTCTGGGTTTCTGTCTTGAGCCAGGAAACAAGGAAGGACATAGAAATAAAAGATTGTCCTGGACTTGACCTGTGATAGAGGTAGAAACCCTCTTGCTTTGCTCTGTTTTAAAGGTCAGTTCTGAAAGGCAGCTGCTCAGGGATGGAGGAGCTCCATCACCCTGCTCTCCCTTCCCAGGAGAGCTCACAGACAAATCCTGTTGGAAACTTGAAAGGGAAATCATTTAATGATTCTGTGTTAAATGTTTAACTACTGTCACTTCAAAAAGATCCCCCTCTGCCCTGCTCAGGTGAGACCCCACCTGCAGAGCTGCCTCCAGCCCTGGCTTCAACAGCAGAAGGATGTGGAGCTGCTGGAGCAAATCCAGAGGAGGCCACTGAGCTGTTCCAAGGGCTGGAACCCCTCTGGAGCCAGGCTGGGAGAGCTGAGGATGCTCACCTGGAGAGGAGAAGGTTCCAGGGAGAGCTCAGAGCCCCTTGCAGGGCCTGAAGGGGCTCCAGGAGAGCTGGAGAGGGACTGGGGACAAGGGATGGAGGGACAGGACACAGGGAATGGCTTTGGACTGCCAAAGGGCAGGGATGGATGGGATATTGGGAAGAAATTCTTCCCTGTGAGGGTGGGGAGGCTCTGGCACAGGGTGCCCAGTGTGAGCTGTGGCTGCCCCTGGATCCCTGGCAGTGTCCAAGGCCAGGCTGGACAGGGCTTGGAGCACCCTGGGCTAGTGGAAGGTGTCCCTGCCCATGGCAGGATGATCTTTTAGGTCCTTTCCAATCCAAACCATTCTGTATTTCCATGCAGCGTTCTGTGAAACAAACCTGGCAGGTCATAGAATCACAGATACCCTGAGCTGGAAGGGACCTGCAAGGTTCTTCAAAATCCAAGAAATTTCCATGACATAAAGGAGTTCAAGCAGACCAGTGCATGCAGATACATCTATTAATTATGCAGAATACTTGAAAACCTTTGGGGCATGGCAGTGCAGGGTGTTTTTCTCATGTCAGTGTAAGGACAATTTCAGTAAAGTCCCTTCCATGTGACCCAGTGCTGCTCAGCAGGAGGTGAGCAGAGGAAAGTCACCTTCAAATGTGGCACTATCCATGCTCTGCTGTGTCCCTTCTCTGAAGGTTGTTGCATCTTTAGTAGATTCAAGAGAGAAAATGTGTGAAGATGTCTTTGCATCAGGACAAATGTCAGCTACAGTGCTTGGGGATATAGGACAGACCCACTTCTGCCAAATTTCCAGGAGAGCAAGGTCTGGCAGAGGTTCAGAAAGAGCAGCTGGAGAGCAGGAGCATCTTAAGTCTCTCCAGCTGTTTGCTTCTGTGCAGCTGAGCCAGAACTTCAGTCAATTCCCCATTAGCTGGAACTGTAACAAGATAAATTGAAAAAAAGCAAGGTTGCATTCAACTAAATCGAATTGTGAATGGTTAAATTGAAACAGTGTTCTCACATAGATGAATCCTATGGTGCATTAGAAAAATAATTTAAAATAGAGTTAACTGCAGGAGGACTTCATTTAGGAGTCCAGATTAAGAAAAACAAGAATAATCTTTTTGCATGAGATTGTATTATGCTGTATAAGACACACAGGAAAGTGTCTGGTTTGAAAAACAGCTTCATCATAATTTAAACAACTTCAGGGGAAAACTGAGATGGGAATTTAATCCTTTACTCCCACTCACCAATATCTGAACTGCCAACATAATGTAAGTGCTTAATACCCAGGCAGAATAAGGTTTTTATTTCAGTAAAATCAGCCTGGAGTCTGGGTTTGGGGTTGGCAGGAAGGGTCGGTGTTCCAAAGAAAAAAGAAAAAAAAATGAAAGTGATGGTGAGGAAGGTGAAGGAGCTGCTGGGAGATGTCAGGCAGGGCCTTATTCCAATGGCTGTGATTTGCTCCATCCACATTCGGATTAATTTTATTTTGGGTCAGATTTGTAAACTGTTATTTTCTTTTCTGTCTAATGCATGGCACAAGCATATTCTTTTTTCCAACTAGGTTCTTCTACTTTTGGCAGTTGTAGCTCCCTGTTGAAAAACAGGTGGGCTTGTTGGCTTTGCTTTTTTTTTTTTTTCAAATGATAATTCTTTATGGATCTGTTATATTTGAGAATTTTGCCGCCAGTGTCCTCATGAATACTTACGTGTTAATGTAAATTATACTCATAAAATCAAATTTGAAATATCAATTATTTTTAAAAAGTCCAGCTACTGAAATCCCTACATTTTCTTGCTCTCATGATTATCAGCTTCTTCTTCCATTTCACTGCCAATGTAGTGAAGTATCTTCCAGTAATGCATATTTAGTGATATGTCAAACAGCTGCTGGGAACTATTTATCCTTCCTCTAATCTTTTTCTGAGTAAAAATACTTCAGTCTGTAAGACAGGCACTGCATTATTAATGTTTAATTTCCTTTACACTCATCTCTGGATCTGCTTCCTCCTCTTCCTGTACCTATAGTTTTATCTCTGTCTGTGTTTGTGCATATCTTTGTTTATTCTTTAGCCACCCCTGTATTTTTATTGAACACAGGCATTTGTGGTATTTTCTGTGGTTGTTTCTTTCCCCTGTAGTTTGAAGCGGAGCAATAAAACCCCCTCTCCTGCAGTGAGGAGCTTTTCCTGTGTCCCAGGAGTGAGGGATGAGTGCTGCTCTCCTGCAGATCCAGGGCTGGAAAATCAGTGCTGTTCCCTGCTTTCCCTAAGCTGGAGCTCCCAGGATGGTGATGGTTTCCTGCCCAACAGGATGGGACAAACTCACAGGTTTAGAAAGAAAAAATCACTTCTAATTTCCTGAGCTAAAACCTACCCATGAATTTTAGGCTGTATAACTCATTGAAAAATTAATTCTGTTCAAGTCTAACTGCATAAACTTTTTGTTGTTGCTTTAAGATGCTTGTCTGGATTCAGTTCCAGTTGTAGGCAATAATTGAAAGTCAGACCTTGTTGTCTGGTGGGGAGGAGCTGGGAACAGTTTGAGGTATTTCACTTGGTGAGCACAGGCCTGAATTCCACATTACTTTGTTTTATTTTGACCTAGCAAAGTGTCATTATGGTAAAGGATCATTGCTTGCACCTGGAGAAAGGCCAGCCCAGGGGCACTGAGGGCTATTTGCCATTCTTGGATGAGTCTCACAGGGAAGTTGTAAACATTATTAATCCTAAAGCAAAGCAGGTGTGTTAAGGATCATAATCAGGTGATTGAAATGAGCCCAGGGAGGTGATTTGCTAGACCAGATGCAGGTTTCAATACAAAATTCTGTATTATTCCTGACTTTCACTGCCACACAGATTTTTATTTACAGGTATGTGTGTATGATCTTTTATTGGGTAAGAGGGGTTTGCTTTCATAGAGCAAGAATACCTTAAATAGTAAAGGTAATGTGGTTTACATTTTGGTGGGGTTTTTTGGGGGAGTATTCTTTTGTGTGGTGTTTTGGTTTGGATTTTTTTGGTTTTGTTTTTCTTTTTTCTTAGCTGTGTACTAAGTATCTGGTTCACATTTGGGCAGTTTTGAGACAGCTAATTATTAGTGAATTATTACTAAAATTTCAAAACAATCTCTACAGTCATGGATGAGGTCAATTTTTCACCCACTTTGAATCAAGGGGAGATGAGGGAAAAGAGAGACTAATTAAAATGAAGTCTCCAGGCTCCATCACCTCTCTGTGGCAGGCAGCTGCAGAACTTGAAAAATTACTTTTGGCTTCTTGGCCAAATTCTGGTTTATTTGCTTGGCTGCATGATAAAACCATCCACGACCTTCATCACTGGAGAAGAGTACAAATCTTTTGTGGTGGAGAAAAGCCCAGAAGCAATAGGAGAACATTACAATTTCTGAAGTGGAAACTTTCAAATCCTCTTTTATACTTACGGGAAAGAATTGTGAAAATATATTGTGCAGGGAGAACAAAAAAAGCCATGGAAATTTCCAAGGCAGGTTGATGTATAAAGCGTAATTTAAAATTGTTTCATCATAATAAATGTAACATTTGTGGTTATTAGTATTTTGCTTTACGCAGATAAATAGGTTTTTTACCTGTTGAAAAATATCCAGCAGTATATTAAAAATATGAAAGTAGGCAGTAGTGAAACCAAGTACAGATAATTGGTCAAAGTCAGATAACGTGAACTGCCAGGCAATTAAAATACATGAAAAAGCTATAAAATTGCAACGTTGGGACTTCTTAGTAGCACTGACTGGGTTTGATGCTTCTGTGATTCAGCTTTTCTGTCATTCCCATCTAATGGACAGATAACGGTTGCCAGGGCAAGTGATGTCAAAACCTCTTTCTGACTTGAAAATGAGATTGTGCCAATTACTGAGTGTGAGTGAGTCCACAGAGGGAATTCTGATGGAGGGACCATTTTCTCTTGGCAATTGTCATTGTTATGTGTTTGGGGTAAAATTGCTAAACACAGTGAGTAGTGCAGCTACATCTGCCTTTTCTTATGTGAAAAAAAATCTCCTTCCAGTCTCTAACAAACTATCTCTACACATCACCTTTCTGATGGTAGTGGTGATGGAGATGAAGAACAAGGGCTCATAAATTTCCTTTATTTGGGTATTGCTGGCAGCAGCAGCAGTGTTTGCCTATGGATGAAGTGCTGCCAGGCCCAAGAAAGGATGGAACATCAGTGCTGCTCTTGCAGCCAGAACTCTACAGCCTGTCCTGGGCTGTGTCCACAGGGGAGCAGCCAGGGGGGCTGAGGGCTGGGCATGGCACTGAGCTCAGCCTTGCTAGACCACACCTGAAAGAGTATGGAGAAATTATTTCTGCTTATGCAGAGAATCAGAGTGGTTTGGGTTGGAAGGGACCTTAAAGCTCATTTTGTTCCACTCCTGCCATGGGCAGGGACACCTTCCACTATCCCAGGTGGCTCTAAACCCTGTCCAACCTGGGCTTGTAAGGGATCCAGGGGCAGCCACAGCTTCTCTGGGCACCCTGTGCCAGGGCCTCAGCACCCACACAGGGAACAATTCCTTCCCAATATCCCATCTAGCTTTGTCCCCTTTCAACTTAAACAATTCCCCCCTTGTCCTGTCCTCCATCCCTTGTCCCCAGTCTCTTTTCAGCTCTCCTGGAGCCCCTTTTAGGCCCTGGAGGGGGCTCTGGGCTCTCCCCAGGGCCTTCTTTTGTCCTGGTGAGCACCCCCAGCTCTCCCAGCCTGGCTCCAGAGCAGAGAGGCTCCAGCCCTTGGAGCATCTCCATGACCTCCTCTGGACTCTCTCCATGTCCTTCTCATGTTTGGGATCCCTGGGCTGGGGCAGCCCTGCAGGTGGGGTCTCACCTGAGCAGGGCACAGGGTCAGAATCCATCTGCCCGTGCTGGGGGATCAGCCCAGGACATGGGGGGGTTTCTGGGCTAGAGACTCACATTGCCAATTAATTAATGTTGCACATCATTCCTTTACATGCACATAAAGAGATATCTGCAGTCCTGCTCTATGGCATTTATTGCATTTACTGTGTGATTTCAGCATTTAGCCCTGCTGTGCCTGCTTGTGTCCCCTTAGAATTTATTGTCTCTGCGTGTGACACTGAGTTACCCCACAGCTCTGAGATGGGACTATTTCCTGCTACTCTCTTGGGATTGGTATCATTGAAAATACGAGAAAGAAGTTTCCAGAGCTTTTCTGGATGCTTTGCTAGGCAAGGAAAGGGGTGAGGAAGTCAGGGCTATCACCAAACACCCAGTCCTGCTGCACTTAACCTTGACTTGTCACCTCCTTGGTCCTTGTGCCAATGACTTGGCTGCACCTGGCAAATGAAGGCATCAAGCGAGGCTCCTTCCAGCATAAAATATCTTCAACTTAGCCATTTTAATTCCAAATAATCAGTATTGTTTCCTGTAGCCTGTCATTATCAGCTGAATGCATCCTTTCAGATATAGGATAGGAAATACGATCAGAATATAAATGCTGAATTAATTTGAAATCCATTAGGTTTAATATAGCAATGTCTCTATAACAGCTCAAAATATTGTGGAGGAGAAAACAACACAAGCTCTTGCTGCAGAACAAATATTGGCTTTAGCTACTTCTGCAATATTAAAATGTCTTGAGTAGCTGAACTGTACAGAGAAAACTATTTATATCAGCTTTTCAGCTCCAAAGGGGAGATAACTCTGAGCCTGGGCAATCATTTATGTTTGTAAATGAGTGGAAAATATGGTTTATTTAGAAAGGAGCCTATATGCATATATTAGTGTGTAGGTTCTACATCCAAATAGTTCACTTGAACACTCTTTGTTAGTTTGTTTTACTGAAGGGAGTTGGGGCTAAAGAGTGAGGAATTTCTGTGAGTACTGACCTATGTGCAGCTGGATTCTTTCAGGCTTTAAAGTGTTAAAGAGAAGTCACAGAATCAGAATGGTTTGGGTTGGAAGAGACCTTGAAAACCATTCAGTTCCACCCCCTGCCATGGGCAGGGACATCTTCCACTATCCCAGGGTGCTCAGAGCTTTATCCAGCCTGGCCTGGGGCACTCCCAGGATGGGGCAGCCACAGCTTCTCTGGGAAACTTCTGCTCATCCCTCCCCACCCTCCCAGGGAACAATTCCTTCCCAATATCCCATCCATCCCTGCCCTCTGGCAGTGGGAAGCCATTCCCTGTGTCCTGTCCCTCCATCCCTTGTCCCCAGTCCCTCTCCAGCTCTCCTGGAGCCCCTTTGGGCACTGGAAGGTGCTGGATGGAAGTCCAAATGCTGTATGTAACAAGAGAAAAATGTACTACTGTTGAAGTTTTTTAAACTTAATTAAAAACATAAAGCAATGGGAATTTTTAAGACAGTGGAATTTGGACCAACAAATAATCACATCAAGCTGGCTTCTCTTCCCTGTGATTGTCACACTGATTCCACAGAAATCCCTTGAGCAGTGGTTCAGTGATCACTAAATCCACCAGACAACTAAGAGGAATAACCCATAGCCAAAATAAAGTTTTGGGAATAAACTCTTAAAATACACAGGTCAAAACTCTACCTTGTAATCTTCAATATGCTTTTATACCCCTCCAATTAAAAATATGATTTTGTGGCACCAAAATTCACCTGTCCCTGTCATAACATTAATGTTTGTGGACACGTAAATAAGATTCACACATTTGATTTTTAATGTCTTTAGCTTCCAGCTTGCATCGTTCACAACCCTGAAGCTGTGAGATTACCTCCCAAATCCTGTTTTTCTGTGTTTATAAGGTTCTTGCAGCTGTGGAGAAGTTTTGCACATAATATAAGATAATCATCCTTCTATAGTCAGTCAATGGAGAGATACACAGAGGAAAAAAAAAGTCATAAATGATTTAAGACACCTATTTGTGATGGGTTGAATTATCCTTTGGATCTGTCAAGAGTAATGATCTTCTATTCTTTCTTTTTCTAAAATAATATCGCTTAACATTACATAAAGTTGGATTTTGAAACTCCCTGTAACTACTCAATTTTTAAAAAAAAGGCCATAAAAAGTATATGGATGAAGATAGTTGCATTCATCACAAATAAAGAATTTAATATTACTTATCTGCCTTTATGCCTTTTATCTAGAGATGTCAAAATACATGACAAAGGATAAAAAAGTATCACTTTTCAATTTTACAGATAGGGAAAATAAGTACTGTCTGTTATTTTCCTCAAAGTCACAGAAGTCTACAGTATCCCAATATATCCCAAGTTATTTTACCATGACTAATGCCTTGTCCATTAAAAGATGCTGCTTCCAATAACTTCTCAACCCAAATGGGATTTCCATTACATTCACAACTTGAGGTTGAAACATATAAAATCTGTAGCACTATTTAAGAAAAAAAACCCCAACTCTGAATGACTCTCATTCACAGGGTCACATTCAAACTGATGCTTTGCAGAATTAGCATTTTATGCTTTTCTTTTAGGGAAAGCAAGAAGGAATCAGCTTTTAGCTCCCCCTCTTCTTGCCAAGAATACTTTATCTTTTCTTTAAGCAGATAACTCTTGTGCTTAATTCCTGCACTTAACTCTTCCTTTCTTCTGATACTCTGCAGCTGAAGGGCAGCTGCTGCAATGAGCAGAACTTCCTAGGAAATATTTTTACAAAGGCACTTCGGTATTAAAAATGGGAAAGTGCTTTTAAAACAGAAAGAAAAGATGAATTTGTACTTATCTTAATGGTTGCCATTTGTTGTGGTCATCATAGCTGTTATTAATGGTTTGATGATTGTCTTAGAAACACAGAATCATTAAAGCTGGAAAAGTTCTTTCAGGTCATTGACCCCAATAGGGGTCAAGGCCACCACTGACCCCTGTCCCCAAGTGCCACATCCACACAGCTTTTAAATCCCTCCATGGATGGGAACTCCAGCACTGCCCTGGGCAGCTGTGCCAGGGCTGGACATCCATTCCATGAAGAAGTTTTCCCAAATATCCCATCTAAACCTCCTCTGGCACAGCCTGAGGCTGTTCCCTCTCCTCCTGTCCCTGTTCCCTGGGAGCAGAGCCTGACCCTGCCCTGGCTGTCCCCTCCTGTCAGGGAGTTGTGCAGAGCCACAAGGTCCCCCCTGAGCCTCCTTTTCTCCAGGCTGAGCCCCTTCCCAGCTCCCTCTGTCACTCCAGACCCTTCCCCAGCTCCATTCCCTTCCCTGGACACACAAATATAATAAAAGTTATCCTTTCCCCCCATTTTGCACCTTTTTCTCACAAGAATCTTACAGGTTTTACAACATATCCTTCTTTACTGTAATCACACTTAACCCTTCTCACAAAATTTAGTGCTAAATGTTCTCACAGCAGCCCTGTGTATTCATGTTTCACCTAATCCAGCTTTATTAGGAAGTTATACTGTCCTTCATCTTAAGGAAAAATCCTTATCCATAAGATTCTTCCATTTTCCTGAATCACAGCAGTTGTCCAGCACTTTGTGAATTGTTAGGAATTGTAATACATCCATGGAATTCAAATGCTTCAAATATTCCTGAGTTTTAAAAGATCAGTAGCTTCAGTTTAGGGGGGGAAAGGAAAAAGTTTTCCAGTTGCTAGGAAAAATAACAATTTTTACAGGCTAATGGTGCTCACAGATTCCACAACTGACCTGTCTTAGTTATGGTGAGAACTGACTCGGAGCTGCATCTGAAAAGCATCATTTGAAACGTGTAATTTTGTTCCATTTTGCATAATCAACTGCAGTGAGGGGTGACAGTCTGTGGAAATTCACAGCCAAGATCAAATTGGTTGAGGGGCTGTATGAAAAGTTTTCCCATCCATAGGATTTGCACCGGGGATGATATTGTGCCAAAATTTAAGATCCTTAAATATATATCATTAAAATAATAGTATTTTCTTGAGTGTCTGCATTTTATAATATGAGAAGTATTTCAAAGCTGGGTTTTTATCTTTCAATAGATTTTTAAGAGATTAATCTAAATATTGGCGTGTTTACATGAGGAAATTGTTATCTTCTTTAAATATATATATAATAAGGTGCAAAAATACATATAAAAAGTAGGAAAATTAAATGTTTGGCAGCAAAGCTGAGTATTTACTGCTTAAGGTACCTTTCAGCATTATTAAAAAGCAGAATAAATATTGCATCTCTTGTCCTTGGAAAATACCAGAAAATATTCCTGATTTATTATGTGGGAGGAAGGACGTGAAAAAAGATGTGGTGCTGAAAAATTGTACTTTGCAGGAGAAAGAATTGACTGAACAGGAATTTGTAAAGCTTAACTTGCTCTGTGAAAACTCCTTGTGCTTGTTTGGGTTTCTGGTGTATAAATTATCCACCTCTTCCCTGTGTATGTGCAGAGCAGAAATTGGCTGTTGGCTTTTTTGGGGAGGTTTTGTTGTATTTTGAATTCTTTTCCGAACAGAAAGGAAGCACCTATTGAGCTGGGACAGCTTCCTTCTTAGATAAATTAATGCAAATCTAAAATGTCCTATTTTCACTTTCTAATGCTGTATTTTGCACATCAGGTCTTTGCCTTTGACCTCAAATAATTTTGTCTATTTTATATTTTAGGTAAGTTTAGTAGTTTAATAGCAGTTTTCTCAGTTCCCTACAGTGTCTGATATTTCATTTAATTTTTTTTTGTCTTGCAAGCTGCCTACTTAAGCTGAAGATACTAAAGAGAATAAAACAAAAGTCTTTAGTTTTTAATAATAAAATAGTTCTGCTTTTATGAATTCAAAGAAGTGCCATTATTTTTAGCATGAGCATGTTAAATGATATTAATTAATTCAATCATTATAAAATATAAGCTAGAAAGTTCTCAGGGGGTTTTTTAGTTCACTCCTCTACCCTACCAAAATTTAGACACAAAGATTTGGTTGTGAAAAATATGTATTATGAAAGATGAAAAAATCAAACCCAGAAAATTCTGAAGTGAATAGCTGAAGATAAAGGGTGAATTTCAGTTCCCAGGTTAAATGGCAGGGAATGGCCTCAGCATAAATTGTCTTTTAATTAAAATTATTTAAGCCTCTGATTATAGCCACTGATCAGTGACTTATGTTGGAGATAAATCCGTGTTATATAATGAATGATGCTCCATATTTCATTAATTTCACGAGTTGAAAGGCTGTCGTTGAAAAAAGGAATTATCAGCAGGAAAGGAAAAATACAAGAACCCTTCTGGGTGAGCTGTGGGGTCCTGGGTTCAGTTTTGATGTTAAATAATTTGCCTAAAATTTTTTAGTGTCAATTTACTTGTCAAGGTGTGCAGCCTTTTCTGAGCTCCTTCACTCCTGACAGCTGCTCTGAGAATTTTCATGTGTGTGACTCAGTTACCTCTGACACTGGAGGATCTGAAGCCAACGTGACTTCAGGATGTCTCCCCTTTTCTCTCTAGTGTGGCCAAGCTCTCTGAAAAGAGGACAACCCAAGCTGATTGGAATTTTCCAGTCTAACCCTTTTCCATGGGCAGTATTGATATCCAAAGTCTCAGTTTTGGCTAAGTTTGGGTTATATCAGCTGTCAAAGAGCCCTGCTCACTTCTCCAGTGTTTGCTCATCATGAGGGCACTCCAGACACCTCATGGCCACTGAAAATATTTGATAATTGAATTGTGGCTTGATTTTCCTAAAAAACCTTATCATTTCTGCATGATGACAAATGTGGTATTTGTTAAAAAATGTTCTCTTCATCTCCAGGCTTGTTTTTTTGGTTTTTTTTTCCTGATGTGGGTATTCCAGTTCCATACAATTCTTAAAGCATCCCTGGCTTGCATGAGACACTACTTTTGTATTAGAAATATGTTTCTGTTTCCTGTTTGTTTAGTTTTGGGCCACCAATAAGTATTTTGACAAGAAAAACCAAATCAAATTAAGTCAGTAGAAAATTATGACCCTTGTGATAAATCTGAAAGGTTTTAGCAGTGTGCTTCTGGCAAGCTCCTGCAGGAAAGGACACAAATCATCATTTTCTGAAACTTACAATTTGGCCAAGTACAAACAGGTTAGCTTGAGGACATCTCAATGGCTGCTACCTCTTGGATAAATTTCAAAGTACCAGTGGAAATTAGAAAAGTATTAGGGTTATTAAGAAAACAGCTGGGGAAATGAATATCAGGAGGATTGGTAAATGACCTTAATAAAGGGATTGATACTGTTCCCTCATATCTTCTGACAATTCTCAAGAGGACCTGGGGGAAAAATTGAAGTCAACATCATGCAAAGCTGAGGTGGGACTATTAAGTTGTGAGAACATACTTTCCAAAACTAGAAAAGCTTGAGATTTTTTTCCACAGAAGAGGTAAAAAGAAACTGAGCAAGGGCAGCCTAGCAAAAAGTGAGTGAGGATTGTAGTTCTTTTCCAAGTGATGTTTGGAGATGCGCGTGTTTTCCTTCCACTTTCAGGCACCTTCTTGGTATTTATTTCATTTAACTTTCTCTTTGTTATTGTCTTTTTCTCCTTCCCCCTGTTTTTGTGCCTTTCCCTCTCTCTTTTCTTCTTCTTAGGTGTAAAACAGCAGCAGAAGAATATCTCCATGTGCCTCCTAAGATGTACTTTCTTTTTAAATAATGATGAGTTTATCCATCCCTTTTCTCTTCAAAGCAAACAAAAGATTTCACTCACACTGTTTTTTGGTTTTTGCCACGGTGCAGCCATCCTTTGAAAGTCTGTAGCAGTTTCAGAAAGATACAACAGCATTTGGAAAAAATGTGCAAGAATTGAAGAACATGAAATATATTAGGGAAAAAAATGTGGATTAAAAATAATTAAGCAAATTTTAATGTGGTGAAAATAGGGATGTTAGTTGGAGTTCTCAGAAATGCTTTGGAGGCTCATTGCAGTAGATATCACAAGATCCTAAAGGATAAATTCTGCTCTAAAGAACCCATGCTCTGAGCAAGCCATGAGTAAAGGGTTTTATCAGCCTAGTTATGAAGAGTTGGGCTGCAGTCAAGAAGACATTTTGCTGATGGTCCCATTTAATAACTTCTTACTACTCAATTAGCCCCATCAGACAGAAAAACAGTTTAGCTGAGCAGCATTATCTTTATTCCAGGAGTCTGGTGCCATATCCCAAGTCAAGCAAGACATTTGTTCATCAGGGGAGTGTCTTAATTACAGCACCACGATCTTGTCTTTTTAAATTTTTTTTATCTTGCAATGCTTAAATTGTCAACTTCATTGACCTCAAGCTGCTCTGACTTCATGTGTTGGGCAATTTTAAGTCCTGCATTTTCAATTTTGCCCTTTTTTATTTATTGTTGTTGCTGTTTACTCATTGCCAACGAAGTTGGGGCACTTTTTCTTTCTCCCTAGGAGCACTTTTCTAAAAATAAATTGTTGCATGTATATTCTCTTTAGAAAAAGATTTCAGCCATTCCATTCAGATGGCTGTTGCATTCAGAAAGTACTGATGGACCATTTCACTTGTATGGAAGTGAGGCAGTGGATGAAATTAATTAATTTCATGTGCACTAATGGTGCAAAAATGAGAGGGAAATGTGGTAGAGGAACACTTTCTCCATTTCACGCCTTTCAGTAGGATTGGCTGACTCAGGAAAACACCAGGAGCAGCTGGGCTTGTGAAGTCACAGAAGGAGATGATAAAATGTAAAGGAAAGGCTGTTACATCAGTCAGCAGGAGGCTGAGCATGTAGGAAAGAAGAAAAGGACAAAAAAGCAGAATAAAGCTAGAAAATGGAGGTAAAAGGAGAGGTAAAGTAGATGTTGCCTTCTGTAGCCCCGGGGCAGAGTGTGTTTGTACAGATGCTGTGAAGGCTCTGTTTGATGGGGGCTTTTTCCTCCAGCAAGGCACAAAACAAAGTCATGTAACATTATTTTTGATGTTCTTTCTTCAGGCCTGCCTTTACACTCTCCAGAAAGGATCTCTTAATTTTTCAGGATCAGAATATATGTGTCACATCACTTTTAGTATCCAAGAGGATATTGCAGAAGTGCAAGAACAGATGGAATCCTTTTTTCTCTTGAGCCAAGCCTACCTCTGCTTCACTTCAGCAAATCACCTGCTTGAACATTGTTTTTCTTTGTTTTATTTTTTTTTATAACAGCCTACTTTATGTTTGCATCTAAGGGGATGGAATTCTGAGTTATTACAGTCAAAATCAACAGTTTTTGAACATTCTCTTCTGCAACTTGCAAGACTCAGCTGTAATTCCTACTATGCATCTACAAAGCCATGGTGCTTTTTTATTGCCTACCATGAGAATGCTGTTTTGTTCCTCAAATGGAATAATGGGCTTTCTTAAACAAGTAAACCCTTCTTTCTTCATAAAACTTACTTTAGAAAGTACCATAAAGTACTTTTTTATATATAGAAAGTAGAGTGGTAAAAAACAATTTGGGAGTACAGTGGACAGGTGAGATTACTGCCATATTTAGAAAGATTTGGGGTAAAGGCAGGAAGAAGTTTTTGAAAGCAGAATTTTATTGCAGGCATAGATAGGGTCAGTGAAGAATGAACATGTGTGGAGGGGAGTCTATGAAAAAGGAACGGATAAAAAATGACATTGCATTTTTCTGCAGTCCTTGATGAGAGATAGGTAGGTATAGTCTTAACACTGAAAAAAAAAAGGAATATATTTTTCTGTTCAAGTTCCACATTTTTTTCAAACTATTCCACTCTTTTTAAATATTTGGTTTTTCAGTATATAGGGAGCTGAAACTTTTCATTCACATTTTCTACCCAGTCTCAAAAAATGATGGAATGTGGGGTGCTACCAGCTATATGCAATGTATATACTCAATACCCCTGGCCTGTGAGTGGATGACACTGGGAATTTCATTTCTCTGGGCAGGTCAGTGATGTTCTGTGGAATATCCATGTGGATCAACTGTGATGCCCACTAAAATGGCATTTTTGGTAAATGAATTCGGTTTCTCCTGTGTGATGGATGCATCATCTGAAAATGCAAACATTTGAGTCATAGGGATGACCAGGGATTGTTCTTGTGGTGAAGGGACTCGTGAGAACAATTCCTTGATGATTCTGCCTTTCCAATGTTATCTAGTCTTAGAAAAATCATGGAGAGTGGAATCTGGCTCCAAACTCCAATTGTCTCAAAAGCAAGGGTCAAATCTGATCTTGTGTTCAGCAGAATTATGTCCTAACTCAGAATAATTGCCCAGGAGGATTGGACTGCATCCTCTGAGGAAGCTGCTTTCTCTCCCAGGTAAAGACAGCCTGGATAACTGCATGGGCTGGATGCCTCATTTCTACATGGTTGTGTTTAAATGAAATTAAACCAACCCTTAATCTGTCTGCAGATTTTTCATATGCAAATGAATGTGTTACTGTTTCATTTTCATCTTTTTTTCCCATAGAAGCAATAATTAGGTATGACCCAGAGCTGACTGTGCTGCACCAAGCAAGCACATGGTACTTCAGGAATGACAGAGGAGAAACAGGATGGGTGTCAGTAGCACAGAAAACAAAACTGGATATGTCTAACCACATTTTATGTCACTTCTTCCAAACTGTAATGACCAGAAGTACTCAGCAGAGCATCCATCATTTCCTAAAAGAAAATACCAGATTATCCAGTTTTAATTTTTTTATTTTAAAGGCAATATTTCCAGATTTGTGTTTGTGGTTTAGAGCTCCTCGTCCACCCTTCCCTTTGTCAGTCTTCTTTCTAGCAACTCCCAGCTGCCTCTTGTTAACATCACTGCAGACATTGCTGGTGCAGGAGGTCAGGCTGAAAAACTCTGTGTTTTGAATTAAGTTCTTTTTTATAAGACACTTTATGCTTATTAATTAGATGAGTCATAGACTTGATTCACCACAGAGTTTATATTTACAAATAGTCATGAAAGAATTACTCAAAGACCATGAGCTAGAACCCTAAATGGAAGTTGTCTTCTAAGCACGTAATGCTAAAATTCCAGGAATTTTTGAAAAGGAATTATTAAAAACAACAACAACAACAACAAAAAACCCCACCACCACCAAGAAACACCAAACGAATAAACCATGAAAAAAACCCACCATGATTAAGAGCAAGAAAGAATCTACCTTCAAATGTATAATAGCAATGGAAATATGAGGAAAATAAAAGCTTTGAGTGTATGTGAGCTTTCCTATATAGAATTCCATAGATGCTGAGATTAATCAGCAATTAATTACATCGCTATTATTACATAATAAGTGTAAACAGCATCAGTCTTATGTCAGCATTACACATAATTCGCAATATCTCTAAGACTTGCTTTCAAACAATGACATTTTTTAAATTAATAGAGCAGCTTTCATGGGATCATTATAAAAATTGGAGGACTATAAAGTCACCAGCATTAATAAATCCTAGGATATTGTGCAGTTATGCTGAATTAAGAGACTGTGTACATTTACTTAGAAAATATCATTGGATATTATATATCCAGAGAGTTAAAGGATAATGATTATTTTTAACAAATGTATATTCTGGTGGAGAAAAAAAGAAGCAAAGAGTGCTAAGAACTGAATATTATGCTGGAAAAATACGAGTTTCTTTTGCTTTCACCAATGTGCATCTTCCCAGAGAAAAGAGGTTATTTTACCATAGTAAGTCTAGACCATCAATTGATTGATCCTTGTGGAGAGAAGCTGGGTCCTTCTAGAAGGAGGGACATAAATGGATTTATTATTACTTTTTTAGGCAGGATGGGCTCTGATTGAGGAAGGGCTCAGTCTCAGTGCTTGTGTACCTTTGGAAAAGAGAAGGGGTTCCCATTGATTAATCCTCCAACCACCTTCACCATCTAAGGCAGAGAATGGAACAAATTTTTTTTGCTGTGGACCTTGATTCATCCATTTTGGGACATTTATCACAATACAGCTGGCATTTGCTTTTTGCAGGGTGACAGAAGTGAGCTTTTCAGAGCTGCTGGGAGGTGGCAAAGCCAAGGCCAGCACGGGGGATGGCCAGAACAGTCAGGCACAGGAGCCAGGTGGAACAAGATGTTTTATTTCGTGTAACTCACACACAAACCATGTCCCCTTTTTTTTTTTAACATCTGCTCAGCATCAGCAGAACTTGTTAATTCAAAAAGCACCTTGGGATGGAACGTGGGGCGAGAGCTGCAATTCACAAAAAGCTTCTTCTCCTCCTTGACCTTTCCATTTCAGCACTTGCTCAGGCTGCTGGGCTTTGTTGTTAAATGCCAGCCTGGACTTAGGAAGGGATGAAAAATTATCAATTATAAAAAGAATTGCCTTTCAAATGAAGATCAATACAAATCTTCCTGTAGAGGCAAGGAGAGCTGCATGCAGAAGCATTCAAATGTGGGAGCAGGAGGTGGGATTTGGATTCTGATATAGCTGCAGGCACTTCACAGATCTATCAGAGTAGAGATCTGTATTGCAAATAGATTCCTATGCTCAGATCTAAATGTTGGGGGGTTTTGTTAATAATTGCTATATCCCCCCCCCCTCATTTCCTTACAAGTTTATTTTCTTACTCCTTTTTTTATTTTCTTGTTGCTCTTCAAGCTGATGTTTACTGTCAGCATAAAACCTATTGCATTAACAGACATAAAATTCAGGTGTGAACTTACTTTTAGAAAGAGTAAAAAAGAGGGGGAAAAGTTAATTCAAGTGATGGCAGCCTTAACACTCCCTAAAACTTCCAATATACTGCCTGTGCTCCAGGTCCTGTTAGGAACAGAGGCTTTGCAGTTGGAAATTGTATTTTCTGCTCCAAATGGAAACGCATTAAACCCTGATCCACTTTGCTCTGGGAAGCTGCTTGAAGAATTCTGGCATATAGAAAATACTCCCTAAACACTCTGAATTAATAGAATTAGCAATAAATGTTACTAAAGGGTGATAAGGTTTTAGGGAATTTGGAAAAGAACATGAAGAAGGCATGAGAAATCTTCCCCAAAATGCTCATCTTATATCTGGTAAAAATCTTCATATAAAAATGCTACAACAAGATTTTAATCCATTCCAGAGTATTTCTTTCAATTGGCTTTGAAGTTGGTTTGAATTTTGATTTTTTTTTTTACTTTTGAGACTTTGTGTCAGGCAGGATCCTCCCTTTTGCCCAAGAATCTGCAATCAGTCTTGGAGTGCAAATCTCTGGCAGGGTGTGGGAGCCCCCACTAACTGCATATTTTCCGCATGCTGTCCGAATTTAAGAGAAGGAAAATTGTTTTCAGAGAAATCTCATTTATTCTGGGGACAGACTTATATGCAAATATAACAAAAACACAATTTCTGTTTGTGGTTCTTCTAATTAAGCTTGTCAGCATAATCCCTTAATTGAAAAAACTTGGCACATTAGTTTCTTTTTGGAGTTGGTAGGTTAATTAATATTTTTAAATAATTTTCTGAAGGTTTTCTAATGCTTTACAATGCTTACAAGAAAATTACATGCTTCAAGATAGACTGTCCATAAGTCATGGGTCTGAAATTTCATTTGTTTTAACTCTTTGATTCTTTCTTCATCAAAGACATTCCATGTTGGAAAACAAAAATTAGAAGAGAGTATCAAAGGCAGAAAAAGTTGCAACAATTGAAGAAATTCCCTCATTTTTCTCTTCTGACCTGCAAATTACTGCTTATTATAAAATATGGCCAAAGAACAAAACACACGAGGACACTTAATTATCTTGAAAACCTTCAGAAATAAAGGCTTCTCTTCGATGCCTTCCTGGTATTATTTTTTTAAGCCCTTCAGAAAATTGCATCTGAGATGAGATAAATGCAGCTGCACATTTAAATTAAGATTATCTTTAGGCAAGTAATCTCATTTACTGTCAGCAATTTGAATTCAAGTCAAGACAGTGCAATTAGTGTCATCATCCTGCTGGTATTTCTCACTGCTTTGTGGTTGTATTTACTGTTAAGACCAGACAACTCATATCAAGAACAAGTCAAGATAATACATTATTAGAGGGAGAATATGTCAGGAAATTTTGCTGCTGCAGCCTGATGAGCTGGACTTCCCTTCAGACATCGATTCTGTGTGAGCTCTAACAAGAAGGTCTCATTAAAACCCTTGACAAAACTTAATACATTTCCATTTCAACACAGAGATTCATTTATTTCAAATGACATTCTGGAAAGTGTTTGGTTTTTTTTTTCTTTTTGTTTTCCCCTCTTCTTTTAATTGCTGGTTTGAAATGATAGCTGCTTTGAATATTTATATTGCAGGTATTAAAATTTTAATTTGGATTTGCAGAAGCCTAATTTTTAAATTTTTATTTAT
>VZTZ01027818.1:484165-519978 GCA_013400955.1 Drymodes brunneopygia | reverse complement strand
GCCCGGCCCGCTGTGAGGGGTGGGCGCTCCGGCGGAGCCCTCCGGGGGGAGCCAGCCCCCTCCCTCGCTCGCTGCTTGGCCTTGGGTGCAGGAGGGTGCCGGAGGGTTCCGAGTGTCCCCGGTGTCCCCGGTACCGGCCCCCGCGGGGTGAATGTGATATTAGCAGGATAAACTGTGAGGGAGCACCTCNTTGAGGAGCAAAGTTCCTTGGAAATAGCCCGTAATAAACCTAACGAGGTTAGCTCCTGGCAGAGGAAAGGAGATGAGTTCTCCCTGTATCCTGCAGCAATAACTCTTGCGCAAAAAAACAACAACTAGGAGGGAAGGCTGCCCAGGGCTCTGGAGGCAGCACACGAATGCCTGAGGCTGCTGAAGGGGAACTGGGGCCACAGGAGCGCTGCACGGATTCCTCGGAGCACCCCGCTTACCTTGGGCCCGGGCTGCTCGGGTACAGTGGGCAGAAGTCCCAGACTGGGCTTGGCCACTGAGGGTGTATATTTTGTATATTTTAGCTCTTGGGGTCCTGCCAGCAAATCTTTGGGAGACAGCAGAAGAGCTTATTTTGGAAGTCCAGAGGCAGATAAATGCTATAAATTATGTGGAGCTTGTTAAAAAAATGGGCTTGGAGCCTTTCTAATTTGCTCGTAAGACCAGAATTTGCTGATGGACAGTACCAGATAACATCAATATCTGAATGGCAAATGCATATATACAAAAATAAGGAAACTGAGGCCTTAAATCCCATCAGACAGGCATATTATGAGGTACTTTAGCATCCTCTTAGGTGCTGACCTTTCCCTGAATCAAGTTATAAAGACATAAATTACTGTAAATAAATCTGATTATTTCACCTGTCTTGCTGGTTATGTATATCTGTAGGCTTTGCGTGATATTCTACCTTAGCCAACTTTTCAAGTTGGTTGTAGAAATGTTTTTCCTGTCAAAAGTCAGGATCAGGAGTACATGGGGAGCATGTTCTGAAGTATTTTTTTCTGTGAGGCATCTGTGCTGTCTTCCCAAAACCCAGCGGCTGTGTTAACCTGAGTGTAACTTTTCTTTGTCCTTCATTTTTAGTACCTGGATTTTGGTAGCTGTTACAATGAGAGTCTTCATACATTGCTAAGGCCACTTTTGTTGTGTTCATGTTTAAAGTTTTCAGAATGGCTTCCTTGACTGACAATCCCCCAAATTATGAAACGATGTTTGCTCATCGATTCACGTCGGATGATGAAGAATACCAAGAATATCTGAAACGCCCTGCAGATCCCCCTCCTATAGTTGAAGAGTGGAGAAACAGATCTGGTGGCAACCAAAGAAACAGAGATCGGTACTGATTTTTCTTTTTAATCGTGGTAATTTCACAAATACAGTTAAGTGATCTTTAATTTCAGAAGAAATGTAGGAGTCTGTTCTGTTCATAGAAGTATTTCATTGTTACTTCATAGGTAACTGTTTAAGAGAAATATAGTCTTCTCTGAAAAGTAATGAGGTTTTACATTTTCTCCCCATTGACTGGCAAAGTTTTTTGCATTGGGTATAAAAGTACTAAATTATTTGCATTTTAGTAAAGAATGAGCTGGAACCACTGAACCATTGCCCTGGGGTTTATTACTGCTCAGCCAGGAACATTTTTCCAGAGGGGAAAGATGAGATTTCTGCAAAACTAAGCAGCCTGTCTTATGTTGGATGGTAACTGGCAGGAAGATGTGCAAAGGAACAAGCTAATAATGTGATTATCTGTTGCTAGCTGTCCAGAAAACATTTCATTTGTAAGCTAAATATTTGCTGTACTTTCTAAGATTAGCCTGTATTTCTTTTATTCAGCAGAAGTGACTGTAAAATCAATCATCCAATCTGTCTGGCAAGTACAGTGTTACCTGCCAAAGCAAAATACTTTTAATTATTTCTTCAAGATGTAATTGCAGCTTTTTACTGAATTTTGGACAGATCTTTGAGTGACTGAAAAACAACAATTACAGCATATAGTACATTTGGGAATACTAACATCAGCCTTTAATATAAAGTAGTTAAACTCAGTCCAGCCAACAGCTGAGACTTCTTAGCTAAATATCTAAATAGGATTTGTGCCTTATCTGGAGAAAAGGAGGACAACATTCTAACTTTTTCTCACCTTAGAAGCTTGTCATTAACTTAAACACAGAATCACAGATTTAAAACAGGTGATTGTTTAAGATGTTCTTAAAAACTCTGTGGCTCTTTGAAATGATGAACTCTTACACCTACACTATGGTCACAAAGTGAACTTTTTACAAGTATTGTCTACACCACACCATTTGCAGACAAAATGATTATGAGGCAGTTCAAGCGTTGATAGGAATTGAGATGGGTAAGAAATTAATGAATGATCTCAGATGACTGATATGTAGATATGTTTCCATGAGTTTGTCATATAAATATTTGAGTATATTAACAGTTACGTGCAGTTTTAATGTAAACTGCCAAATATAACAGTTCATGATCATTCATCTTTTTAGACTTGATCATTTATGTCAGACTTTGATATATCTTCTCATTGCAGGTTCCAAGATGGCAGATATTTTAGAGGGGACAGATACAACTGGCAAGGTGACTACAGATCTAATCAGAGGCCAGACAGAGGCTGGGGAAACAACTACCAGCAGCACAGACAAGGACAATCCTACTCATCCCACTACGGACAATATGGCTACAACTCCTACAACCCGGGGCCTCGTTACCATCCCTACTGATATCCTTGTGGGTGGAAAGCCCAGTGATGCTATGTAACAAGTTCAGTTAGCTTTTAGTTCTCTTATTTTTTCCACCATTTTATAGATAGCTGAAGAATCAGTCCATTGCTGGTTTTCTGTAGTGTGAAATGAAAAAGGGAACTCCTTTTATGAATAATAAAAACAATGTGTGGAGTTTGTTCAGAGTCTGTAGATTTTTAGATTAAATTTCTATCTCCTTCTTTTGTCTGAATATGTATTGTGCACGTTTTTCCTTCCATCACTGAGATTTCTCTGTTACATTTTAGAAACCAAAACAGGTTGAGGGAAGGATAGCTGTGGTTTGTATGCATCCTGTAGCAGTGGCACATTGCCTTAAGATAGCTCTTTTTGAAAATAACACTGTCTTTCTGTGGAGAGCATTTCTTAGTTTGACTTTTGACAATGAGAAACTCAGTTTGGTTTGAATTTCAGATGCCTTAAAACTGAGAAGAGAGATCCTATTACTGAAATATTTTATGGGGTTGGCGTAGTGTCTGTTGACTCAATGGCTTCAATGCATTTGCAGTATTTCTCTTAAAATGTGATCTGAAAGTTGGATAAAAAATAAGTCGTTAAATATGTATCTTCTTGTAGCAGTTCAGTGATACATAAGTTTTATCTGAGAAGTAATATCAAACTTAGATTAATCTGTGTCATCTTCAAATAAATTCGGTGTGTGCGTAATGAATTTTGGAATTCCCATTTCAGTAAAGCTGTAAAACTTCAGTGCTACTGTAGTTTGTATGAGACACTTAGTGCATGTTACAGAAGAAGATAACTATGATCAGTACTGGTCTGTACTTTTTTCTGTATGGGAAAATAGCATAAACAGTGCAGAGTGTTACTCAGTTCTTAGAATTTAAGATTAATGGGTTTTTTTAAGTATTCACACAATAAAAGTATAGTTCACATGTAAGGATGTTTCTGAGTATTTCTGAAACCTACTTTTGAAACATTCAGGATTGCACCATTGTCTCCTCAGCCAACAGCTGGACAAGGAGCTGGACTGACAGATAAGTGCTAATACTGGACAGCTGTGTGCTTAAGTGAGAAGAATGCCCTACTCAGCTGCGATCAGAAGGATGAGACACACTGTGATTAATTAGAAGTCTGGAGTGTTAATCCACTATGCACATTCTGCTCTAATAGGGTCAGAGTTCTCTGTTTCCCCATTTACGTGATCAGCTAATTTGTATCAAGGGAGCAGTGCATGTCTTTGTACTTGACATTTTCTTCAGCTGCTGCAGAAACAGGGCCCCATCCCTGCTGACTGCAGTAAAAGTCATGGCATTATGTGATAAGGAGTGCAAATTAGTGCATCTTGATTTAAAGACAAAGTACAGGAGTCAAAAGCAGAGTCCTGCAGCTCATCAGATGCTTTTAGGAGCTAAAGGGTGTGCTTACACAGAAACAGGCACTGTATGTAGCTTTTACAGTAGGCTGTGATACACAAGTGTCTTCACCTACCTGCTAAGTATTTGTTTTCTGCTTTTCATATAATACTGCTAGCCCTGATACAGGTTTTAATATCCTACTCCCTGAAGTATTTGCCTCAAATTCAGTTAGAAATCTTTGCACAAGAGGTTTGTTTTCCCTCTAAGGAGTTCTACTGGATGAAATGCACTCCTTTGCACCCTTATTAATACAGTGGAGCCTTTACAAAGGGAAATACAAGGTCAGGCAAAGTTCTTACCTCTGCTCTGGAGAGCCTGCAAGTTGGTACCCTTGGCAGAATTCCCTTCTAATGCAGAATCATGTGCAAAGTGCCAAATACCCCAGGCTTCTGTCTCCAGGAAGGGAGTGCATCTCTTCCTGCAAAGAGCCTGACACTGCCAGCTCTGCCACGGAAGTCAGGCTGTGCCAGGATGTTCTTCTTTCTCACCATCTGGAGTAGCATCTCAGGTTGAAATGAAACCCAGCAGAAGGAACAGATCTGTTTCATCTGTTGCCTTTCCTCAAGCCCAATAACTATTTCATTCTTTTGATCGTATTTCAGCTAGTGAATGAAGAGTCCTGGAAGGGTTTGGGTGGGAAGGGACCTCAAACATCATTTAGTTCCAACCTCTGCCATACCTTCCACTAGGCCAGCTTGCTCAAAGTGCCATCCAACCTGGCCTTGAACACTTCCAGGGATGAGGCATCCACAACCTCTCTGGGCAACCTGTAAACCAGTGTCTCACCACCCTCGCAGGAAAGAATTTTTTTCTAATACAATCTAAAGCTGCCTCCTTTCAGTTTGAAGCCATTCCCCCTTGTCCTGTCACTCCATGTCCCTGTTAAAGTGCCTCTCCAGCTCTCCTGTAGCCCCTGTAGGCTCTCAGACTCTAAGATCTCTTAGGAAGAGAAGAGCACCTCTTCTAATGAAGGTGCTCTAAGGTCTCCCCAAGTTTTTTTCCAGCTCTCTCTCTGTCTTCATGACAGCATCATGAATCCCATTTTGCTGGCCGTGCAGCAAAGAATTAACGAAAAATGCCGATGGTGTAGTATTCCAGAAAATGGCAAATCCAGTCTTCAGCATTGTGGGTGAACTGTAGAAGTGGATAGATCAGGATGGTCTAGGTGGAAGTCATGAGATAGAATCCCACATTTCATGGTCTCAGCTGTCTTATTCTGAGTTTCTTGACTGAGACCAGGAGAGAGACCAGGCCAGTGCAGCTTCCCTGTTTGTGTTTTTATATTCATGACTCCCAAATGCCTTACCAGTAGAGCACTCAGTTCAACTTTAAGGGCTTGTACATTATTTACAAAACTTCTCCTTGTAACAATTATGGCAAGAGTCTAATTTGGGGAGGTGTGGGGAGAGGGATACATTGCTAAATAAATGCATGCCTTGAACCAGACAGAAAGAGAAATAAAATTCAAAATATATTGCCACAGTTTCCAGTTAGATGAATTAGTATTTATGATAATGTCCAGTTTACTGTCTCTGTCAAGCTAAATAAAACCAGTTAAGTATTGCCTGCAATTACAGTTTGTGCATTACATTGTGTAACAGCTGACAAAACTGAAGCTGGGTAACCTTAATATTTGCAACTTCAAACACTATAGAAATTGTTTGCTTTAACTATGCTGGAGATTACAGGGTAAACATTAAAATTCAGTGTCTGTAATCTGACTTTAAGAGATCTCTTCCATCTGACATTTGCTCAGACATCATTATTATCATGAATAAAACAAAGATAAGTGTTATGTATTAAAAAATGACTGCCACGTTACCGAGAGTGTGAATGCAAAGTTCTGAATAGGGCTTTGCAGCAGTTCTAAATCCATTCCTGAACACATATAATGATTTTGCATGGATTGTTAATTGATACTGATGAATAATCATACTGAATTACAGGTACTGTGGCAAATAACTAAGAAAAATCAATAGTTTTTATACAAGTTCTTAACTAGCATTTTAAAAAATGTTACAGGCTTTTAAATCACAGCTAAGCCCCTAGAAACTTGAATACAAAAGAATGTGCACAGTAAAAAAAAAAATCTTACTGTAATTTGTCAGATCCAGTTTTACAAATTTTTACTGCTATTCAGCGTCTATTTTATTCTGTCTGTGCAGCTGGCAACAGAAATGTGCCAATGTGCTTTGAAAGGTCAGTTAGAAGCTGAACTACTTTCATGAAGCTCTCTAGTAGATATTGCAGACCAGGCAGACAAATGTCATTTGCAATATAAATATAATCAACATTCAACTCCCGGAACAAGGAAGTTATTTAATCTACCCTTTAAATATATTTTAATATATTGCAGCAGTTATACATTTGAATATATTTAAACTCATACTACTAATTCTGCTTAAGAACATATTCACATTTGCTTCTTACACTGAGATGTTGGAAGGGAAAAGCTTTTTATGTCAAATTAAAGAGAAGGTTTTATCTGCCACCACCCCTATTCCTTAGGTAAAACAAAAATCTCAGAATTACACAACTCTGGGGAATTTTTCTGGCTAGTCCAACTGTGCTGTCACACCTTCTCTAAAGCTGACAAACTAGAGGAGTATGAACATGAAGCAAGAAGGAAGGGAAAACAGGACTGCTCCCTGCTGCAGGTACTGCCCACCTTGGGAGCAATTTGGCAAAACTGCATCTCCTTTGCCTTTCATTTGCCAATCAGGAACAATTGCTATGATCTGTCTCCTTGTCCCTGAAGGTTAGAAAAGAGCTACATAGCCCTGCTTGATTTATGCACAGCGCTGATGCTCTAATGCCCAGAAGCTAAGCAAGATTATAGGGCAGATCAGGTTTCCCTGAAAGCACCTTGGAAAAATGCAGGCTGATTTGAGACACACGGAGTAAATCTGGAGATCAAAACTGAGTCCAGGAGCTCCAGCACTGCCAGGAGAGCCAATGGCAGCCGTGCTGTGGTGCTGCACAATGATCCTGCCTCTCAAGAGGCTTATTTTTTGATTAGGCCCTGCAGGCTGGAATGTATTTTTGTGTTTACCATGGCCTATATTTTTCTTCAGAAAGCCTAGACTGCACTTAGTGGTTGTCAGTGCTCATTTGCTTGTGTGCAACAGTGATGCCAAAGTGTTATTTCTGTACAGCTCGCCCCTGACTAGGTACCCTGCCCTGCTAAAATCAACATTTATTACAAGAGATGGTGGAAGTTGCTAATACCTATATTTTACTCCAAGTCTAAAAAACACAGAACAGAATAGATCATATCACCATCCTCAATGCATAACTTGTGTTATTTGTGACTAGCATGAAAACAAATGAATGTTGCCTTTATCCTAGAACAAAGATGCCCTTTTTTAAATCAAATCATACTTCAGCAGTTGGCTTTTTTCACCCAAGTATGGGCTCCCTTTTATTTTGGGGGGTTTTGTTGTATATTATGTAATTCAAACTTTGATTCATTAATAAAAGATGTCTCAATAACAAGAACCAAAACTTCTTCTGCTCATTGCTTGAAAAAAACCCTTATCTATTCAAGAAATGAGTTAATGAAAATAACTTAGTTATTTGTTACAGAACTACAAAAATAATTAATGCTCAATCTTATCCATAAAAAAACAATCTAAAAGGATTCAAGCACAATCTTCAAGCGGAAACATGTTACGTGATAAAAGAATGATTAATACACTAAGCTTTTTCTTGCTCTTGTTCTGTGTGAGGAAGGATAATATGGTATTTGTATATCCACATAAATTAAATACTTAAGATTATGACCAATACTGCTGAGGTAAAAGTTAAAAGCCCAACTATATTGTGAGACGTTTCACACAGCTTTTGGCCAGGTTTAACAGGATCAGAAAGTGGATGGTTTTCGTCCAAAGTCATGTCTGAAGTTTGTTTCTGAAGAAATGCTTGAAATGATACATTTTTCTATTGAAAAATCTGCTCAAGAAAAATGAAATTACAGTAATAATTGCCAAAAGCAAGTAGCCTCAAATGGTTACATAGTGTTTTTACCTAACAAGAATTTTTCCACAGCAAAGGCCTGGTTTTCAGTCATCATGTCATCTTGATTTATGAAGGCCACTGAGACCTAAACCAAAGCACATTTAAGCACACTGCTTCAGTGGTTTTAATGGTATGAGCATTTAAATACAGCATGCAAAACCTCGGGAGTTTAGATCAGTTTCGTGCAAGAGCTCTGTGGGGACACCCATTCTCCTCAGATCAAGCTCATGTTACTCATTTACCAGCCACACACTTGAAACACCCGCTCGGAAGGGAGCTGAGGGAGCATCAAGCCCGGGGTACACATATGCTCCTCTAAACCCCAGCTAAACTCCTGTAAGAATGGAAAGGAGCTTTGCCTTCAATTGCCAACATAGGCAAATCCTATTTCTGCAGCCCTGCTGCTCAGAGGATACTTCCATCAGAAGGATTAATTAATTTTTTTAATGTTCTAAGAGAAAATGAGAGCAGAGAGGTGTTGTTACAGCGCTGGCAATGAAGGGAAGGAGCATGGCTGAATTCAATAGGATTGTTCTGTGGCTGTTTCCCCACATTTCCTGCAAAGGACAGTAAGTGTTGAGATTTGACTGCTGGTCATCAGGTGACTTTATGGCCACATCACAGCCTGGAGGGTGGGAAACAAAAAACAAAAACCAACCAACCAAAACAACCCCAACAACAAAACAAATTCCTTCCTCCACAGACTCCAGGACCTCCCCATTGCAGAACAAGCTGGCAGAATGCAGGATCTGGAAGCAGTTAAGCAGCTGGCTCATTACACTGGCACAGCTTAAGTCCTTAAGCAAGGTGGACAGACCCAAGGGACAATGAACAGATCACTGTTTATTACATATCCTGCAGTCTGGGTAAATCCAATTGAAGAACCTGAGACCCCACCAGTAGGATTTTAGCTTTTAGAGACGAAATGGATTTAGTGCTGGATAATAAAAGCTGACCCTAATCTTACTTCTCTCCACACCTGCATTAGACATATTCTTACTACTGACCTAAAAATGCTTTTTAAATCTGATACTGTTTTTACTCTTGCCTTCCTATCACTACACAGGCACCAGGCCACTTATTTCAGATAGCTGTTTTACTAGTTTCTCATATCCTGAGCACTTCTGAACACAAGAACTCTTAAAGCTACTTTAAAATTCTAAAAGACAATTTTGCCACAGTTCCAGTCATTCTTCCAGAACTAAAAAGAAAGTGAAAAGGATGTTTTCAAAAATAGAACCAGACATGCGTGTTACATGCTCAGCTACAAATCACATTTAATGCTTTTGTGTCTCAGCTTCCATCTGTAAAACTGTGGTTCTCTACCCTGTTTTCTTCTTCTGTGCTCTGCATTTTGGCTACAAAACCTACCAGGCAGCAGCTACTCCATATAAAGCATAGGTATGGTATATAAATCTCAGCTGGGGTCTGTATGTTGCAACACAATATTTTAGAAACATTCTGGTGAACAAATTAATTTGTTTCTTGATTTTAATTTTTTTTAACTAAACTCAAAAGACACTATGAAGGCATTGACTTGTTTTACACAGCATCTTTATGTCACTCCATAGTTATATAGCATATATATATATATGGGATTGTGCAGCCTAGAAAGCTCTCACAGCTAGACCTGCAGTAAACAGTAAGTGATTCTAATCCTATGAGTATAGTAGAAAAGGCATTCAAAAATTTAAGTAGCACAAAGACAGCCTCGTCATAGCTAAGAGGTGTGGGTAGTCCAACTTCATAGTTAACACTGAATTATATGAGGTGAATTAAAAACAAGGGGACAATCTACTCAAAGTAGATTCCACATCAATAAAACTTGTGACAGTTACTGTATTGAATGTGCTATTCATGTACATTTAATTGATTTTATAAACATTCTCACGCACCATACAGTCACAGCAAGGGTGAGCAAAATTCCAGCCTTGGAAGTATTACAATGCTTGCTTTTTTAAAAAAAAAACCAAGTAGATGCAAAAATGTTAATGCAAACAAAAATTACACTGTTAAACATCTGAGTTTCAATAAACATAAAAGGTAAAGTTGTTCTTTGCACCTACAGGAAAAGAAAATACAGTGGTGAGGGGAGGAATGGATGAGTCAGCTATGATGGAAGAGGGGATGTACTGGTGAATGAAAAGAGTGATAGATCAGCCATTGCAACAAAAGTGTCCTATCAGAAATAAAGTTTAATTCTAGAAGAGTCTACTGAAAGGTCAGTGTTCTTAGTAGCTCAGAAGATGAAATCATATAACTGAAGGTAAAATAAAAATCTATTTAAAAGTCATTTGTAATTGATGAGAATTGGAAGACAAAGATGGCATCACAGACCGCTGGCAAGAGAACTCCTCCATATGGCATCTATTTCTCATTAATGCTCTGGGGGAGGATCCTAGACATCCCAGCAGGTCCTGTCGTGTCTTTGGATTCAAAGCTGTCCACACACTCAGCTGCTCTCTGGCTGAACTCCACTTTTGCTGCACATAATGCACACAGCAGTGCCAGGAACGTGGGCTGATGAACGGCTCCTGTCTCTTTCGATCACACCTCCCCTACTGCCTTTGGAAAGGTGGAAACCTGTCCCTGACCATGGCAAGGCATGGCTCAAAAAACCTTCTCACATTCTTCACATTTTCTGCCACTAGTATAGAAACTTTCAGGATTCCCTCTGAAAGCTGTTCTTTGAACCCCTGGAGCTCATTGTCAATTCCTTCTCCCAATAATAGCTTAAGCCTGAGAGCTCTTCACCCACTACACTGTTTATCATCAGCTATGGATTGGTTATTTTGGGACAGCTTCATTGTGGAACAGTGTGTGGCTGTGACTTTGTAGTATTTTTGTCTGCATCACCTGGGATAAAAGCAGCCTATTCAGAGATCCCAGCCGAGTTCAGGGTCCTTACAGCACCTACCAAAATCTCTATGGAGCACCCCTACCATTGCTTGCAAGAGACAAGAGGAGTTTAATATGACAATCTCATAATAGTAAATTACACAAGAGTGCCTCAGTTTCAAAAGCTGAGAGAAGGTTATTAAACAAAAGAAAATTACTGTAGGTAATAAAAATCACTGGCACCTCACTGAGAGTTGCCTGGGTTAATACAGACAGGGTGGAGAACACTACAGACTTGAAAACAAGAAAAGGGTCCAAAGACCAGATATGATTTAAATTCCTACAGATTAATCTGCTAAATAAACCACATCTTTTTCTATGAGCATAACAGATATAAATATACAGGAGCAGTCAGTGCATTGCAGCATGCTGAGCACCTAAACAAATGCTCTAAGGCATGAAGGTCTCGTGTGTGCAAGATCTGCACCACGGGCGGGGTGGGGCAGTGCCACGCTGGGGCTGCTGCCCCCGGTGCCCCGCGTGTCCCCGTGACACTGCCAGCCTCGGGCAGAGCCGGGCCCTGCACAGCTTGGGAACAGGGCTGATTATCTGCCAGCAGCTGACAAACTGCACATTCCCCTGCAGTAACAGCATGGCCTTCTGCTTTAACTAGCAAAGCACTACAGCAGAATCACTGATCTGTAGTTATGGTTTTATCTAATTCATTAAATTGTTTACTCTGTGTCCACATCTTACTCCATTTCCAAGTCAAATTAACACATCACTTCAGATTAGGATAAGTAATACATCCTGAATACTGATACAGGCCAGAATGTGATTATACTAAACTCAGTTTATAAATCTTCTTCATTGACTCTTTGTCAGGAAACTTCATTATACACAAAATAAAGGAATAAACCAAAAATCGTATACTTAAGAAAGAAGTAAAATGGGTATTTTAGTTCACATTTGTAACTTAGAGCTTTCAAATTTATATGCCTTTAAATAACAATGATTTTGACAAAAAAATTTTTTTTTCCTCTGTGAAAGATATTAACAGGAAATTGAAAAGCTCAAGGAAAATGAAGTTCCATTTTTCCCATTTGTGCTGAGCCTACCCTGACTGTGCAGTGGGAGAGATATTTATCATGCATAGCCTGTCCTCCTCCTTGGATGCTGTCTTCCCGTTTGGACTGGAAGCACTGTGTGTTAGAGGATCATTAACCAGGGTCATGTATATCATCTCTCCCTCACAAATGAACACTGTCAACACTGCAATAGAGACACTGAATAATCAGAGCCCAATGTACACATTGTGGCTCACACACGACAAAGCAGACAGACTAAACTGCACCAAAAAAAATCTGGTTTTTTTCCGGAAACATACCCATCCCAAAGCAAGGGCAAGGCAATGGCCTCATAGCTGCTGCAAGGCTCCTTGGAGCTGGCCCATCCCACATGCAAAGCACAGAACCTACACAGACACTTCCGGCCCTGAGGGATCTTGCCACTAAGTGTTATCACAAAATTCTATTATCTGGCTTCCAGATGGACAGTGTCCTTATCCCTTGGATTACACAAAGTTTCAAGCACGTGACAGGAGCTTTACACTGTGAACACATCATGGAAGAAGATTGGAGACAAATACCACCTTACACTGCCTTGTCCAAATCCTGATGTAGGGACTGAGTATTGTTTCATGGAGCAAAGATCTGGGTCATGGAGCCATATCACACACTGCTTCACATCCACATGCTCCAAGACAACACTGGCTGCACAGATTTATACAGCAATCAGATTGCATAGTGAGAAGTATAGAGGTATGTGGAAGAATTGCTTTCTTCACACATATTCCTGTCTCTGGGCTCTAAATGCTGCATCTCTGGCTACTACTGCACTACTAAAATTACAGGAAACTAATTATTGAAACGGAATTTATTTCTTTTTAGTTTTTCCCACACAAACCTGTCTTTTACATGGCACTCTTAACCCCTAGCATTTTGGAAATAATTTTAGATTCCATTTTTTGCCATGAAAGAGGGGAATGCAATGCAGTACGGAGGAAAACTCAGCAAGATTTTAATCTCCTTGCAGGAGTCCTGTGATCCACTCTTAAATCTTTTTCCATTACTATTTAATGGTATTATAATTACTGTAAGTCTCCAGTGTTCAGAATAAACACAAAACAAATACAACCTTGATTATGCTCATATTATTATTTGTGTTCCAGGGGCAACAAGAGATTTTGAGCTTTACCAAAGGAACAGAGGAATATGCATCTCCAAGAACCCCCACCTAATCTAGAATGAGAATTTGTGGGTTATTATAAACAGAAAATACTGGAGAAAAGGGGCAAAACACAGAGGTTGCTATATCTTGTTTATATGCTCTTATTTTCTTACTTTAGAAGTCTGACACTTTTCTTTTGAAAACACTTTCTTTCTGACCTCCATGAAAATGGATACATAATAGAAGACATACAGGGTAATCAGCAGTCCTACTCTCTACAGTTGGCTCAAACCTTATTGTTTAGGACAAGTTCTTCTCTAAAACCCTTAAATACACTTACCTCCTCTGCTGCCAATCCAACATTTGCGACAGCCTTGATAGCTTATTCTCTGCTGCCAAACCTGCCTCCAGTCACACTTTTTTGTTGCAACTAAGAAGTCACAGATTTATTTATCCTCTAAAACTGTGGGCTGTATTTATCCTTTAAAACTCAACAAGCATGTAGCAGCAGACCAAAGGCTCCTTTGTGGAGAAAGCATATAATCTGGAAGACAGACGGGTGTCTCTTCTGCTCAATGCTGTTCACAGGCAGAAGAGCAAAGGAAAATAAGTGTTTGATTCACTCTCTCACATACTACACTATCAAGTGAGTCAGTTAATCAGAAAACCTGATTTAACCATTCTCAAGTGATCTCACTTAAACCGTGAAGTGTCATCCTCTTTTGGTGTTTGCACTTTTTCTAGCAGTGACAATCCAGGCAGAAGAGGGGCTAGGTCTGAAATTCAGAGATCAAAGGTGCCAATGATGGGCATGAATTTCTCCAAGTTAAAATTTGTCTTTAATTAGCATCTTAATACTTTCTTTTCTGACGCAGAAGAGCATGTCTCATATTTTGGAACATTTCTTAATGCAGTCCACAGCTCTCTTCCCCTGCAGAGCCAATTCACCATATCCACTAACCTGACTGAGCATTTCTGGCAGCAGCTCCTCCCGGTGCAAAAGGCTGGAGGCTGGGCTCCCAGGGCTGCCAATTCAGCATCAGGTGAACCTGTGGGAGATCTCACAACACTTTGGACAAAGCTCTGCAGGTTAGACAAGACCCAGGAGCTGCAGTTGGCCAACTCTGGTGTCAAGGAGATGTGCCAGCCTCTCACAGCAATTACAAAGTGTTAGCCCTGCCTTGCTGCGAGGGGTAATAGTTCAGCCACCAACACAAAAAAATATTGGCAAGATGTGGCTGTCTTTGTAGAATCAATTTACTTAAACAAGATAGGCAGAATAGATGAACTACTTATTAGCAGTTCACCAACATTTTCATCTGAATTTGTATTTAACCCACACAACTCTCAATGACAAATACATCAATAGATGGTCTTTTTATATTGCACATCAATGGCCCTCACATGAACCTATCATTTCAGAAAATGAATCTTTACTGTTTGAAAATTTCTGATTGGCAGGACTCAGGAGTCACACTAAGAGGGCCATAGGTAGTATACTTTTACCACCTAGATTCACAGATTTCTAGTGAGAAATAACTGTGAAACTTATATTGTAAATTATTAGTCTTACAGTCTTTGAAAACCTGACAGGTTTTCTTCCCCATTCTGACTTGAGTGCTAAACAGCAGAGAAGGTGCTATAAAACATCAAGAGTCTATCACACCCTCTATTCTGTGTATCTTCCTTCCCAGCAGAGTTTAGAAGGACATGCAGGACAATCCTGCAAAGCCCATAAGCCAAGCAAAATTGCTCCTAGCCTAATAAATTAACATTTGATTAACAAAATGATTCCTTTTCTCCCCCTCATGTTTTATTTTCTTTATTTTTTGATTTGAGAAGTTAAACTATTACGTAAACGCAGGAATCAAACAAAAAAGATCTGTTTCCTCAGAGGGTGTAATCAAGGTAACATTGGATAATCACAGCGCAAAGCCCAAAACCCAGCTTGAAAATCGCTAAGTCCTGAAAATGAGCTAACAGAATTTGCTTATTTAAGTCTGAAAGTCCAAGTGTGTAAAACCTGGAGTACTTCACTAAATTCTCCCCAGGTGAAAAGACCAAGCCGGTTCACTGAAGTCAGCAGGAATTATATGCAGCTGAGAAACCAAAAGTTTTCTATAGGTTTCCTGTGGAGGCCTACCTTACAGCAGGATCAGTGAACAAAAATACTTCCAAATTCAGATTTTCAAGGGCAGCCCCATAAAGCTGGCGGAACAGCTTATGGCAAGCTCTGGTATTACACATTCTTTTTGTCTTTAAGTGCATAAAATGTGTATCAACCCCTCCTCTGCCAGGCTCACTTTAATTGTTTTTGCATATTTAGGATTTATATGGTTTTCAGACTACTGAAAGTAGTGTTTAATTAGGTCTTACACCTTCTCTGCTTTTACACACACAGGTACTTGACTACTGAAAGACAGGCCTTGTCTCGTATCCACAATTTAACAACAGCTATTGTCAAATTAATGTTTTCAGATGTTCTATTTTCACATTTATCTTCTGCCAGAAATATTATCTGGCATGGTATTAAATACAGGAAAAAATTTATTCTAGCTGAAATGTGACAGCAATCACAGCAAACAGAAGTCATAGACTTTGAGAACATCATTATAAGCTGATAATCTTTTAAAAATATTTAACAAAAAGCTCCTGGGTCTGTTTTAGCAGCTGAACCTGAACTCAGAGAGGAAGTGACTGAACAGAATCAGACATTCTCATTAAGTAAAATTAGCCAAGTGCAATTTGGCTGGCTGGTTCCCTCTATGTATTAGCATTTATATTCAGTCAGTGATGAGCTTAATCAGGTTTTTCAAACAAAAAAGTAAAAATCCCCTCAAAACCCATAAACCTATCAGGTTTATTAGTAACAGTTTGCACTTCCACTGTAAAAAGGCAGTTAAGAAACTGAAGAAAATTGCCTGTTCAGAAGTGTATCTGAGTAGCTACCAGCAATCTTCCCTCATAGCAGGAACATGACCTCACATATGTGCTGGCTGATTGCTGTCAGATTTACTGGAGACAAAAGGAGACATTTCATTCGAGAGCAAATGCCACGAGGCTACAAAGAGCTGCCATAGGGCCTCACTGGAAGGGACAGGTTCGCCCTCTGATTGCAAAGATTGTATCACAAGGTCTTTTCCCTCCTTCCACAATGAATGCATCTCAAAGAGCTGTCAGGCCCAAAAAACAGAAAAAGAAATGCAGTGGCATCTAAGGAGATAAGCAGAGATGAGCATCAGTAATAATGCTGATGTGACAAATAAAGAGCAGAAACAACCCCAGAGAGCCTGGCCCTGCTGGAGGGCACTCACCTGGAACAGCAGCAGCAGAACTGAAGGTGAGAGGCAGCAAGAGGGCCCAGATCTGGTAGGAAGGTGGCTGCTGGGGCTGAGCACATGTGGTGATACCTCTGTCAAAAGTAACCCCACAAACCTTCTGAACATCAGAAAGGAAATGAAAAACTTTGTAGATTTTAAGACAAGCTATGGAAAGTAGCACTGGTAAAAAAAAAGGTTCCACACAAATAGCGTGTTTTATAAAATTCAACTTGGCAATGCCCCTGTCAGACAGCTGGGCACAATGTCCTGACACATGTTGAGAGCTTTGGAAATTTGTTATAAATTATGCCTCAGTGCATCCTGGTTTGCAAAGCACTACAGCAACAAAAGCGGGCCAAAGGAACAGGATTGCTGCAGCCCTTTCCACATGCACTGCACACCTACGAGGAATTAGAAAAAAAACAACTTAATGACAATCACCCCAGAATTATGGTTTGTAACCCCAGTTTTTCTCTTAAGGCAGACAACTGCTTTATCTGAGCAGCATGAAATGAGGCTTTGACCCTCCGTTGTTTGTTCTTTTTTCCTTGAGTCCATGGCTAACTGCTCTCTTTACAGCATGTTTCTATAGTGACCAACTGCTGAACTGATACTCAATATATTTCCCTTTTCACCTGCCATACTTGAGATTTGGAAACTCAGTATGTTATTTAAACAATATTCCAAAAACTTCCCCTCAGGCTGTAGTAAGATGGCACAATGGATACTTCATCACCCTAGCTTCCCCAGCTCTTGAAAGAACAAATAAATGCAGCATTTACAGATGAAAGAAAATTTATTGCAGCTCAGCAACAATTACTTGAGAAGCCAATGTATAAGGGACCAGGAAGAAACGAATTCCCAGTATCTCACAGAAGCACCAGACTCCTCCTTTCAGGCAAGCATTTCATTTCCTCAGCAGCTTTTTGACTCTTTATTGTGCCTCAGTTGTATTAAGAGCACTTTGCTTCAAGTGCAGCCCCTTCTTAGAGAGTAACAGCCAGGATAGGTTTTACAGGAGGATAAAGCACTGTGCTCTCCAAAGGAGACAGGGGAGCCCATTTTTGAGCTGTCAATATGGCAACGAATCATCCCGCCAAGATAAAGACTAAAACATTAAGAGGGGAATACAGTAGATAGAAGTAATGCAGAAAAAAAATTTAAAACTCAGCTGGTTCAAGTTTTACACATGCAAATAAACATTACGAGAGAGGAAACAAGAATGAGATGTGAAGTACTGAGCAGGAAGATCAGGTGTATTTATCTTCCTGGAAGGTGGAAGCAGGAAGATATTAAACTGTGCTTTCTGCTAAATTGCTGCTGCCAGTTATTGACAAAGTTGTCAATTATCCAGGATTATTTAGACTGATGATACCTGAAGAAATGAGGATTTAGAAACACTTGGGACTAAAGGGGAGACAGGAATGTGCTGCAGATGATAAATGGAGTGGATTGAAAGAAAGAGAGCAAAGAGGCCAGTTTCAGAAGGTATAATTAAATATCCCTAATTAGCATATTACACTACTACAATAAAATTGACTTTCAAAGCTGGATTTTAGAAAATTAACTGAGTGGATGAAAGACTAAGACCCTTTTATGCCATAAGACTGGCAGAGAATTTATTCAGATAACTTCTATTTTGCTAATGTTTAAATAACTTAATTATACTTAAAAATTGCACTGACTGTCCAGATCTGCAAGCAATAAGATATTAAATCACCATTAGATGGATTTTACTGAAATTGGTCAGACCATGCATTAGGGAAAGAGGACAGTGTTTGATTTCAGTAACTGAGTAGTCATGTAGCTTAATGGACATGGATGAAGCAAGTACCACCAGGTAAAAGTTATACAGCAACTGGCACCATGGTGTTTTTAAATTCGTCCAGGAATAAGAATTTATTTTGAGTGGGAATTTGCAAAGTGTTTTGAAATTCTTGGGAGAAGCTTCTTACAGTATCACAAAGCTCTGCTCTATTAAAAATATACTCTCCTGGAGTAAGGGATATTTGCTACCACAATTTTTTCAACAGAATCAAAGACATTTTACTGTGTTCATGAAGAGACAGTTGACAGGTTAGGATTTCAATGCAAGATTTGCAGGAGCTAGGCCTAAATCACAGTTTAGGCATTGTTTGGTCACACAAGTTTCTTAGTTCTTTTCTCTACCTCTCTTTTGATATAAATGGATATAAATACAGAATTCCTCAGTCTTTTTATTGCTGTTTTCTACTCATGATAAGAAGCAGCTTAGGAAATAAGAGAAAAACCTCCAACAATAAACCACTAACACTTCATTCCTGGTTTGCTTTGCCTTAATTTTTCTGCAAGACACGGTGCCCCTCTGCTGGGCAAGAGCAGATCTAACAGCAGGGAGGGGTGAACGAAAACTGATGGAACAGTAAAACAAAATCATCCTGTGCAGACTGAAAAGACAAGTAAGGAAAGAGGAGTGAAGCAATGTATGGCTGCCCAAATGCCTGAGAAAATAAGGGGCTCAGGTGCAAGCCATTAAACAAACAGAATTCAGAATTAAGATTTATTTCTCCAGAAAGTAACATTTTTCATAACATCTTTAAAATGAGTCACCTTGAAGGAGCTGTCATCTTGACAAACACCACTTCTCTGACTCCAAAAGCAACCATTGCAGTATTTAGGATAACAGGAAACTCAAAGAATTCCCTAAAGCAAAAGACTTTTGCCCATGAAAAAACTAAATTATGAGTGATTAATAATTGCTGCATCAATCTGGTAACGCATCAATCTGGTAACGTATCTGCATAAATGCATATGCATTCATTACACTGTTTTCCAGGAGAATGTAGGACAAACCTTAAGCAAACCTTTAGAATAGTTAATCTTTTTTCCTTTAGCCATTACTTTCTTTTTAACATGACAACCATAGGACAAATACAGGACAATTTCAGACATCAGCAGTGATGCAGAGGAAAAAACTAATTCCTACCAGAGACGTGTGATATCACACACATTTTTGGGAAATGCCAGTTAAGTCTTACTTGGACCTCTGAGGCATGATAAACAGAGAAGTTCAACCTTTTTCTTGTCAGCCCTGAAACTGGCAACTATAGTTGCCCATTTTGTTTCACACTGCTGTTCTATAAATGATTCTGCTCAGCTCTCTATGGATTGAACTATCACTCATTTTTAGACCAAGGAAAGATTGTAAAAAAAGGCTGTTTAAGAGTAGCATTCTATTACAAGACTTCAAGGAAACAACTTTTTCTTTATTAGAAGTAAAAATACAAAACATACTTTGATAATACTTTTTACCCCTTTTATTAAAAACAGTTATTACAGATGACATACAATTGGCAAAGATATATATGATCATATCTCTATTTTAAGGAAACTATTTACAGACTATTACAAAGTGACACCAGGTGTGCAATGACCAGGTTCTGCACTGGTTTTTCATACTGAAAATTTCTGGTTTTCTTTCAGCTGATTCCACTTTCAGCTTGTCTGTGTGATCAACAACAGCACATTGATTTCAAATACATTTATTTTAGGTATCTGAAAGTGTCCACAGTGAAAAGCTACACACAGTACCTGCTGTAAGGTATCAGAGAGAACAGTGTCCCTTATGTCTCTGCCATCCAGACTTGTCCTTTTGTAGCACTTTTCATATGGAAGGCTGTCACTCCAAGCCTCTCACTTTGTTAACCAATGTTTGCTTCACTAAGAAAAATGTTTCCTAATCCATTTGTTTAGGGACCAGGAAAGAGGACAAATCTTACCCACAGGAAACTCTCCAGAGCAGAAGGAAGTCTGTAGTGACAGAAGCAGATGCAGAGTCTCAGTTTTCTAACCAAACCTACAGAAAATCTTCAACTATACAGCAGCTACATTAACAAGGGGGAGGAAAGAAGTATCTTTTTGTAGTCACTACCCACATTCTCAACAGCACTACATTAAGTAAGAAAGAATATCAATCCATATACCAAGATGCACTGTCCCATTTCCTGCTCTTGCTTTAGGTCAACTGGAAGCTTCTTTTTTCAGTTTTTCTAAGATCTCATCTGGTGTCGTTGATACCAAAATCTTCACCACTTTGTCACGTGATTTACCCCCCTGGTTTAGACAAACACAGAAAAAAACCCCATCTTTCAGAGAATCATCCTTTAAGAGAACAGTGCTATTTATAAAATGTTGATAAACAAATTAAGCAGGTTGCCCATGATTTAGGACAAACAAGACTCACATCTTTTTGTCTCTGCCTTTTGACAACACAGTGCTCAATTCCTTGGTCATCTCACCATTTACCACTACTCTTTAAAAGACTTCTACAACTACTCCATTAAACCAACAGATAAAAATAAAGAGCACCATTTTTCACTGTGCTCTTATGCTCATAAACTATAAATGCAAATGGCTGGAAAGGCTGACTTCAAGTACAATGAATTAATAAAACAAATTATTTATTTAGTGCAATGAATAAAACAAAGAGTTTCCACTCACCAAAGTAAAGACATAAATTCTAATGTAAAGAAATTCTTGAGGCCCAGCTACAACCCAAGTGCTTACATATGCTCTTGCTTATATGTGACAGAACCTTTTGACTAAAATATGGAAGTTATCTTTTTAAAAGAGGTGAAAAGTTATTAATAAAATGCACATTCTCTGCAAAACACAAATTTTGTGAACTCATTTGACATGAAAACAAGAGAATCTTTGAAGAACACAGAAAACATGAACTACAGAGATTTGCAAAACATTATTAAGATAACTCTTCTGATTAAAAGATCTCAAGATCAGTCATAGTTCTTCCCACACTTAGTTTGCTCTTAATGAATCATTCCATCAACTCAACTGAACTTTTTAAAGTGTCTTTCAGACTGAACTTGGAATAGCTCCCTGTACTCAATGTGTAAGTTCCAAAAATCCTGAATTTCAAGTGCAGTAGGGCAAAACTGAAAAGAAAAAAAGAAGTACCTTTTCTAAAATAACATCACTCTTCTTCACTTGGAGCACCTTAGAGAGGTACCGACACAGCTCTGCATTTGCCTCCCCTTCCGATGGAGGTGCAGCAATAGCCACACCTACTGCCTCAGCCGTCACATCTGCAACAAAGTTTGAGGATTTTATGCTCCAAATATTCAAAACATCTAGTCATTGTTTCCTAAAATTGCATGTCTGTGCTTTCAAAAGCATTTTAATTTAAAACCAAGTAAATGTAGAGATTAGCAAGTGATGACACTGTCACATCTCATAAATTCCCTTGACTGTCGGCCAGTACAATCAAACAAACTCCTGCCACTGCAGGCAGTGAAGCCTTCATGCCGTAGCAGGGTGCAGTCATGAGCTCCCAGCCTTCTCTCAATGGGGACACCGCTCTGAGCTCCCCTCAACTGCCCATTCTTGTGCAGGTGTTCTCCTGCTTGGTGCCACGTAACAGACTCAAAGCAGGTTATCCCCTCAAAAACCGCTTGTTACATCAGTCTGCTCAGAGCTACACTGTCAGTAAATTCCCTGTGCTCCCAAAGCTGGGCACTGCCACAGCCCGTGGGCCTCTCACACGGGGGTGTGAGTGCAGCCCCAATGCGTGCAGCCGCAAGCCCAGGGCTGCACAGGAACAACACGTTTTATTAGATGCAACTTTTATGGCTCTAATAAAACCGCACAGACTCCTGGGACACAAACAGCCCGCACGAAACCACAGATGTCAAAGGGAAGGGTTTAGGATCAGGATTTACCCTGTGCTCACCGCGCCACCCAGCGCTTTGCAGGGGGGGACACGAATGAGCTGCTCCCGGAGAGCCGAACCGCTCGCTTTAGTTTCCGGGTGGGATTTCGTGCATTGCCTCCCTCCGCCCCTGTTCCTCAGGGTGCCCCGGCCCGCAGACCCACCTGTGACGGCGCTGCAGCGGGCGCCGGGCTTGCTCCGGCAGAGCCTCGCCCTGGGCCCGCAGCGGCTCCTCCCAGCCGGGCCCGGCCGCCCATCCCTGCCTCGGAACAGCACCGCGCCCGGGGACAGGAGGGCGCTGGCGGAGTGCGCACAGAGCTGGGCGTTTGACAGACAGTAACTCTACACACGGGCTTTGGACACGCAAAACCCGCGTCGCCGCCCCCTTTTCCCCCTTAAGAAAGGAAGTTTTCTTATTTTTTTTCTCCTGCATTCTTAAATTATTACTTTAGTATAACCTGGGGGAGGGTACAGGTCTTTGAACACAAAGACATTCTGTTACTACACGGTACATACTTCAAGACACTGAACACTATATACATACAGCAATTGCATCAAATTATTGTATGCAAATCTGTAAAACTCGTTGCATACCAATAATCCTTAGGTTCATACTAATTTTTTAGTACTAGAATATCCGGTGATAAAATAACATCATTACAAGTCTCGTATTCTCATTTTCACATTATACATTTTTATAGGCACATATTTATATACAGAGGCTATTTGCATAACCAGTTCTATATTCCAAAACAGCCCTTCTGAATTACGAGAGATTCTGGAAAGATCTGTTTGTTGCTGAATTTGACTTAATATTTATTTCTTCAGTGTTCTCTGCAGTGCAAAGTCCATTAATTCTCCATGGCTCTTGGAAAAAGTCAAAATGATGCGATATGAATGCAGCTTTGCTGATGTACTTCAAAAAAATACAGTAGCAATCCATGTCCATAGGGTCAATCCAAGGTCATTTTGGAAAGAAGTGCAACATGGGACTACAGCAGCAGCTTTACTGTCTTTTAAGGACAGATTGGAGAAAACATACACAAGTTGTTCATAACAAGTAAGGATTTTCCAGTTCAAAAAATGAATTTTACTACATGAGAAACAAAGGGGTGAAAACACAAAGTAATTAATCACAAGGTACTACTTAAAACAATATACAGAGCACTTATTCCACTTAACATTTTGTTTAGAGGAAAAGCTTAAGTACAAACTACCAATAATGATGCAGAAAAAAACCAGCTTTTCTGGTACCCCTCAAACAAATTACATTGATGTAATTTCACAGAATTTTTAACTGCTGCCAGTAGTGAGCTGAAGTCCACTGAGACACCAACACATTCCAGATCATCATGTGAAACTAAGTATAAAATATTATTTCTGGTATCTGTCCATCTTCTATTGATGTACCATTGTTGTTACCTGGTGAACTATAAAAGACAAAGCATGTTTTGCTAGCAGTAGGAGATTCGTGGATCACTTTCTTCAAACCTTTTGTTCCATAGTGGGAATCAGGACCCTGAAAAACATCACAAGAGATTAGCAATAGAATGGAAGTGGGCAAGACCCAAAAATTGCTGATGGCCAAACACCACTGACTTGAGCTTTTAGTAGTATAAAATTCCTGTACCCACATCATATAAATTACATACAAAATCACAGGCAACAAAAGCAAGGGCCATATGTCCAAATAACAAAAATATATTCTCTGACAAAAGACTTTAACCAGTTGATTTTATCCACCTAGTAATGAATATTTTCTAGTATTTCTCCTTATCACACAGGTTGTCTATATTCCCATTTAGCTCCCTATCTCAGCTTCTTTTAATGTGCAATATTTTTTCCCACCCACCCAACTCTTATTTCTGTATAGGGAATTACATTTAGAGGAATATTAAAATTTTTTTGAGAAATAAATTTGTCCACAACACTAAGGGGAGATTTTCTGAGACGAAGTCATTCTTGCCTATTATTTCAGCACTAGTATATAAAAAGAGATGAAAAAAAAGTGTATTTTTGACTTTGGCTAGTGGTTAGAATACCCTTGATAAAAAAAATCAAACTTAACATTTGACAGAGAGCTGCCAGATGACATATTCTAGATAGTGCTTTTTTCCCCCACAGAACCAGTGACTTCCATTAGAACTCATTCTAACTCCTACATCAAGCAAAAAAGTGGGAAGGCACAAAGGATCCAGTTATGAATTCCATGCTGTGGCACAGAAGAGATGTAACAGTCTTACAAGTTACAGTGGAGTTTTAACTCCGTCCTTCTTTAGCCCTAAACTCAAAATAAATTGAAGATCCAGAAGACACTTTCCCATCAGAAGACTGATAAAATAACAACTCTTGCATCAAAGTAACACTTTCTTCTGTACTGTTAGACACTCTTACTTTCAACGTTGCACAAGCTGTGTAGCAAACGGTGGGCAGAATCTCTATGGGCTCTTTGAACATTACTCTGAAGGTACTGGCTGTTCCATCACAGCTAAATCCAGTGTCGTTCTGTCCCAGAGTCTGATTCTTCTCGTAATCAATTATCTGGACAAAAGCACGACAATTGTATTTTTATGTTTACAGGCGTGAGAAAGGTTCTGATTGTACACACGTGAGAAGATTACAAGCAAACACTTGCCTACCCCACCCAGCCCAACTGCAAGGACTGTGCAATCTCAGCTGGGAAGGAGCTGTGATTTCCTGATAGCACGGGAGCTGACGCAGCAGCTCGGAATGATGGCTTGCGAATTTTACACGGGCTGTGGGCGCTGCTCCAGCCAGGTTAAAGTCTGAGCTTGGGAGATGGAGAATGGCTCTCAGACCTTCAGCTTCTGACCTTCAGATACAGCATCTAATCCTGTGCTTAGATTTGCTGATCTCTGCACACCTACACAGCCCACATGAGGGAAGCTCATTCGCTGGCTGTGGCTAGTTTAGAAAACAAGTTGTTACAGATAGTGTACGCAGTCAATGACACCTTCATAAAAGAAAACAAGAACTTGTGCTGTTATGTTTTATACAATTTATTTCTAATCTTGATTCAGTAATAAAAATTACACTCAGACTACACAATATTTATTTTGCCTTCAGTTCCAGTGGCGAGTAAGAATCACTAGTTCCAGTGTAGTAATAGCAGATACCTGCCTTCCCATTTTGGATTGCAATCCTGATCCATGCTGCCCAACACCTCTTGCAGAAGTTGGATATCAGAGCTTTAGAGCTCACACTTCTTGTGATAACTGCACTAAGAAGAATCCTATCCGTTTTGTTTCTTATTAACTTGCCTTATAATTTTTAGCATTACCCATGCATGAGATGAAGCTTTAGTCTAGGCAAAATGTACTCTAGTTTTTTCCCCAGCCACAATCAATAGAAATATTAGCAATTATAATGCTGAAGTCCTAAGCCCTTTCCACATAAAAGATGTATTTGCAGTATATATTATCACTCTTCTATGACAAGTTTTAAGTGTTTAACTCTCTGAAGCTCTGCTACTACTGGTGCAGAGCCAAGAAGGAAGCTAGAGGCACAAGACTTAAATAGCTGTCTGAAAAGATTGCGGAAAAGTTTCAGATTCATCAGTTATTAGGGATACTTCCAGGATAAAGGAAACCTATATAAGATGGATGACCTTAATGTGAACCATAAAGGTTTATTTAGTCTTGTAGTTTGAAACGGGAGGATCTTTTTCAGGTGACTCTTCCAATCATCCCCACTTAATATGAATTGGTTTGCTTTGAAAAAAATCTAAATTCTTTTCAGATTAAATAAATCCAGCAAACATCCTGAGGGAACACACCAAATGCTTGCATTTGCTAGCAGGAATTCAGCTGAGAGGCTCAAAAAAGGGTTTATGTGAAGTAAAAATCCCCAGGTATGTTTAGTATAGCTGCTAGGTTCCCAAGATCAACTCTTTTGTTCTAAAGATCCTGTCTAGTGCACTATGCTACTCATTTACATGGATGTATAGTTTGACAAAATCAAACTGAAGGTACTTCAAATAGAGGAATTTGCAAGTGAGCTTTTAAAGTGAGGAATGTGGAAAAACCAAATCCAGACACAAAATCCCTATCCTTAAGTACAGAGTAGTCAGATAACAATAATCATCAAACAGGAAGCAGAAGACAATTTATCATTTAAACAGAATGTCCACTAATGAGCTGAAACAGCAATTCCAGCACATGCTAGAAGTCCAGAAAGATAGGGACAATAGAATTTCTGCCCCTACATGAAGTCACAGACTATTTATTTCACAAAATTTCTCATGCACCTAATAAATCAATGTGACATGATAGCACCAGGTTAGGAAATACACAGCACAGGGTAAAACTGTGCCAGTCATGCAATCCTAGTATCTTGTTAGAAAGCTTAGAATCAAAACAAAACTAATCTCTACAAGAAAAAGAATTCAAATAGACTGAAATTCCACACTTAAAAAGGAAAAAAAAACCACAGTGCTGGATCAATTCTTCTAGAAGACAGTTCTGACCACAACATGTTAAGGGATCTAATAAGCTACAAGAGCAGGAAATACAATTTTAGTGGTGTCTTCAATTACCCCTGGGACTGGGCAAGGGTCACATCAGGACATGAAGCAGGGGGACATTTTTAGATGCTATCACTGGCCACTTTGTGAGCCTGCTAACCAATTGCTCAGTAGGAAGAAACGCAACCCTTGATTTGGTACTGAGTGATGAGCAGGATCAGATTCAAAATTTCATAATGGAAACACTATGTAACAGTGTCCATAATATACTTGGAGTCAACACCCCCACACAAATAACAAAAGCAAATCCCCCACAGCTGTGCTAAATTTCAAAAAGAGGAAAGTGAGGAAGCTTGTTCAAAAGAAACTAGAGGGAACCATTAGGAAAATCAAATCCTTTTAAGAAGCATGCAGAGAAACACCTACACTGAAAATGATTGAAAGACAGGAAAATACAAGAGAAAGGGAGCAGAATTCTATAGTGTTCTTCCTTTTGCCTGGTTACCCACTTATGCCAAAACACAGCTTAGACTCCTGGCCTATCAATTGCTTGCTCCCAAATACAGACCAAGCCTCTTGCAAGTGCAGGTCCTGTACAAGCCTATTCAAACATAATATACTGTACCTGTATATTAACTTGATAGTCTGTGGGTCCATGAATAGATCCATATAATCCAAATCCCACTATGGAAATTCTTCTGTTAACTGTGAACCTAGTAAGACATAACCCAAGAAAGGAATTCAAACTCTGGTGAGTGTGTTACTTTTCTTCAAGTAAGATAACGACTCCCACTGAAGAGTAAAGGAAGTAAACTGAGAGTGGCATTGCACTTTTTTAAGAATAGCATTTTTTATACAGATTTCAATACTAAGAAAAATGTTTTGTCAGCTTTATGGGTTAAAGCTTTGCTAATTCCTCAATATATTCAGAATCACTAAACAAAACATAACCAGATTCTTTTCAGTATCTCCAAAACAAAAACAGATCAAGACTTTCAAAAAGGAATATACAGATAACACCCAGTCATTCTAGAATGCAGCCAATCCTCCTGAACCTCATTCTTTGCTAGTTTGTATTTTATGTGCATAATAGCCTAAGTTATTAAAAAAAAAAAGAAAAAGAAAATCAAACGTGTGCAAGAGAGCCAGCATGTTTGCTACTGTATCTTATACCAGAAAGTCAAAGTTAAATGATTTATTCCCTTTCTTTCAAGACATTTCTGTCTCTCCTTCAAACAGTTTCCAGAGTCTTACCTAATGCGGTCGCTTGTTCCGCTGTAGCCCCAGCGACTCTCCACCTGCTGGAACCTGTTAATGCTGCATTCTTTCCCTCTAAGGCAACACCTTGGTCGGTCAATATAATCTACTTTAGGTTTAGGATTGACAGTAAAGTGCAGAAAGAGATTTACTACTTCCCGATCCGACAAGATTCCAGACTGAGCAGGGCCTGTGAAAACATAAAACTTCTAAGATGATTTGAAGGATTACTCCAGCTGTTATATTTAAATCACACATATTCACAAACTGAAGACAACAATAATAATTCCCAGTGGTCAGAGCATAATCTGCAGAATATTTTGCTTTCATTTGTGCATCACAACTCTTATTAGTACAATGTTAATAACATAATTGAGTGTTAAAACATCTAAACACAGTTAAACAGCACTGAGAGATGGTCTAACAGTAAGACAAAGAACTCCAGAACTCACCTGCTGCAAACTCTTCAATAGTCATTAATGGAAAACGGATTAAGGAAAGAGCTCTTCCAAGGACTTTTTGTTTGTTCCCGAATGTCACAGGCAGTTGTTGTCTTTGACATTCTGCTTCTGCCCAGCGAACAACAGCTCCAAAGAGCCGACTTTCTCGAATACTGAGAGTGTCCCTTTCTAGGACTGCACATAATGTGTCTAAACAAAAAAAGGTTAGCAGCTTTAGATCAGTTTTCCTCCAAGCCAGTAACATTGCTACATTATGTACGCTTAAAATACTAAGTACACATTAAGAACATTAATAGTAAGACTACTAGCTTTGACTTATTGTTATATATGTGTGTATATATATGCATTACACATAATTCATCTTACATAAAAAGAAATCTCTCAGTGACTTACAGACCTCAAACTAAAAATTAATTTTCCTGCTATGAAGACAGGATATGAGCTTCCTTCTTGATTCCTAAGAGTGTAACTATTCTGTTTAGTGATAACAAATATCCTGAAGAATTTCCATTGCTAGGGCAAGATCAAAACTGAAAGTGACGAAGCAGTGAATTCACACTACCAGAAATTCAAGTTACTCGTGATAACACTGTCATATTCTCATCTGGGCAGCCACCTGCCCATCTGGATCAACTATAGCCACAAGCAGCTATAGTTGTGGTGCACACAAAACCAGTTTAAAGATACACTAAAGTCATCTTAAGCATTGACATATTTGCTATCCACAAAGCCTGAAGGTGAAACACAAGATCTGAGGCAAGGTACACATTTTACAAAAGCAACTTATCCTGTATTTATTACTCCTTCTGGCCTTCTTTGAATAACAGGTATGCACAAATTACCATAGAATACAAATCCAAAAAATGAATGGGTTTTTGTATTGTGATTCTTCTATCTTTGGGAATTTTTATCTGCCTTGAATGTAAGTAAGGCATGTTTGCAGTTACAAAAAATAGCATATTGGAAAGTCAAAACAGATTGAAACTTACCAAGACTATAGATCACTCACAGTCTGGGTACAATTCCCACTGAACATGGGTTAACAATGACTTTAAAATTGCTTTAAGCAGTGAAACACCTTCCTTCAGTCTGAATTTTTCCCACAATCTAGCTGAACTGGAGTAAAACCTTAGATACATACAGTAGCAATGAAATTGAGTAACCAAATTTACAACTGCTAGCTTTTGATAGAAGATTAAACATAGAAACTTGCAGTTTATGTATTCATTTTTAAAAGCAGATTTCATTAATTGCACCTGATCTGCTTTGACTACATAAGTACCGTGTGGCAACAGAACAGTGTGATTCCTGTTGCACATGAAAAGCAGGTATGGATGCCTCATACCTGAGGGATGAGGCACAACCCTCAGCAAGTGAAAGCTTTGGCTTCAATGAAAAGTGTGGTGTCACCACAGTGGGAGCCCTGGGACACCACCACTACTCAAACAGGGACACGTTGAACCCAGGTCAGCAGTGAAGCTCAAAGGAAAACACTGCAGGGGAGGACAGCCAAGAAGGGGAGAAGTGCCTGGGACTCTGCATACTTAGATTGGGGAAGGAGCCATCCTGGGGCACTCTCATTTCACGCTTAGGACACAGAGTAACTCACCTATGTCAATATCTGTAAAGCCTTCTGCACTTATGGCATCCACAGTGCTTTTGTCTATTGTGTCAAGACAAAGACTAGCAAGCTGAGGTTCATCAAACAAACGAGCCTGAAAAGAGAAAGAAATACATCTTAAGCATAAAGCTGACAAACTGCTAATCTTAAAAAGCAAGCATTTTTACTCTAGTATAAACATAAATTAAAATAGGTTGATTTGTTTAAGTACTCTTTGTGTTTACACCTTAAAGAGCACTTAAAATCTCGAAGGAGTACATAATGAGGGGAATTAGTAATTTCCCGCCAATTAGCAATTTTCATAATAAGTCAAAACTAAGCTTAAATTTACCTACTTGAGTAAGCAGCATAAAGGCATTATCTGCTCGGAGATGCTTTGTTAGGAAATCCACACAATGTGCTTCCAGGGCAGGGACTGCATACTTTTTAGCAGTGTATAAAGTAGTCATGACTGTTTCTGGACCAATTTGAACTTCATCTGAATAAAGAAACCTATAAATCAATACACAAATAGAGATCATAAAAACATAACTTTAGAGGGGCAGCCAAACACAACAGTCTCTTTGTATTTAGAAAACAGGCCAAAGATTTGCACTGTGAACAGCGCAACAGCCGACCTCGCAGCATTTTTACAAATAAAGAAGGTAAGTTAAAAGGTTCGAGAAATACTATTATGCTAACCTAATGGCATACATTTGTTTAAAATATGTATTACTCCCTAGGACTGAGCTGGCTGTACTAGTTATACATAGCTCCCCAACTGTAAACAACAGCTGAGCTGCAGAATTACTTAACCATGCTCTCAGTTCATCAGGAAAATATCAATGCACAGCCCTCTATGGCTGTATTCCTGAAATCCATTTACTGACAGTGTACACTGGCTTCCCCTCCATGAGGGAATAGTGTCAAGGACTCAGATTGTGAGAACATCCCATGTCAAAGTTACCCCTCTGTAGTATTCAGAGAGGAAACGGAGTACATTCTAGGAGATGACCTTGACTCTTCTATTCCTGCCATAGCAAACACTCTGGCTTGTCTCCACTGCTTGAGACAGGAGGATTGGTTGAGATTTTAGCATAAGTTGTGAACCAGAAGATAGGAGCCTCCACCAATACCAGGAAAAAAACCCTGTTTCCTGAGCAGCTGTTATTTGAGACTAGACAAGATAAGATTTATTTTAAGGTTCTGTATGGAAAATATGACTTTTTGAAAATAACTTCTCTTACAGGTGATATTTAAGATGATTTTAGCAAAATTTCATCAGCCTTTCAGATAACAATCAAGAATAGTCTGTGACTGACAAAAATACATTTGTGCCCAACACAGAGGTAATTAAATAAAATAAATCAGGGCACATTTAAGATGATTTTAGCAAAATTTCATCAGCCTTTCAGATAACAATCAAGAATAGTCTGTGACTGACAAAAATACATTTGTGCCCAACACAGAGGTAATTAAATAAAATAAATCAGGGCACACTAGTAAATGCAAGAATTACACAATGAAAACCAAGTCTTTCCTTTATTTTTTAATATCTGTTGTTCAGAACATCCTGGAAAAGAACTACAGAGACAGAAGGCGTGTTTAGAAGCATTTTTAAATGTAGCAATCAGCAGTTTGTATCCAACAAGAGAAACTTGTGAAAATAACACACTTGCTAAACTTCCTTGCAAGATGGAGAAAATTAAGCAATACAAACGTAGAATTAAAGTTTCAACTGAAGTTCTTCACTGTTGATATTTCTTATATTCCCAGAAAACTCTAATTCTCAGTAATTGCTAACACACAACTAAATATGCTGTTCAACATTAAATTTGCTGCCACAATACAGGCATGTATTTACCACTACAAGGCTCCAGTCTACTCAAACAGCCAGCTTGTACATCACTTTGGAGATGTGAATGATGCTCTAGGTTAATTTCTTTAAACTGGATTTAAATTGAACAGCATTTAGGAAGAATTAATTTAATTAAATGCTAACCTTTTTTCTTTTTAAGTAAAAGTTTCATGCAGTTCAATTAGAACTGATTTATAAAAGCTATGAATTATTATTACCTGTTGATGAAAACAATTGGCTGACTTGCTAGTCGCAACTGCTGACAAATTTACTTTTCAGAAACTAATATTTTCCAGGTACACTTTTGCATACTAAATTAACAAGCTCTTCCTTAAAGCACTAGAACAGTACATTTACATTTTGGTTATAAGATTTAAAACTATCAGTTTAAAATGCCGTAACTTTCACTGTATGACTTTACAGGAACTTAAGAGTTCAAATCATGTACGAGTTGATTAGCAGGCTGTAAAAAAAGCAATACTGCCATGCAAACTGCAGTATACATTTTACCTAATGAAAAAAATCCCAAGTTGATTTTGGAACATGATTTTGATTTTATTCCTTAAGTGAATCCAATCTGAAGCCAATGAAGTGACACACCAGCAGAGCTCATCTGGCTTGTGTTTCACTTTCTGCTGTACCTTTCAAAGGAACAGGGTGCAGTCCTAGGTGCGTCTTCCCTCTAAAAATCCCCAGCTCATATGTGCCTAGAGCTGTGTCTGTGCTAACTCTCCCCTCTGCATGCCTGAACTAGCACAGCTTTGTGTTTACACCACTGCTCCTCCTCCACTTAAATCAGTGGGACTGAAAATCACTGATCCTTCCCTCCTCTCTTTCCCTTTGAGACAGAAACAACCTAATTTTATTGGCATCCAGGATGAGGAAATGGGAAGCTGGGGGTGTATGTGCATAGTGGAAGAACATTTTTAGTGACCAGAACAGTTTTTCCAAGTGACCATTCAATCATTCACTCTATATAAGCCTCTTATACATTTTATGCTGCTTTTCTTTACTCTCAGGTTAGCACTTCCTTCTCCCCTTGTTTGAGCATCCTCTCAGTAGCTGAAATGTTTTCACCACTATAAAAGCACACTGGAGTCTTTTTTCCAGTCAGTCATGATTACCCCTTTATTTACTGCTTGCCAAGGTTCTCTTCCAAAGATTTTTGGAAGACAGACTGCTAACTTGTGCCATATCATCACTTTCATTTATACTGTGATCAAAGGATCAGTTAGCTAATTGTAAAATATGACTGAAAAATTTTTAAAAAAACCTTATTAAAACCAACAAAAAGAAACCCTAAAGCAGAACCTGACTGAGACAACTTGAATTTTCTTGATCATTGCTATTCAATTTGTAGTTAGAAACATACCAAAAAAAGTTATTTCATTGGGAAACAGATTCAAACTTTGATATTATTTCAGCACTCAAGGATTTATCTGTCAAACCATTTCAGTTTTTTTAACAAAAAATCTTTTCCTTTGACTTTAATGTACAAGTAGCACTTGCCAGTAGGTCTTTATGAAACACCTAAACTACAGACATGACTGAACAAACCACATGAGTACTTAAAATGGAAGTGAGCTGAGGAACATTAAATAATTAGTAAATTATGCCTAGAAAGTTTTGCATTACTTAAGCATTTCCTTTACCTGATGTTCATTTCCTATGTGTATTCAAAGGTCCTGACTTAATTTCTAGCCAGTACAACTCAAACTGGTATTTGCAAACATTAAAGAAATGTCCTGTGAAGGGTAACTATCATTATCTGACCAATTTACTAATGATAAAGGAGGTGAACAGTACAAGGCATCATTCCTGCCTCTTTCAGTCAACACCAGGAAAAGACTCCAGATTGTTTCCAGCACGGAAAAAGTCCGATACTGGCATGTGTTTAAGTTCTCCTTAGATATGTTTTTAACAAGGTATTGCAATGTATATTTATTTCAAAATAAGCTCAAAGAAATATGCATAACATGGAAGAATGTCCTAGAGAGCTGGCACAGGCAGCAAACCTGAGACGTTTCAGCAGCCCACCAGTGTGGTGATACTCAGACAAGATACGAGCACAATCGGTTCACTGACGCCAGTCCCCTGGCCATTACGTACTGGCAGCTCCACCAACACAAGATGGCTTTTGTTTGCTTCTAACAACATCTCTTCATTCACTGCTATGCTTTTCAAATGCCATGCTTCTTATCTTTACTTAGAAATCTCTTAGAAATCTCTGTGTTTCTATTTTTACCCATACTAACTTCTCTTATTATATCCACTTTTCACTGTCCAGCATTTTTTCCACATATATACAGACAAACACATACACGTGCACTGTCATTTACTTTGAACCTTTGAAACTGAAAGACACTTCCCACCACCTCTCACTCCTCTGCACAAACTCTCCACCTTTGCTGAAAATCCACCCACTCTTCGCTGAAAATCCACAAAGAACAGTTTTTTTGCTAACAGCAACAGAAGGACATTGCTGCTGCATGGAAGTTTGTTTGGTTTTGTGCACATCACTTGCTTCAGCTCCTGTGTCCATGATTACCTAAGGACCAGGTGACTCTTCTAATTGCTCCTGTCTGTTAGGCCTCAGCAAAAGAAGAAAGTTGCCAAGACTTTGGAGTGTTTCCTATTACGAAAAACTTTGAGACTCTACATATTTATTTCCAGGCAATAATATTACTTGTTTCCCCACAACAGAGAGCTGGTTTATGTATTTTTCAGTTTTGCCTAGCAGAGTGATTTCTTTGACAAAAACCTTAAGGTTATGCAGTTTAGTTGTATTACCACACCACAGCCTGAGGCACAAATAAACTATTAGTAATTGTGTCTATGAACACCATAGATTTTATTTGCCACTACACTGAGTAAAGACAAATGGTAGGTAAACTCATCAGTTTTGTGAGCATGTGAACTAGCAGATCCTATTCTGACTAAATTAGAAATCACTAACACACTTTACATCTTTTTGCTATCACTGCACTCCCAGTCTCACACTCAGATGATCTGGGAGTAAAAATCAGCTGGTTTCTGCCTTCTGCTGCATGTTCCCCCTCTGCCCAAGTACGATTACAATGGGTGTTATTATGGCAAAAAGATACAACAACTCATTATCATCGCTGACAAAGAAAAGAGAACAAGAAGATGACTAAGACCTCAAAGTAAGTATCAAATTTCAAGGTAAGTATCAAATGAAACTAAAAGCTCGGTACAGCAGCCTCTGTCTCTTCTTAGTTACCATTAGAAAGGGGCTGGATAGTTGCAACACCAAGGGAACTCACTAATTCCCATCAGTTTTACTTTAACAAACTAAACCACTGAATCCAAGAGCCCAACCAGACGCCCACCGAGTGCTTCCCTAAACGGACAGTCAGCTGCGATGGAATTAGGACACTTCTCTCGGGAAAACAATGCAGGGTAAAGGGCAAGAAGGGACCCAAACAAGCTGGCGGGGCGGTGTGACCTTGCGTGGAACCCACAGGGTATTGCCGCGCTTTCCCCACATCTCCCTCAGGGCCGGGCAGTAGGGACAGGCCGGGCTCTGTGGGGACAGCAGCCGGGAGGGGCCGCGGAGCGAGGAAAAGGCACCGGCGCCCAAGTGGGGCCCCCTCTGTGCGCGGAGCCCCCCCGTGCGCGGCCGCCCCCGCCCCGCGCTGACCTGAGGAGCGCCAGGAAGGCGGCGGGCTCCACGTCGGGCAGCTCGATCTCGGCCGAGGTGGTGGCCATGCCGCCGTTGAACATCGCGTCGAACACGGCGCTGCCGGCCGCCAGCACGAACCGGTGGGCGGGAATGCGCTGCTGCCCGGGCCCGGGGGGCGCCGCGCCGCCACCGCCGCGGGCGCTGCCCTTGCCCACCACGAAGTGCACGTCGCTGAGCAGCTCGTTGGAGAAGAGGAAGG
>VZTZ01027818.1:419441-475559 GCA_013400955.1 Drymodes brunneopygia | reverse complement strand
GGGCGCGGAGCAGCGCGGACGGGACCGCCCGGCCCCTCGGGGCAGCGCCCGCTCCGCGCCGGGACCCGCGGCCTCCCCCCGGCTCCTGCCTGGGCATTCGCAAACAAAACCCGATTCTGTTGCAAAACGAGTGCGAGGTCTCGGCAGCCCCGGAGCTCCCGAGCGCAGGCTGCCCGCGGCACCCTCAGCCTGCGCCTGTCGCTGGGAATGACCGTGTGCCCTGCCCAAAACCGGGATCCCAGCACAAACCGCAGCTCTAGAAAAGGAAAGTCTTTCCTCATGGCAAAACCCGCTTCACTTAAAGGTCTGTGTGGTATTTTGTGATCCCACAGCCCGGGGTGTTTTGCAACTTTACTGCACAAATATTTTCTTCTTGTTTTTAGGGCTTTGCTACATCTGTTCCTTCCTCATTTTCCTCCTTCTGGCCGATAACTGAATTTTTTCTCATTGCTAGAGTAATGTCGAATAACACATGGTGACTTACTTGATTAACTGCCAATATTTATTTCAAATTGATAGACTGCAGTGAAAAGTCACTGCAATATTAACAGCTGTAACAGTCTGAAGAAATTCATCACTGGGAAAACAGAGTAGCAGAAGATTCAAAGCATAAAATAAATCAACAGGCTAGTACTGCTCATCCTGACTTAGAAAGTATGTGTGTATATTTTCTGAAATATTTGGTCTTGCAAATTCTTTGCAATAGTTTTAAGTCAAGTTTCTCTAGGGCTGATATTGTCATAATATAATTTGCCTGTACACAACTTGTTTTCTTGATGCAGGGTGGTACTATGTATAAAATGATGTACCAGATATTTTTAGCTTATGCTTCTGGACTTTTCCTAATTTTCCGCTCCATTTTTTTTCCCTTGCACAAGGACAAAAGTGAAGACCGATGAGGAGAATCTTGTCTTAAAGAGAGCTAAATATAATTTACACCCTTAGACCTATGAAACAATTTTAAACTGATTTTCCTAGCTTGTGTTTTCTTGGGGAAGGAGACAAATTTGCTTTGTGCCAAAGATTTTTTGTGCTTTATTCCACTCCCACCGTACATGCAGTAAGTAACATTATAGCTCCATCTCCAGGGAAAAGATCCTTTTGTCTGAGCCCACCTGTGCTGATCACTGAACCTGCTCAAGTGGTCCTGCCTTGTAGGGCTGGAGAGACCTCTGGTAGCCCTTTCATAACTGAACATTAAGCCCAGATCCATCAGAAGTGCCCCACACTGCTACTTCTGTTCCATGGGACTGATGTGATTTATTTTGGAATTTGTAATTTCCTGAGTAGATAATTTATTGCTGAGGTTAGACAAAATGTCCCCAATGATCCTTTTTGGCCTTGAGATCTCTGTGGGTTTGATCCTCATCTTTCATTGACCTTTAATTTTCCCATAGTTTCTGTTTATTTTAGTATGAAAACTGATTTTAGTCAGACAAATCTAGATTTCTGCTTAGATGTTGTTTATCTAGCTATTTTTTTATTTTCTTTTTTTGGTCACATGTGAAAAGAGAGACATAAATTCTGAAAAACTATAGGATGAATACTATGGTAGACTATGCAATAATCTTTAAAATCTGTATTTAAAATTATTAAAAATTACTTTATGAGTATGTGTATTTGAGGACAGCTGGCCAAAGAAGCAAAGTTCTGTTTTTCTTCTAAATTCTTTTTTCTTCTTCTTCTTCTTTTTTTTTTTTTTTCCATACTGTTACAGTTCCTGGGTAATCGTTGCAGTTGGATTGCTGGTTCTGGTTCTCATTGCTCTGTCAGCTCGTGTTCTTGTCAAGAGAAAGCCACCCAAAGACCCCCTGTTTTATGGTATGTCCTGGTGAAGCTGAATGTCCTGGCTCATGTGTTAAATGTCCGTGACCTCAAATCTAACACATCCAGTTTAACAGATCTCTGCCTGACTGAATTTATTGGACTGTGAAGCAACTGTGTGATTCCAAGTATTTATTAATTTATTCCCCCCCCCTTTGTCTTATTGCAGTTTATGCTGTATTTGCCTTTACCAGCGTAGTGAATCTAATAATTGGACTGGAACAGGATGGAATTATTGATGGATTCATGACTCATTACTTGAGAGAGGTAAATAACAGTTTGGCTTACAAATGTAAATAAAATCCTCACTACAAATAACTTGTTGTAGTATTTGTCACAGAAAAAAAGCCACTTACACATTCAAAATGGTCTTCTTCAATTTTGTAGTTGACCTGCTTTGTTATTGTTATGGATAAAACCTTCACTGACTTGCAATCTCCTGACTCATTTGGGAAAAATAATGTAGCTTTCAAGCTCCAGTGTTGTTACACTTAACTTGAGTAACACTGTTCTGTGTTAACTTCTGTGGGAATTGAATGGACTGCACATGATTGCAGAAAACCAGAGATAGCACTCCAGAGTGGATGAGAACTGCAACACCAAAATGTGTTCCCAAGAAGAAAACAAAATTGTTCCTTTATTTTTGCCTAATCACTTTACTGAAAGGAATTAAAGTAGAGTTAAAAAATGAGGATGCCAGATACTTAGTCAGCAGAATCTGTTGGCTGCTGAATATCAACATCCACCAAAAATAGCTCAGTTAGATCTTGACAGGAAAGTCACTGAAGTCATTGAAAAGATTCCATGAACTTAAACGTGAAATGAGTTGGACCCTACAAGGTTATATGTTGACATCCATATATTCAGTACTGCTGTAGGTCTCTAGGTTGCTAAATGTATCTGTAGTTTTTCTATGCTAAGTCTATCCATATTTTGTAGTTTTTAATCACTAAAATATGGAAAAGTCACATTTCCATAATGTGGCAGAGTAAAGCTGACAGTCACACACAGCAGTTTCCCCTCCCATCCTGCACCCTTTATTGCAGATCTAGAACTCATCCAGTTATAGCTGATCTTGCCTAGGTCAGGGCCGTGCTGGGAAACGTGCATTGTCAGTCAGAAGCTGTTCCACTGCTTGAAGGACACCAGTTACATCTCTGAACGTGTTTCTTGCTGTTCTTTATGAGTTGTTACTGTTGCTCTGAGCACGGTGTCTGTTCCCAGGGCGAGCCCTATCTGAACACCGCCTACGGCCACGTCATCTGCTACTGGGACGGCTCGGCGCACTACCTGATGTACCTGCTGATGGTGGCAGCCATCGCCTGGGAGTGAGTCTGCTCTGGGCACTCTTCACTTCCATATCATCCACAAAGGCCTTTCTTTTCCATGCAGTACTTTGGTTTTTCTGTCGGGGTGGTTTCATGTCATAGGCCAAAGCAATGCTGTTACAATTTCATTACTTTCAAGGGTTCTGCTCTTGCCAAGTTACCATTTCTCTCAGCTAAGCCCAGCAAATGCATGGCATTGTGTCCTGTCTTCACCCTGCAGCAGAGTGCAGCACATCTACATGGCTTTGTGTTAGCTAAAAGCTGAAAGATGATGTGCGTTAAAAGCGTGCGTGAAAAAAAATTGTTTTTCAAATAACAAATTTATGATAGGAATAATGTACTGCTTAGCACCATGGTGATCTCTCATCCCTCTTAAAGATTGTCATGAAGTTTAAGAGAAAATGGTTATTTCTAGAGATTCTTATGCTTCTTGCTGTTGAATAGAGAGTTTGAGAGAGTAAGTACTTAAATTCCGGAGGCAAATGTACCTGCTGGTAATAGTATGAAATTAATTATTAATTATTTTATAGTCCTGTATGGCCTGGGATGTGCAAACTCCTGCAGTCAGCCTTCAGAGGAGTGACACACAACAGCAAATAACTGAGTGTGCCCAAAGCCTGTACTGTCCATGTGATAACCTCCCACACAAATGTAGGATTTCTCCACGACCCCTCTCAGAGGGAACAATCCTCTCTTGACTCGTGGCACAGATCTGAAAAGCTTCTACTTGCTAAGATACAACCACAGCAATGAGTATGATATTTAGGGTAGGGAATTTTTAGAAACAGTTCAATAATTATGGCTTGTTTTCTTTTTTAAACAGACAAAGCTATAGAACCATTGGTCTCTACTGGCTGGGTTCCATTATCATGAGCATCATTGTCTTTATGCCTGGAAATATTGTGGGTAAGGAAGTAATTTATATGACCAGCTTTTTCCTGTGAAACATTTTCTAAATTCAGCATTGTGCTATCTATATTTTAGTGCAGTGTTGGTTCATTTCTGTAATAATATGAAAGAGCAATTTTAGAAATATCAGTAAAGAGACATAAGATATTCTAAAATTTAAATATGAGGAAGAAAAGATGGAGACTGAGGGGGAAAACCCTTCAAATTTACTTTTCTTTCAAGGGGAAAAAAGAAAATATCATGTTTTGTTATAGCTACAAGGCTTTCATCTAAACCAGGTTTGAGTAATGAGACAATACTGTCTCTTAGTATCATAAAAATATAAATTTTACTTTGCATAAAATTTCCAATTGACTTAGAAGTCTGACTTTCCAGCAGCTTACAAGAGGCATCCAAATCACCTTTAAAAGTAAAATCTGGAAGTTATTCTGTTTTCAAATGAAATTTAACATTCTTAGATTTCTAACATAAATCCCTGCATAGCTGTGCTGTTAGAGGTGAGGATTGCAATAAAAATATTTACATCATTGTCACTGGCAGGTGATCCATTAAGGGTAAAACCTTTCTCAATAAAAGATTTCCTTTTTAGCTAAGCTTAAATTGGTGCAAAGCTGACAAATGCTCAGCTGAGAAAAACATTGATGTGTCCAAATCCTGCAGTCAGCTTTAGGGAAGGTCACTCTGGTCCTGTTTTTTATGTCAGATGAGGACATCTGACATAATTCATGTGGATTCATGGTGCAGGCTGGGGCCAGCCCAGCTCCCTCCTCTGAAGAAATATTCACCACAGAGAAAGCAGCAGGTTTTGTGTGGCTGCCCCTTCCTCTTGGGAAAGCCTCTCGAGAGCGTGCCTGCCACCTTCCTTTCTGACACACAGAGCAGCCAATGTCAGACACATTTTCCTGAGGCTGAGGAGAGCTCTCTGAAAGTTTTATCCTCAGTACAGGCCTGTGGGAGAAATCAGCGCTTAGGAAAATGCAATATCAGGTCTTGGAAAATGGATACATTTCCCCCCTATTTTTAAAATAATGAAGTCTCTGTTTGAAGCAGGTTCCATTGAGAGATTTGAAAGCTGTCCCATCCTATAGGGTTGACAGAGTGACAGATGTGGCTTCCCATCTTCTCAGAAAGTCCCTAATTCTGAAAGGGCTTCCTGTCTCATAGACTCTCTTTCACCTGTGTCTCTACTTCTGTTGAGCATGTGATTTTCAAGAAGATTTGTGTGTTGGCAGCAATTTCTAATGCTTTATGTTTGTTTACATTGCATCAGGTTTGATGTTACACAGCATATTTTTTAACTCTTCTGCAACAGAGCTTAGAAATTCTCATAAATCTCTGTAATACTTTTTTAACAGGCAAATATGGAACAAAAGTGTGTCCTGCTATTTTCCTAAGTGTACCATATGTCTGCCTCCCCATATGGGCTGGGTTCAGAATTTATAACCAACCTTCAGTGACTCACGACACTCCAGTCAAGGTAATTCTATTTTATTTAGGGAACCTGAAATGTGCTGCCTGTTTCTGGGGGGTTTTATAGGTCCCCTGGTGAGCATGGAATGTGCTGTGACTGTTCACTCTTGTGACAATTGCTGTTGGGCTCTGAAGACTGCAAAAATACCTGTACTGCAGGATGATTTCATTATGGTGGAATAAAGAAAGAGCAAAAGAATCTCATGTCTAGAGTAAAGAACCCATTCATAGGTGCAATTGTGTTTTTCTATCTGTTCAGTTTCTGACTGTTCCAGTTTCTTAGCTGATGAAAATACTGGCATTTACCAGCTTCATAAAGCACCACAAAATCCTGTAGAAACACTGCAGGAAAGTATTCTTCGGCAGGTGACTTACAGATTTCATGTAATTTAATGATTTTTTTGTATGTGCTTTCTGTAATATTAGATTTTACAGGCGAGACACTGTACATAAAGTGATACAAAAATTCTTTACACATTTCTTTTAAAAATATCCGTAAAAATGTTTACTTGAAACTTTTTAGACTTTTGCCTTTGAAATTACTAGTTGAGTTGTAATGAGATTCCCTGAGCCATCAAAACAATGCATTAATAATTTATGCACTGTTTTATAAAAAGAAAAATTTAAAAATCTCTGCAGCACATAGAACAGAACAGATCTTTTAACTCTTTAGACTCACCAAGTGTAGTTAAAGGTAGTGATGGCAACTTTTACTGCACACATTAGTGAGAGCAGTCTTTGTGTGGAGCATGGATGAAGGTTTCAGTTTGTGTTCCTGGTATTAAGAACACCACTGAAATAGGCATTATAGAAAACATGTGATGGACTGATTACTTGCTGAAATACAACCATTGTCTCCTGGGCTTACCAGGAGATAAACTGCTTATACCTAGGTTTGACATTTTAATTTATTATATATTTCAGAGAAATTTAGATTTAATATTCTATTTCAAAAAGAGAGTGCAGGAAAATCTGGTGACCTGGAAACTTAACAATGCACTTCTTTGTGAATCCTTTCTTGGAAACCTAAACTTCCTTGCCCAGAAGGTTATAGAAAAAGCCTTGATTCCTCTCACTGGGACCTCATCGCCCACCCAAGTTGTTTGTTTTTCAGAAGTTGTATTTAATCTTCTCAGGTAAATTATGCTCCACATCTGAGCATGCCTTTAAATCTTAATGTGACTACTCATGAATTTTTCATACGACTCTTTCAGTCCCAAATTAAGAATTGTTTCCAGGAAATAATTGTGTTAATGCTACTAATCAGTGAGCTAATCATTGCAAGTCCTGAGCATATCAGTAGATCATTTCGAATTAGCTGCAAAATTTAATTTTTTTAAACTAGCATTATTCAGAGTTGGCATTATGAAGATTTAGGAAGAAAATGTAACAATGGTTTTAAACATGCTATTGTTAGTACATAGGAAAATACTTACATGAAAGCAACAGAAACAAAGTGTATTCTGTTGGTCAAGGTATACATTGCTATAATATTATTACAAACCCTTTAGTTAAAAAAACAATCACTGTGGGGGCAGAGGAGAGGTATTCAAGTTTTGGGTGTTTTCTAATAGAGGTGGGTGCATGGCAGTGGAATGGAGCTGTGCCCTCATTTGGAATCAAGCCAAGCTGTGCTGCAGTCTTTACAAAGCCAAATAGATTTATCTACAAGTATATCAGCTCAGAAAAGTTTAATAGAATTTAAAATTCTTTAACAGAATCCACATTTGCACAAACACATATCCAGATTTGCACATGAATTCTGAAGGGACTGACTTCTACAGACAGCACACACAAGATTATTTCAATTCCTTAGAACTGATGATGTAAGAAGCCTCTCAGAAGTTATGGAAAATAGCTTTTTCCTGGAAGTGAGAGAAATTGCAAAGTGTGCCTACCCACTTCCTTGCTGCACAAAAGAATCCCTGGGGCTGCAGAATCTGTGCAGAGTTCAACATTGTTTGCATGGGAAACCCAGGGCAGGCCAGCTCTGCTTGGCCAGAGCTCTTAACATGTAATTCAGTTTAGCATGGGCTGATGGGGCTTTGCTGGGTAAAACAAAGGTAAGGAAAAACTACCCTGTAGCTGGGGCCTGTAAGCAAAGGGCATCCTGTCTTTCAAATTCTTGCTTCTGCTTTTTTTCCTTTTCTTTAAACTTTGCATTTTCATTTTGTTTGCATGTATGCATAAAGAAAAATGTGTGAGTTTTCTGTACCCTGGCAATTTCACAAACTAGTACTGCACTAAGTACTTATATTGGCTTTGCCTCCAAACCCTCTAAGAACAAAGTTCTATTGTAGCTCTGTGATTACAGTAAATATGCACATCCACTTGATATTTAAAGAGTAATATTGAAATATTTGAAAAGATATATATATGCTTCATACATAGTCCAAAAGGGAAAGAAAATATTTCAGCTTTCCATTATCCTAGGTAGACTACAATTGCAAATTATTTGTAACTCAGCCATAAGAGACCTTTTTCTTTTGTAGGAAGAAATATTTGAATATAGGCATTCTTTGCAGGTAATATTAAAAATACTCCTACACTAGTATTGTGAATACTGTGAAGTGACATCATACTGCCAAAACCTGTTACTTGTGTTTGAAAATCAAACAAAGGTGTCACTTTTTTTTCTGAAAAAGATTCTTTAAATGCAAATCAGAAAAAAATTGTCATGAAAGGGATGGCCTATATGTTTGCCATAGCCTTATTTTTGTTAACCTGTAACCCAGATCTTGTAATATTTAGTCAGAAATTGTGCTTGCAGGATTGGTTCTCCTGTTTCAATAACTTTGTTGTGAGTATCTTGATCCTGTGTGCTTTTATTTGTGCCCCTGCATCCTAATTTTTGTTTTGCACTTTGGAGACAATTCCACAAGTGTATAAGAGGAAGGAAATCAGGTTTTTCTTTTGCTGTCTGCATGCCAACAAACGGCCAATAAAAAGGAAGAGGAAATGAGTAACACATATACATGGGGAAGTTTTTCCTCTGAAGTACAGAAAGCTACTGTGATGTGTTTATAACTTGGTCTGTGACTACACAGTGCAGAAAGTGTAGCTCAGATTATTTCCATGGATCTTGTAGATTTTACTGTGTAGGCAAAGAGATGCCTTTGGTTCCCCCAAGGCACCTTCCCTGTTAGACACTGAAATGGCTTTTGCTCTGCAGAGTGTGAATCCTTCCCCTCTGTCCCTGCAGCAGGGGGGTTCCTGTGCTGGGGAGAGGAGGCACAAGATCAGAGGCAGAGGTTGGAGCTGCCGCAGTGCCCATCCCAGGAATTCACAGCGTTCAGGGATAGCAGGGGGAAGGAGGGGTTTCCACAGACTCCATGCACACACATTTCATTCTCTGTTTCTGCACTGCACACTAAGATACAATATTTGCTCACTGAACTCAGCAGAGGACTCAACCAGCCACAGAAAAGCTTTTATTTTATGCCAGTGATAGTCCATTAATTTTAATAGTGTCACAAGCTGCTGAAAACCAGCATTCAGTAATGAGATGGACCCAGTCCTTTTACAAATCATACTAGATTCAACTTCAAATGTTTGAGACAAACCTACAGTTCCAAGGCTTTTCTACACAGGGACATTCAGAAAAACAAATTATTTCCAATTATAAAAAGACAATTTTGAAGAAGTTACGCTGCTTTAAAGCCTTAGGTGATTGCAGAATTAGTGTTCATTTGATTTAGGTTGCTTGAAATGACACTAATCTGTGTTGAAATGTTCAGCTGAGTTTATTCAGATTAATTTTCCTCACTATATCCTATAAAGTCTGGAATCACCTTTTTAGGTGGGAATCCTTCTGTCTCTGAAATCAATGGATAGATGTGATGTTTCATGATGTTCCACCACTCCACCCTCCTTGCAGTGACTGATCTGGAGTTAAACACACGTGCCATGGATCCAGGATGTCCCTACTGAACACATTCTGTGTTGCAGGTGGTTCAGGAAGTCCAGAAGAAAGGACTCTTGAGACGACCAATGGATTTAATGTTAGCTGCATACCTCATTCTAGCCACGGGGTTCTGCATTTTTAGGGGCATGGTAAGTTGAACATATTTTAATCATTTAATCTGATTTTCAGATGACCTTTTAAATTTGAGTCTGTATGAAGAAGCACATACATTGTGGTCAGGGAAAATCCTGTAACCTTTGGGGTTCAAACAGGCCTTAGATATAAAGGGATAAATTATATATGATAACTAATGGTGCTCTGCTTCTCCATTTTGTGCTGTGTGCAGCATGTTTTCCAAAAGGAGGTGCACAATCACCAGAGTAAATAGCATCCCAAGGGGAAATCAACACAACCTAAAACTGTTTTCATTGGTCTGGTGTTACATTTACGGCCAAGAACATGGAGACAAAGCAACTAAAGGAATTCTGTATTCATGTTTTTCTAAGCTGTAATGCATATTTAAAATTATACACAAAACCAAGTTAGCTTACACTGCATGAGATAGAGGAGAACATTTCCACCTAAAAGGAAAAAAAAGTTATCCACATTACCTGAACAACACACATTGTTTCTACTTACCAAGAGACAATTTTTAAAAAATGGCTGCTCTCTAAGCAGAGTTGATTGAATTAAAATTTCTGAGGGAAGGAAGCAGTACTGAAAATGCTTTCAGGAGTAAATCCAGTAGTGGGTAAATCTATTCCTTTGTCAGCTCTAATGCATTTTCTGTCTTAAGCAGAATGAAACTTGTGTATCATTCAATGAGCATAGCTCAAATGTTCCGGCATCTCAGATAACTGCCTGCTTGCTTGATGTGTAGATTTGATCCTTTCTAGAATAATTCAAGTAGGAGGTGATGATAAATACCCAGCAGCATTTTATTTACCTAGTGCAGATTGTCCTTTTGTTGTTGTGCTGCTCACATGTGCTAGCTCAACTTAGAGCAGAACTTTTTGTAGTAGTTTTAAGGGCTACCATGAAAAGGAACTACTTTTGCAATTCCTCCATGTTTATTTGGAATTTGTTCTTTCTATAGGAATGTAAAATCCAATAATCTCTCTTTTACTACTCTCAAAAATTATTACTCTAAGTAACACCTTTTAGTTCAGTCTTTTCCTGGACTATACCCATAGCTTCCTATTCTAAAACTGGGTGCTTATCCTGAAGTTTCCCCTCTTAGAGCAATTTTCCATTGGAAAGTTCATTTGGTGGAATCAAAAGCTATTTATCAGAGCAAATCAATAGCAATTATACTTTTACAACAGCATAGCCAACTGACCAAATTCTCTTCCAGTCAGAACCTTCAAAGCAGGCTGCCAGCATTTCCTCACAAACCCACTGAGCAGGAGCTGAGAGGAGGCTGCATCTCACCTTTTAATTGGTCACTTGGGTCACCTTTGCAAGCTCCAGGGTAGCTGCAAACCATGAGTGCACCTCTAGGGCTGGTAACACGTGTCAGGTTGGCTGGTTTCAGAACAAACTGATCACTAGGGGTTTTCAAACTTCTTCTCAGATTGCCCTGGACTGCCCTGCTGAGCTCTGCCGGCTCTACATCCAACTGCACGAGCCCTACATCAAAGATCCTGCTGCCTACCCCAAGCTGCAGGTAAAGCACTGGCCATGCAGCACAGAGTGGTCAGGAGTGATTTGTAAACTGGTGCAAAGATGAAGTCATGGGGTTCAGAGGTGACAAGATCAATAGGGGAATTATCATTCACAGCAAGTACAGCCATTGTAGGATACCAGCTCCTTGTGATAAGCTCAGCTTAGGTTCAAATTGATTACATGGAGTTACACATCCTATTTACTCAGAGTTCTTTTAGTACACCCCATGAAACAGATCTGCATGCTTCGTATGTTCATTCCCCTTCCTTAGAAAGGCAAAATTTCTGGACTTTCAGTCTGGAATTATGGAGCAAGGAGGGGTGTAACAGATTCCTTAAGCTCACATTACACTTCTGTCCCCACTGACACACTTGTGAAAAAAGGGCACTTCATAGAAAAAGCATTCCAGATGAGGGAATGCTGTGCTTCAGTTCTGTATTTGATGCTGACATTATTTTGCAAGCCTGGCTGCTGCACAGAGCCCAAAGCAGTCAGAGGACACAGGGATGAGGAGATGAGCAGAAACCAAGTGTCTCTGCTGGATGAGTTCTTTCTGGGAAAGGGGGGCATGGATGTATCTCACAGCTCCCAGCTGAGAGTGCAGTGGAGCCTGCCAAAGGGACCCCTGTGTTGCATGGACAAGGAGTTAAGCCAGGCCATGCTTTTTGCCATGGTCTCAAGATAGTAAGGGGCAGGAATACGTGTCCAGGATGAAGTGGGTGTGGATGGGGCAAGGAGACAACAGCCACCAGTATCAGGAGAGACCTTAGGGTAGCTGGATCCAGTCAATAGCATCCAGGTGTGACAAAGAAGCCTGGTAATCATTGCTGCCAGGAGTGGAGTTTTGAGTAGTCTCAGATCCTCAACAAGCAGCTGACTGATGTGTGAATGCATCTCTCACACTGCAAAGCAATGAATATTTGTGTTTGACATGCAGATGCTGGCATACATGTTCTACTCTGTGCCATACTATGTGATTGCTCTGTATGGCCTGCTGGTGCCTGGCTGCTCCTGGATGCCTGATCTGACCCTGATACATGCTGGAGGACTAGCTCAGGTACTGACTTGCAAAATGTTCACTTTTAAATCACATAAGCATAAGTATAGACCTATGGAATCAATAAGGGGCCCAGGGTTTGATCTCCCCATGCAGGGTTTGTGCTGATGTAACTCAGATCACCTTTTGTATCTGTAAAAAACCCTTAATTTCAGGGAGTGAAGAATCAAATCTACTACATGTCTCCAATGACCACATTCTTACTTTAGCAGACTTCTTTCCTTCTACACTGTTTTACTGGGCTCATTTAAACCTTATTAAGCACCATGCACTCTTTAGCTGGGCTCATGAAGGAAACTCATCTGAAAGCTGTGACAGTCAATCATAAAAAACCCCCAACAAAACCCAAACACAACAGCACAATACATTGTTTCCATAGTATGTGTTGGCCAAGTAGGTAGTTTGAAATAAATAAATGGAAAAAGTATCTGCTAGTCACACAAAACACACAGTATCAGTGGATGATGTTGATAAAACTCTGGGAACCTCCTGGGCCACAAACCACAGTAACTCCCAGATGTTTGTGTTGCCAAAGGCAGACGATCTTATTTCTTTTAGTCATTCTGTTCTGGTTCACTTAGATAAACAACTCTAGTTAATTACTAAATGGGGCTGATGCTTATGAGAAGACTGACCAAAACAAACCAATTCAACAGGAACTAGTAAATGACTTATGGCAGATAGATGAGCATTCAATAGATGAGACACAGGGACAATTGGTTTGTTCTGCACATAGGAAATGAAATGTGTGTGCTCAGAACATCCAGCCAATGCAGGAAACAAGCACAATAATCCTGCCACAACAGGGACACAGCAATAAGTGTAATTCAAACACCACTATGAGACAAACACAAACCAACACTTGGCTCCTCAGGTCTGAGGTAATCATGGACACAAGCTACAATCCACTCTACCTTCCCAATAAGAATGGTGGAGTGACATTTTCTATTTGGGAGCAGTTACCACAGAGAACAGGACTTCTTTTTTCTTCTCTGTCAGTTTACAGAGAATCTTGAACTGTCATGTGATGTCAAAACAGAATCTGGCAAACATTAATGATGAAGTTTAAATGCTCAAAAGGTATCAAATACTGCACAACTGTGTCTGGCCTAAATCTAATCCAAAAACAAAAAACAAAAGCACAGGATAAGGAAAAGTAAATCAGAAGTCAGAGTGTGCTGGCTATCACCACCTTGCAAACTTACCAGAATGCTCAGCTTCCCAGTCTGGAGGTAATTTTTTTTTGTTGGTTTGGGGGTTTTTCCCCCCTTTTAAATGTTTCCTGTAACAAATACTCACTTTTTAAACAGCCCTTTGTACGTTTTAGATGTGTGAATGCTACACTTTGTTGCTGAAGTTTTAAAACCTCTCTGTTGTTCTTTGTGGTCCAGCCTCAGGATGTCAATTTACACATTAGACTAACACCCAAAATTTCCCATTTCACTATTTAAAGCTTGTCCTGGCACTAGCAAAAGCTGTGGGCTGACAGAAACCGATTAAGAGAACTGTATGTTGCTGTGCACTCTCCATATTTTATCCTGCTTCCAAAAACATTTCCTGACATTTGGGAAAGGTTTTTTTGCCAATTTTTACTTTAATGCACTGCAGCATGAACTTCAGTCATCCTACAAAAGTGAACATGATTTAATTGATTTGACTTGGTAAACTGTGAGCAGCCTGGGATGTAAAATGCATGTGACAGTGAATTGAGGATTCTTTCTAGAGTGTTTGGGTGTTTTGTCATTTTGAGGCACTAAACACGTTTACAAGTTTGTCTACTGTTATCTTAAGTTAAAACACTAATTGATAATTAAAACCTATGTAGTTACCAAAACACGTTTTGCTTCCTCTCACAAACAAAGGTCCAATAAAGGTGAGTATCTGATGGTGGAAGCAGTGGGCACTGCTCCCTGGGAATGAACACTGCTCCTACAGATGGGGAACATGGAGATTTTAATTATTTTTATTTCTATCATTATGATGTACTTTTTACAAAAACAAGTCACAAAATACCATGTGATGCATCTAAACTAAGAACCTCCAAAGTGCCTACTGGCCTTTCACACAGACACACATTTACTGATTTCCAGAATTACACATAACTCTCAGCTTGAATGACTCCATTACTAACATTCAGACTCCAAAACCAGTTGTGACCCAATAATTACTACACTTTCTGAAGCTTCAGGAGGAGCTCTTTGATTTTCATATAAGTGAAGTACCAGGAGCTTTGATCACACAAAAGGGTTGGAACAGCCTCTGAACTTGGTGAAATTGGTATTTCCCCATGGAAGTGAGCCATGTGAGAAGGGATGAAGAGCCACAGCCTTGGTAGCCAAAACCATCCTGTCTCACCAACTCTCTGCAGCCCATTTCTCTGTTTTCTCAAATGTAGAAAGTTTTCCTCTACTCCCTCTCAGTGTTTTCCATAACCCTGCCATTTTTGGTGGTAACTTTCTGCAGTGTTTCTTGTCTAACAGAGACCCTAAACCCAAGGAACGTATTTTTCCACATTACTCTCTCCCGCTCTGATGGCTTTGTTAGGCTCAGGAGACCAGGGCCAAACCCTTCCAAAGTGGTAGTCTTTGCCTGATTTTAGTCAGAGAGAAGGCACAGAGTGAAGAAGGACTCTCAACCTTTTACTGGGTCCTTCTCTGTCCTTAACTGCAGGGTAAGAAATACTTGAAATATTGCCTATGATTAGGCAACAAGGCAAAAAATATTGTAGAAGTCCAAATCCAAACTAGTTCATAGAGAGCAGCAGGTCAATGAGGAGCAGGCAGACACAGAGTGCAGGTGCCAAGCTGGGCAGGGCCACATCCAGCACCAGGCAGCCCCCAGCTGCTGTGGGAATGCCCCAGGAGCAGAGTGGCCAAGGCTTTGGGGGTGACAAAGGCTGGATATCAGACATGTAAGGCTACCTGCAGCATCTCATGTGGTTGATTTCTCAGCCAAGGCTCAGGGGTTTGTTGGAGCCTCAAAATTCTCCACTTGGACAGGGTTCAGTAACAGAAAGCACCAAGGAATGGCTTATTTGCTGAGAGACCCCAGCCATGGGGAGGTAACACAACAGACTCCAGGTTTCTCTCACTGAGCACCAGCCCACTGCACAGAGAGCTCTGCAGGGACTGACAGCTCAGAATTAGGGATTGGGTGTGAGTCTGCCTGGTAATTGAAGGAAGAGCAGGACTGGGCTAATGGTGAGTGAGAGATCTGCTTTTAAGACATAGCCCCTGCTCCAAGTAAGGAAAAAAAAAAAAGAGGGGAAAGAAAAAAAAGAAGTAGCAGCAGAGAACAGTCATGGAAGAAAAACACATGAGATTAAAGACATAACACAATTTTCACAGAGGAAAATCAAATAAATTAAAAAAAAAAAAAGTGACTTTACAGACCTAAATATCCTCCCTGGTAATGCAGGAAGAAGCCATGTGTTACAGTGAAAAACAAGTCTAATAAACATTAACTTCATTATATGGTGCATCATTAACTATTAGAAATCTTTGTAGGCTACAGACAGGACATCACATTACTGCTTTTTGGTTTTACAACAATTAAAGCTCACTAATGTGCCACAACTCTTGTAAGAGACAAGACCACACAGTAAGGCTTAGATACTCAGGCATCTTGGGGGCTCTGGGAGTTCTGGGTCTCTCAGAAGCATCCCCTTACAGCTCCTTCTGACAAGGCTTACCATGAATTAGGAGGAATTTACCATCAACTTACTCTGATGCACAGCTGGCCACTCTCACAGACAGGCAGGCCTCATTGCAGCTTGTTCACCCCAGGCAAGGCTCTCAGTGTCTAGGGGGACAACAGACAGCCCAAACTTCCTGCTGGTGGCTGTCTGTCCATCTGTCTGGGAGTTTGCTGCCCTGTGCTATGAGAGGGCTTTGCTGCTGAGCTGCTCTGGCTGCCCAGGATGAGAAGGCTCCCATGCCAGGAGAGGTAGCAGGGATTTGAGCAAGCCCACCCAGGTGCCAAAGACAGGTGGGAACAAATGGGCTGCAAGAGACAGAGTGAGTTAGCAGGCTGACAGAAAAAGGCTGCTGATCGTGTGCCCCTGCACATCTGTTTGCTGTGTAATAGCTATTTACAGAAACATGCTAAGTGGCACTCTGCTGAAGTGTGTTTGTATTTGATTTCGTTGATTACTTTGTTTCCTGGCTCAGGTTTGCTCGATGAGCTCTCCCAATTCAGCTGAGGTGCTTGGAATCACCCGAAAACCAATTTCTGTTTCTGTTTTGATGGATGGTCTCAGCCTAACCTTTTGCCAGGGAGGTGTATTGAAACACCTGCACTTAATTTCCCTTTCTACTTTGCTGTGACCAGAACTGTGTTCTACGTGAGGCCAAACTGACTCTTGCTGGAGCCAGAACAGAGGATGTGATTTGGCTGTAGTGTACTCCTCTGTGTTCCTAAAATCCTGGTGTCCCAGTGCTCTCCTTATGACCAGATTGATGTTTATCTTCTCAGATCTCCTCCACTGCTAACTAACTAAATAGTAATAAAAAACTTGGACACACAATAGTTAATGCCAATGAGCTGTGGCTTGAAATAGCAGGTAACAGATGGAAACAAAAGACACTGACTATCCTGACACTTCTATCTTTAAATGTTTGTTTATGCTAAAAATATGCTACAGGCCAGCAAGCTTGTCTGTGCCTCTAACCTTTACTGAATGCTCAATCTGTACTTCAGAACAGCCCCTGCCCAAAACCCAAATATTGCAGACATTTTCTGAAGTCATCAGGAGTTCTGGGATCAGAATCTGGAACAATCTGGGTTTGAGATTAAAAATTCCAAGCCCAAACCAGAACTAACAGAGGTTCCAAGACTTTACTTTCTAACTTTATTCAGAGAGTGTGTCTGGCTGCCCCCACTGATGCCTAACACCAACAACCCTCCCAGGCAGGGGGGTGAGAGCCCTCCCCCCTGACTGGGCTCTGCAGGGATGTGCCCTTCAATGGCCACCTTTCTGGGGAAAGACCGTGGACCCTCTAGCACAAATTATGACCCAGAAAGCCAGGGTGGAATCCTGTACCTGATGGAATGATCAATGCCACCATGTGCATAAAACAAACCTCTTACCATGCCACTGATGGCTCCAGTCATGCCTCATACACCAAGATATTAATGATTTTAGTTTAGACTGTATTTTTATACCACTGTGCAAAAGTATGATGGTTAATTCTGGAATAAGAATAAGGGCTGGCTTGGAAAATGTCATTGGAGATGCAGACTTGCATGCAGATTATGCTATCTTTCCAAAAATATACATCAACTTTACCTTTTTTTAATACATGTGTTATATACACACCACAGGCTCAATTTTCCCATATTGGTGCTTCTCTTCATGCTCGAACTCCTTACATCTACAGAGTCCCTGAAGAAGCAAAAGAGTTTTTCCTGATATTGAACATAATGTATGGGATTCTCCCCCAGCTGTTCGCTTACAGGTGTGTCAACAAGCCAGAGTTTTTTATGAAACCAAAACAAGAAGAAAAAGCGGAGTAGCAGAACTGTTTCCAGCTCCTGTCCTTGGCTGTGTATATAATTGGGTTGGGATGTAACTGAGCTGCTCAGATGGAGCCCAAATGAAGCGTGTAAGATGTGTAAAATTGCACAACTGTGTAAAGTCGCATGGTCTGCTTTGTTTATCCTACTGAAAAAGGGAAAATAAAGACGACTGCCTTTAGCACCACTTCTCAACATTGTGACTTTGCGTGGCAGTGGATTGCCAGTTCCCACAGCTATTTTTAAGTAAGCTGCTTTGACAGTTTTAGAAATACTGCATGAAGTTAAATAATAATAATGATGTCAGTGTTTAGCCTCCGCACACTGAAGAATAGCAGTGCTGGCAGTCCCTGCACAGAGCTACTGCAGAACATGAAGGTCAGCATTGTGAAGCATGAAAAATTAACATACATAACTCTGTCACATGCACATGTTTTATTTGTCAAAAAGTATGTCTTGTGGCTCAGCCTTGTTAAAAATCCCAAGAAATCTTAAGAAGCAATCAACTCTTATGGTAAGACTCCATATATATGATAAGCAAATCATATAGTTTTGTTAATTCTCTTAAGGATTCACTTCTGCAAGGACTGCTCACCTGCTTGAAGCTGAGCTCACCAGCACTTGTGGGCTGGGCACAGAGGGCTCAGGCCCGTGAGCCACTGGGCTCAGGCTGCTCGTGCCTTTCCAGAGAGGAGGGGTTTTGGCTCTGTCCCTGCAGCTACTTTTGCTACTGCTGCTGGCTCAGAAACAAGCAGCAGCAAACACAGCGACCTTGGTCTGGGCAGCTTAGGTTTCTGTTTGCAATTACAGCTATTTCTATGCCTTCTATGTGTATTTATATTAAAAGCAGTACACCTAGTGCCTTTCTCACAGATGAAACTAGCTGATACGTTTTAACTGGAAACACTTTATTTGGGGATGTCGACTCCTTGGTGTTTTGATTGAAAGAATTTTATTTTTAAGCCTAATCAGTAACAGGAAAGCAGTTTCACGTGCCTGTGTGTTGCACCCTGCACGAGGGGACCTTCAGAGCACTGAGAAATTCAGGCTGTAACACTCCCCTGCTGAACGCTGCCATGCAGGTCCCAGCAGCAGTCAGAGGAGGGGTTTTACACATCCAGCCAAAGGGGCAGGTCCAAAACAACCAGAGCACACCCCAGGCAATGCTTGTTGGCACCCAGCATCCCTGGAGCAGCTCCTTGGGCTTTGGGATAGCTCCATGCCAGTGTCCCTTCCCAGGGAAGCAAACCCAGAGCTGCCAGGCTGTCACAGCATGTGCTGGCTCACAAACAGCTTTTCAGCCTCTGATGTCTTTAAAGAAACTTTGAATACATTCAAGGTGAAGTTAATGACCTCCTGTTATCCAGAAAAGGCAAAGTACAGAAAAAATAAAGATCTCACCTGCACTTGTATCTATTATGGTCAACTCATGTTAACAGAATGTTTTGCTTTAATACTTGACTTACATTAATACCTCACATTATTACACGTATGAAGCCAAATATGACGCTAACTTAGTTGCTTACAACCTCAAACCTTACTCCCAATACACATTCCAATAAATTTATTCTGTAAAAACAATACATTTTTTTTGTTTCCTTTTTCTTTTGGTGGTTTTTTTTGTTTTTTTTTTCCTTGTGGTTTTTTTTCTTTTTTTAGTTTTTTACAGTAAACTCATCAACTACAAACCTTGAATACGCAAAAGATGTTCCAAGGACAAGCATAACAAGGATTGATAAAACCAGACTAAATATGTTTTCACAATAAAAGCTGGCATAAAAATAAATAAAAATCTCTATTATCACAATAGCAACAATAATGTACACAGAGTAATGGATTTGGAATGCTTACTTACTAGTCTAGTTCTATTTCCAAAAGGAAAAAAAAAAAGCCAGAATGACAGCATCCTTTTTTAAGCCTTTCGTTATTTAAAATTGATGTTTTGTTTTGGTTTCCCATAGGGCTGTATATCACAGTAAGCTTAAAAATGGAAAGCATCCAAATGAATGATTTCAAATTGTGTTGGCATTGGAAAAATCCTTGTATTAATCTAAAGAAACACAAAAAGACTTTCACTAACTTCACATATAGGAACTAAGTCAGATAGTGTACATTACATCATGGTCTGGAGAAGTATTAAGAGTATAACTAGCTAGGTACTTCTAATAAGGAAAGGTATTTTATTACATTATTGAACTTGGTGGCAATCTCAACTGAAGAAGAATTTTTCTTTTATGTTGTAAACTGATCAAAACCCAAGAGAGAATGGATATAGGAAAATTTAAAATTATGTTTGTATGTGGAAGATACTGTAGCATTGTATGGAGGGGACTCATTTCTAAGATTTAGTTGTGTTCAAAAAATGTTGATTTAGAATGATATAATTTGGAGTTATGCCTTTTCTGTCTAGAAAAGGAATCTAAAACATGTTCAAGTATGCGATATCTTCATAAACCTCAGCCACTGGAAAAGGGCAACTTCATGCAACCAAATAATATGAAAATCAAAAAGTAACCCTTAGAAAAAAGGGTAAAAATGTCATTTCTGCAAACACAACAGATAGGAATGTGAATAATGTGCATACAAACTGGGATGCTGTTGATGGTACTAATGAACAGATGTGGTGACTCATATCAAATCCAAGAATATTAGACAACCAAACATGTAACCTTCTTGTGTTTTCCCTTAATAATCAGCAGTCATTATGTTGGTTAAGTCTGAAAGAGAAAGAGAAAAAAGTCACATTTAATGTAAGAAATAGCATGCTGCATCAAACTTGATACAATTGATGTCGTATTTCCACACTTCAAAGTCACAGGCACAAGTAACCACCTGTCTTGTCCAACAGATTTTTTTTAGAGAAAACTGCTTTGTTACATCAACTAAACATATCACTACAAAATATTAAAGGGCACAGCCTAGAAGTAAACATTTAGGGCTGTGCTCAGTAAGCAGCTGCAGTGATGTATGTGGGTGGATTTTCCCCCCAGTCACTCCATTACAAATCTTGTCGCACACTTCAGGCATAACCAAATTTTGCTCTTTTCCACTGCACTAAATCACTGATGGGTTTCCTGCAGCAGCTCAGGCACTGCTGCATTCCTGGATGTCCTGCCACAAGAACACCCTCTTGTTCAAATACACGAAAGCTTAGCAAGAATGAGCAAAGATAAACATTTTCATCGCTAAGGAATCCAAATGCTGCTTCTGAAAAGGAAACAGTTTGGCTCCAGTTCACTGTAAGGTGATGACAGAAAAGGAAGGAACTCCCACTTCCATGGCTGAGTCAAGGTCAGCTCTTGCATTCCCTGACATGAATCGGATCAGGATCAGACTGTCCTTGCATGATCACGGCAAGTGTCTGCAAATCTCAGTGTCCTCAAATTGAACAGAGATGTCAGAACTCACCTGATGGTCCTGGGACACGTTACATTAGCCAGCAACATGACAGCATGCAGTGCACCACGACCACCCAGCCCTGGCCAAGGCATCCCTTCTCCTACAATGCTACACCATCTTCCCTGTGTTTGCTCAGTGCAGCTCTCTCCCATGGCAAGTGGTTTGTGAGCAGTAGAAATGGAAACCTGTGCTTTCCGTGTGGGAGGTCCTGGTACATCCTGACTAAGGACACACAATCAGGGGTTATTATCCAGTGCTCAGGCATACAGTGATGGTTTACAGGAACTGCCTGAGCCCTGACTCCCCCAAAAGGTGCCACCACGTGCTGCTCATCCAGCACAGTGCACTCCAGAGGTCTCTCTCCTGTTTCAGTCAGTGAGATCACACTTAGAGGAGTTTGGAGGGGTTCACTGCTGTTCCTTTTCCTTCAGACTCAGGCACCCATTAAAACAACTACACATGTGATCAATCAATCAAACCCTGCCTTCTGCTAAGGTTCAATGGCAGCAGCTGCCCAGCACTGACAGGCAGGATGGGGGTAACCCAGTTGGTTCCTATGCTGCAACTCTCAGATCCAGTACAGAAAGCTGTCCTTTTGGAGTATGAAACCTCTGCAATTATTAGCTACAATTCCCTTCTGGGCTATGTCCTGAAGGTTGGGTAGGCATCATTCTCATGTGGGGTGCTGGGAACATTAATACCTCCCCTCCACACTGTCTCTCAGATACAGCTGTTGGGCCACAGTGTGGCATGGGAGGGACAGATAATGCAAATCATCCTCTAGGGTTTTCAGTTTCCAGTGCCCTGTTCCATCATGGCACGTATTTTGTCTCCTGCATGCACTGCCAGATGCCCCAGAAGTGAGCAGGCTCTCGTGCCCAGCAGCAGAGAGCCCCAGGGGCTGCTCAGGCCCTGCTGCTGCCCTGCCCTGCAGCTCCCGCAGCCGCAGCCGCTGCTCAGGGATGCGGCAGAGCTGAGCACAGCCGGCGGTCTCCATGGTTTCAGTCTCTTCAGAGACAGATCAGCTCTCGTCATCTCTGTTTGAACAAGTCTCTCAGCCCCACTGGCAGCTATGGCACATGTGCCACACTGCCCAGCACTACTGCACACAAAGGAAAGAGCACAGGATCTGACTGGTTTGAGTGCAAAGTTTCTGTTATCAATGACAGCACAGAGAAAACAGAGCAGGGAACACAACTAAACCCACAAACTGCTGTCTGTTTCTCTGGCACTGAAAATGTCCTCCTTAACAGCGTCTGGCAACTAATTCAGCCATCCTGTAGTTAAACACTGCATGGGCAGAAGGATAATTGTTTACTTGCTCTGTACAATAGTTGTTATTCCATGTTGGTTGGAGGTCAAAGTGGTTACAGGATTTGATATACATATACAGAGCTGCAAATATTTCATCTGTACTGGCTGCTTTAATCTCAACTTGCATTCAGACATTTATGTTTCCTCTGAGCTATGTCCCATGTCCTTAGCCAGTAGTGCTGTTATCCTGAGCTACTGGAAGGCAGCAGACAACACAACTCTTTACACCATATACCATGCCACTATTTGATTTTTATATAGAAATTTTCACTGTGCAATAGTTAGACACATTCTTACAAATGTTATCTTTTGCTTTGAAGGGTAGATTTTAACATGCCTCAAATTGCAGGAAAAAAAAATCAGACAGAAAAACATACTCTGTTTTCATTTTTTGTGCAGAATGCTTTTACATTGAATTGAGCCCTAAATGCTATGCTTTCAATGCTGATAAACCCCCAAAACCTGACCAATATTATTCTTGCTAAGTAAAGAAGAGCAAAGGCACCAAACACCTCAAAACCACATCAGAAGGACACAGAGAACCTGTATTTCTCTTTGGCCATTAAACTTGTACTTCACAGCAGCAACTGGGATTGTTGCTGCCCCACAAGAACATCACAACAAAAAAGCCTGGACACAGACTGTTTTAAATGTGTTCTCCCAATGCAATGGTGTCAGATGGCAATAATTTTGGAGCAGCTTTTGATCCCCTTATTCATGCTGGCAGTTGCCTCCACAAATAGATCCACTGACTCAGTTGGTAACTGATTGTCAGTGAGTGAAAGGATCACACTCCATCTTAATATTCAGGCTCTACCAGAGGCAAGACATTATTTTTTATTTCCAGTAGATTTATTCCCCTCTGAAGACAGTAAAACCATTTGTCTCCTGCACCTGTACACTAAGCAAGTGCCTCCTTTACCAACACACTGCCCAGACTCACTGAAACAGTGAATACCAAAAGGAAAACTTGCCACACACCCCGTGTGCTGACCCTGCCATTCAAACACTCTCTAATAAGGCCAGAACCACAGCCAGCTTTTGAACATCAGTACGTGGCCATCCAGAAAGCAAAAGTAAAATGCACTTTAGGGGTTCAGTTATAAAGATTCAGAGTTATGCCAGCCAAGAACTGAAGACACAAGTCACCAGAGATTTAAATGTGGAATGTAAATCTGCTCTCATGAATTCACTGATTTATGAGCTAATTGAATACCATGAAAGTAAACAACACAGAGCCATGTTTTCCATCAGAAAATTCTCTTTATGTGGTATTCTGAGAAAGCCAAAACAATTTAGAATTTAACAGCAGAGGACAGTCCTGGGGAGATTCTGTGACTCAAGATTTGAGAAACTCTGGGATGGGCTGCCTTAGCTAATACACTCTTAGTTAATTAGTATTGGATGATAACCCCTGAAGTTCAGGCTCTGCATCTTTCTGGGGAAGGAATCAGCCAAAGAACAGCAGTTAGGGAAAGAGCTTAAGAAACAGGTAGTGACAGGACACAATAACCAGCTATGGCTGGGACTGAGAAAATGTCTCTTTCTTGAGAGTGCCTATAGTACTCAAGAATATCTGAGAAACTAAGGGATGGAGATAAAAAAAGAAAGCACCTTTGTCTACCCAAGGGATAAAAAGAAAATCACAAGTTGAGCCCTTGAACAGTATGAAACTGGCTGAAAAAAATATAATAGCTTTGAAAGTACTTTTATTTGCTCTGGGTTTGAGTCTTCAGGAAGCCATCACTTCGCATTTTCAAGCTTACCTCTACCACCTGGAGGTTAGAATTTTCATTAAAAAATATAGGTGAAGGTGCTCCTGCAATCATTTGACTTTGGCTGTTAGCCCTTCAAGAAGATCCCTATAATGCTGAGGGTAAGAGTGATTAAAAGGCAAGATTCCATCTGGTCTGAGGAGGGGAGATGTGTCTTCAGCCTGCAGTCCAGGCACTATAAAAGGTAATTACTACCCCATTATCAGTAGTATTATTAAGAGAAAAGCTGCTTGTCTCCTCGAGGTAACTCTTGCACGGTCTGAGGCCCGGGAGGTGCTGGGCAGGGGGGGCCAAAGGCACTCTCAGCCCACGGGGAGCACCCTGGGCAGGGGGGCCAAAGGCACTCTCAGCCCACAGGGAGAACCTTGGGCAGGGAGGCCAAAGGCACTCTCAGCCCACGGGGAGCACCCTGGGCAGGGGGGCCAAAGGCACTCTCAGCCCACGGGGAGCACCCTGGGCAGGGGGGCCAAAGGCACTCTCAGCCCACAGGGAGAACCTTGGGCAGGGGGGCCAAAGGCACTCTCAGCCCATTGGGAACACCCGGGGCAGGGGGGCCGAGCCACAGGAGCCTCCCAGAGGTAGCCCAGCCTCCAGGAGCAGGCAGCTCCCAGGCAGCCGGTCACAGGCAAAACCATGGGAATGAAACACGGCTGCACCGGAGATCAGGGCCCTGAACCCTTGTTTTGCTTGTCTCTGCCTTCAGGGTATCTTTCTAGACCTCATTTTGAGCAAGCAGTGGTTTGTACCCTGTGCCTGTTCCGGAGGGTCCTGGCGCCATCTCATGGTCACAGCACCGTCCTGGCGTGGCCATTTGGGGACAGCGGAGCAGAAAGGGGGTTCTGCACCTCACAGGGAGGAAGCCCATCCTCACCACACTGCCTGCAGCTGGCCCGGTGCTAACTGATTCCAAAGAGACCATTATATCATCTATGGCAGTGTCTTTTAGCAGATTGAGACATTCTTCTGAATTCCTGTGAGTGAACAGAAGGATCATATCCCACCTCTGCAGGCACAGGTCCGTCTTTTCCAACCTTCCTTTCTACAGCAGAGGTGTCCAAGAGTGTGGGCAGGAGGAGCTCAATGCTCTGCAGCCTGCCCTGGTCTGGGTGTCCAGCAGGATGTGGCTGCAGTGTCCAGCAGGACAGCTGGCCCCGTGCCCCAGCCTGTCAGTCTGGACATGCTGTGGGACTGGCTCTTCTACCTCAACTGAAAAAGAACCTGCTCCTCTTTCCCCAAGTGCCCTCTGTCTTCTGAAGGCAGACCTTCTGAAAAGACACTTGGTCTGGCTCTGAGGAGCAGCAGGAGATGGAGTGTCCCCTCCTGGTCCTCAAAGAGAACTGCACTAGTGACAAAAGCTCAGTGAAATCCTGAAGGGATTCAAGTGTGAAATGATGATTTTGCAGCAGAAATGCCCAGGTGAGATATGTGGATCAGGATGTGAAACTTATCAAACTTATCAGTGCTTTAATCTCAAGCTGCCCTTAAAACCATATTCCCCTTGTCTCTTTAATCCATATTACTAAAACTTCACCTTTTCCATAAGGTTAAATGCATCCAAGACCTAGTAACAGACTGGTTGCTCAAGTGTGAATTCAAGGCTGAGTGCTGGGGCTGAGGCTGCAGAAGTCAGGGCAGAGCCACCTCCCCACATGGATGTGATTATTGACTGTGAGTATTTCTTCATGTTGGTGCTGGCAGGAAGGACAACACTGTTTACAGTATTTCAGTGTTTCAGCGCAGAGGCTAAAATATCTGTAATCCCAAAAATGCTGAGAAGCACCACGATGCTGTAGCATGCTGAACTCTACCTCTCAAGCATGTCACAAGCATGTCACGCACAGAAGAAAGAGCCATATGAATGTCAGCAGCCACAAAGCCAACATCCTGTGTGACGTTTCAGCCACTTAGTCTATGACTGGCCTAACTGAGTAAGAATTTTGTCCTTACATGGAAAATGTCCCTGACTTTACAGACATATCACTGTCACAAATATGGGAAACACAGCAGGCACTCCTGAAGCTCTTGCTACCTCAGATGCATCTTATGAACAGTTTTCTCACTCAAATACCTATCTGAAGATGTGGAAATGTCAGAGGGCTCACTAGGCAGAACGTGGGCCACACTTATCAGCCCCTGACACTCTGTGGGTGAGGGACTGGGAGGGCACAGCTGGGCAGTGTCTCCTTGCATCAGTCTCTGGCTCAAGCCAGCAGCTTGTTCAGAGTGATGGGAGACACTCAGGGCACATTTTCCTCGTGACCCCATGAGCCACCTGTCAAAGTTTTTGTAAAGCAGAGTCACAAAACAATTACACTGCACTGCAGAGAGACAGGGGAAAGGAAGCTCTGGGAGGAGTCTTTTAGCAGGAGACAACAGCAGCTCCCCAGAGGTTGTGTTTTGTGAGAAAGGGCTGAGGCTGAGCATGCAGCTGGGTGCTGAGGCACCTCAGCAGTGTCAGATGAGAGCCTGTGCTGGCTGGCCTCCTCTCACACCTGGGCATTCGTGTCACTCAGCTCCTGTGACAGCCCAGCCCAGCTGCTGCCCACGTGGCAGAGTCTTGGCATGGGAGCTGCACTAGGACTGGTTCTGAGTTGGGGCTGTAAGTGCTGGAGCAGAGAGGCTTGTGCTGCTCTAAAGGTGCAGAAATAGCAGGGCTTGTTAGAGGTGGCACAGTAACCAGTGGCCATGCTAATCCCCCTGCTCAGCAGCTTTCCCATCTTGTTGCTGTGGTTGCAACAAAATAATATTGATATGAACACACAAGTGACACAAACACACAAGGAGATTGTATGGAGCTGCTCTGGAGCAGACTGTACATCCTGTCCTTGGAAGGTCACAGCCCAGGGCAGCATCTGCCCTGGAACTCACAGCAGGCAGAGTCTGTAATGTGCACATGAACCCTCATGAACTCTGAAGAAGACACTGGGACCACACGAATTAAACAAGTGAGAAAGGGAAAGCAGGCTGCCCCTGCTTTCATGTTAGTGAGCCAACATGCATTATGCAAACAGTCTGATTCTGCTCTAACATCAACTTTGCATCATTCCAGCTCATGGTTTTCAGCAGCTCCTCTCAGCTGACATCTATGCAAGTGTCAGAACAAAAATAATGCTCTTTTTCAGTCATTTCTCTAGAGCAAAATTTGTGCCAGTGCAGGCACCAAGTCCATGTTTCTGTTCTGGACACATTCTGAGCACTGAAATGTAACCCAAGAAGGTGGCACATGGTACACACAGGTCACCCCTGGCTCCAAAGCCCCCTGGGAGCAAACTGCAAGGGAAGTGAATGACAGGAACAGAAGATTACCCCTTCACTGGTTTTCTGCAAATCTGAAGAAGTGTTTCTTGTGTCATTGCCTGCGTCCCCAGCATCAGAGCTGCTCTTATTTTCTTCCTCTTTGCAGTCCTTATCATCTTCATCACCAGGAGATTTCCGTGACTGCTTGGAGGATTTCTAAAATGATCAACAACAAAGTTAAAATTAAAACCTGAGCTTCAGCCATAGAAAGACACTTCTGAAATGTGTGTAATGCTGTCTGATCATGCAGTTCCCTGTTCAAGGTGAATACTGGGGAGGGCACGTGGGGTGAAAAGCATTTTTCAGGTGAAGTAGCTGGAGTTACTGCCACCAATGGAGGAAATTTCTGTGAAATTCTGTGTTCAGCACAGGTTGGCAGCTCAATTGACTGAAAGAGAGACACAGTAATAGGAGCTGGGTATTAGTGTTGGGTCACCTGTAGGTTTTGTTAGTTAATGAAACAGATGGTGCCAGCTTGACAAAAGTTTTGATTAAATACAGAGATGTAAAATGAGAATAACATTAGCAGAGCTGCTTTCCATACTTTTTTTTAGTGCTGTCAGCTTTAATATATTAACATTAGAGCCATGTGGAACCAATACATCTTTTCTGTTCCCTTTATGTTATGCAATTCTACAGTACAAAAGGATAAATTGTGGCATTAAGCCACCATTTTCCTAATCCTCTGTTTGCCCAAAGTCTTCTGGAAAGAAGATGGTAGACCAGACCTGAATTTCTAATGTAAAACACACAAAGGGGGTGAAATTACTTAATACATTTTGTTCGGTGGCTCAACCACAAAAATTCACACTCTCCCCCAAACTGTGCCTGGATCAGATTGTTTGCTTGCTTCTTCTCATTTCAATTAGTTTTCACTTTCAGAGAAAAATAATATGAATGTGAATGTGAATAAATTGTCTCTGCCACACTTTCCACAATTTTTCAGGCAAAGAACAGCCCAGGAGGCACACACAGAACCAGAGAAAGTGACTGTAATGTTGCTCCCCTTCAGCCAGGTGACAAATGAGAAGTCCATCTGAACCCAAAAGTGTCACTTCTCAGGTGATTATGTCCACCACCCACTGTGAGACAGACACATTACTCTCAGCTTCCTGATCTACACTGTTTCTTAGACATTAACAGGGCTGGTAGGTACTATATTGCAGGTCTTTTATCTGCAAATTGAGCACCCTACTCCCTGCTAAATGAATTAATTCTTTCTCCTTCCCATTCTGCATCCTGGACTGAAGTATTTTACACTCAGCTACAAGAGGAGCAGCTGAGCACATCTGACCGTACCAGATCTTTCAGCATCTGGGTTATTCTGGGAGATGGGAGAGGGAAGCTTGAATTCTGCTGGACAGGAACCAAACCTGAACTCGCAACTCTCAGGAGGCACTCTCCTAAGGCCTTTGTTGTTCTTCATAGGGAGAGAGACCTGTGTAAGATGATCAAACCTATCAATTCATCTTTGCTTGGGTTTCCTTTCCAGCCTTCTCATCTCCTTCCCATGGTTTCACCTTCTCAGTGTGTGGGCACTAGAACAGGGCAGAGTATTTCAACTCTTGCTGTCTCACCAAGGCTGTCTACAAAGTAAGAGCACTCCCCTTTGCCTATTTGAACACCACTGTTATGGTATCAGAATCAAAATTACAAAGAAGGAAGAACAATTTTCCATTAGGTGAACAGTATTTCAATTATAAATGCCCATGGGTAACAACAGGAAAACTCAGAAGATAACCTTTGAAGTGTAGGATTTTTTCCGTTTTGAGCCGGCTTTTTCATTCTTTCTTTTTCCTTTTCCATCCTCTTCTACCCGATCACCTTCCTCCTCACTGCTGGCATCTGCTGTATTTCCTCCTTCTCCTTCAGTTTCTGATGAGCTCTGTTGCTGAATTGCCTTTAAAACAACAACAACAATAATAATATAAACAATAAAAACCATCACTAATACCTATTACTTGATTTTTATTCTGTGTTGAAGATAGAAATAGTGGAAATGGACAGCTTACACTTTAATTGCTAGAGTCAGGAAGAGCTCAGGCTATTCTTGCAATTATCAGGAAAAAGGGCTGCAAAGGCAATTTTCTCAGTCACCACTTGAACTCAGTTATCAGATGCAGATTCTGGGATAGCATGTTCTGAAGGATTTACACAGAAACAGAAGAGCTGATAACAAAAATGTGTTTGCTGGAGGAGAACTAAGGGCTGCTCAGTGCAGAGACCTGGCATGTTCTACTTTGGGAAAAAGTACTGAAACTTTTAGACTTTGGCTGCAATAGGAGGAACTTTTTTGTGAGAGAAGATGACTGTTACATTCCCCTCAAAGGGCAAGACCTCTGTGTTTGGGAAAAGCAAATCCTGACCAGCAGGCTGAGCACTCTTTGACAGCCCATCTCCCACAGACTATTCACTGGGTTTTTTTAAAATCCCCAAGTGTATGCAAAACATGTGTAGGGCTGAAAATATGAAACAGGAACTGAGAGAGGCAGCAGCTTTTCTGCAGGTGGTCTGTATCTCTGGCTTGTAGGGTTTTGTGATAATAATGTAATAGGTGTTTGTCTTCTTTTGGAGGTGATTCCTGCCTTCAAAGGACCACATTTTTTAAATGAGAAAAGTTCTTTGTTTTATAGAGCCCACCAACTACTCCTCTCCCCCTCCAGCTTCACTGACTTTTTGCTCTGGACACCCAACAGGGAGAGCTGTTGTACAGCAGCAGCTGTCTCCTAACAGCAGCTTAACCCTCCACCTCCTCACTCTTAGCATTGGCACTGTGTGTTATGCATTACCAATGTAAAAATCAAAAGTGCAGTGACCTTAAGGTCTGTGTAAAATACACGGAGCCTGATATAAAAATAAACAACAGAAAGAAGAAGTCAGAAATTATTCATGTTTGTACAGGAGTAAATAAAACCATCCATTTTTAATTTAACTAAATGTGTTGCAGAATTTTCCACTTCACCACCCCAGAATATCATAGAAAGCATAAGGCTCCGCAGTATGATTAAAGTTCCATTTGTCACAGAGTGTGAGACCACAGTTGTCTTTACATTACACAATTACCAGAGCTGTGAAACTTCCTTGCTCCATCAAAACCAGAACTTTACACATCACTCATAAAATGTTCAATTTGAGAAGTCAAAGAAGAAAACAAGAAAGATGAGGAGGAATAAGTGTTAAAGTCATTTACCTGATATCCAGTAAACTTTACTCCAGGGTTGTTTTCTATTTCCCACAGGCCTTCATTAAATCCTTTTCGCTTGTTGGATTTCCCAAACTTATCTTTATATTCTTTATATGGGAAAAGGTCTTTGGGCCCCAGGAACGCACTGCATTTTAACAAAGGTAACATTCAAAAAAGGACTTACAACTCTCCTCTTCAGAAAAAATGAAAACAGTAACAGTGCAAATGTTTTCCCTATTTTTCTGCTCATTCCATAACTTATTTCCTAGTTTTATTTATTTATCTATTTACTTATTTATTTGTCACACTGGCTTTGAGTTACTGCTGTGAGTCTGATTTAATGGACTGGCTCACCATCCTGTGATGTTTGATGTAGTAAAATTGTGCTGGGTATCTCCAGAAACAACTGAAACATCTCTATTTTATTAACTACTGCTGGGAACTGGCACTTGAACAGTTTATGGAAGTTTATGAAACCGTTTATGATGTCATTGCTTGCGATAGCAAGAGACCAAACTTCCCATCCTTGTGTCACAAATCCAGAAAGGCCTCAAAAATGCCACATGAAAAATTAAGCATGTAAGAGTGCCTAAGACCCATGAGCCAAAACTGTGCTATGAGATAGAAAAAGCAGTGGTATTTATTTTTATCTATACTGCCAGTAAGCCTGGGAACTGCTTTCTTGGAATCAGCCCCCCGCATCCTAAATTTCGTGCAAACACAATAAAAATGCTCTTTCCCAAAAATCTTATAATTTCATATAAGAACAAAAACAATGGATGAATATAGGCAGATGAGTAATACAAGGAAACAATGAGGCACACAGGGTGCTTGTGGCCAAATAGTTTTTTAGACAGCACAGCAAAGGAGGGATTTTGTGCTCTGCTGCTGCCTAAGTCAGCTGCGCACTGGGCCAACTAATTTCAGGCACAGGCACCACAATGCAGGGCAAAATAATTATAAAAAAAAGGACAGTGATGATTTGTCCTGCTTTTTCTACACACATTACAGTAAAACTCTAATTTCTTAACTCTTAAACTGAAGAATGCATAACTTTCTTTTCACTGGGTATCTGTATCTCCTGTATTCTGCAGTGTGACATTGAGATTGTAATGACAAGTTAAATTAAAAGAATGAAGGCAAAAAGACCCCTTCATTCCCACATATAAAGATTCTGTGTCATCAATGACCAAAGCTGAGCAAGTCCCAGTGTCCTTCACCATAATCACTGTCCTACTTTCCTGATGATCTCTGCAATTCCTGTTAACTCTCTGGTCTCCATTACTGTAGGATTGTGGAGCTCCACCATGTCCAACACAATTTATTGTTGTAACCTCACCACGACATTGGGAATCTGCCCTTTTTTGCAGAGGGGCTTCTAAGGCACAAAGATTTGTCCAAGGTCAAACTCAAACTGATAGCAGAGTTCAGAGGAAAAACAAGCTCTCTTCAGTCTCTAATACCTTAATCACAGGATCATATTTCTTCCTTTCTGCAATCATTATTTCAGATTAATGCCTGATTTATGCCCAGCATTTATGAATGTGCAAAGTTCCATTCACTTAAATCATCCCACTGGCCAAGAAGTTTGCCAGTGCAGAGCCAACTGGTTGCTAAAGGCATCAGATGAAAAGTCCCTGAGGAAAGAGCTTCCTTCTAACTCCACATGAGACAGCATGGGATCCACACTCAGTTGGATATTGAGAAATATCTTAATTATATAATTACAAAGCCAAGAATGCATTGCTACCTGAAAGCCAAACAGTGATTTCCAAACTAACAGACGTCATGTTAATATTAAATGCTACAGCAGAGCAAGGGGTCTGAATAAATTATGTTATCTACGTTTTTGTTAATACTAGGAGACGTTTCCTTGATGTCAAAAATATATACAAACAGTTCTAACACAAATAACAAAGGAAAACTGTATGAAACTTACTATGAGCTACATTAACTTAGCTCAACAGTAATGTATTGAAATGTTTCTACAGCCTTTTATCTACAGTAAACACTGAAAAAATGCCTACATCTTTGAAATACATTCATTGCCACTGGGAGAATACAAGTTTCTACTGCTCTGCTGTAAAACTAAGGAGCTGCAATCTTCAGTTCATTTTTAACAGTTAGGCTTTTACATTTATAAGGTAGGAACTACGAACTATTTTCCTGTTTCAGACATTACAGTGAGAGAGCATGAGCTCACAAAATCCAAAACAAAAGAGATTATCAGTTTGGGATTCATTCATTTTGGAATAAAAGTGGTTAGTTTTTATCTTAAATGTTTCTCAAAAATGATGTTTCCATTAAAAAAATAATTACATTTTGGTTTCTGATTTGAAAGCATTCTAAGTTTATTTGAACTTTATTCTTTTCAGATTATTTTGTGACAATAGTAGTAGACCACAATATATAAAAATATCTTCTTGTTTCATACCAGCAATGGGAATAAATATTTTAACTAAAGAGAAGTTATTACGAATTTTATAAAGCAGAAACTGCCTTCAAAGATTTTTTAAAAATAAAATGTGATGTATGAGCTATGGAGCCTATTGTATTCTAGAATAATATTAAAATTAGAAAATAAACAATAAATGTTTACTCAAAGCTTCAAGCCTCTAACACTGAATTTAAAATATCATTAGAATTTAATTTTTTGCAGTTTTAAAGGAATTCTAGAAAACACGTTACCTGCAAGTGGGGAAGGAAAAGTTTTAGAAATAATATATTTCATGCAAAATGAAATGTGACTTATTTTTTAGCTACCTCGGAGACAGTTTAAAATACAAACATGTACATTATAATCTTGAAACTCTGTAGCAATTACGATGAGACCTAACTTACCTCTGGTGCTCTGATTTCTTTCTTTCCCTATCAGTTCAGGCAGCTCAGTTCTATCACTTCTGTGAGCTCCAATCCTCAATAACCCCAGCACAAATCCCCCAGGAATGCACATATTTTAAAGCTCTGTGAGGACTGAGACTCTGGGGTCTGCTTCCTTTCATACCACAAACTACCCAGTGAGTTCTCACACAGGACATGAGCTCAAACATGTCCAAACACAAGAGCCTGATCTCTGCTACCATGGAACATCCAAGTAAGAAATGCCTGTCCCTGTCTCTGAGTTCAGGGCTTTTTCAGACCCTTTAATAAATTCATGCCAACACGTTTCTTTACAGGAAACACAGGCTTTTTTGTTTAGCTCATGGTAGACCATGAAGGCAGCAGCATTCCCAACCACTTTGAGCTTTCACTCCCACTTGTTAATACGAATGAGTTGGGCTTGTAGGACCTATCTCTAGCCTCCCAATGGCTTCAGTCAAGATTTGTTCAATAAAATCAGAAGAAATGATGTTATCTGCAGTAGAAAAAGACATTTTCAAAGGAACAGGTCACACTCCTTCACTTACGTTTCATGAGTCCCAAAAAAGAAGATGGGGTATTTATTTGCTGGAGGCTTCACGGCTCCTTCAGGAAGTTCATCAATCTGTGAGACAGAAAGCAGTGGAAAAAAGATTATTCCCAAAAGTGGTGTCCCCCATCCGAGAATCCCTCCCAAGCCATGGAGGTGCTAGCATAGGTATCTCACAGCCCTGGGAGGCCCCACCGTGTGCTGGGGTGGGGAAGGGAAGGCAGCTGCTGGTTTTTCAGACAGGCAGGTCCTACAAAGTCAGCATGTGACTGAAACACTGCAGGGAGACAGCAGAAGACCCAGGAGCACACACAAAGTTTTAATGATTTCATGGGCATTATAACACGCAAAGGCAATAAAATCAAGTCTGCTTAATTTAAGTGTTGACTTCAGATGCTGCCTCATCAAAGGCATGGAAGCCCAGAGGGTAATCCCCTGTCTCACACTGCCACCTCAATGACTTCTGCAACAAATGGGGAACAGATGTTATCTCTGAGACTCTGCAGCTGGAGAAGCGGGCAGTCTCCCAGTGGTGCACAGTGTAAAATGTGCAATGCACGCCAGGGAGCAGGGCCAGGGACTCTCCTTGCCCTGCAACACCCTGATAGCTGGCTTTGGTTATCTCCCCTCTCTACCCTCTCTCTTCTTTCACATTTTAACCCTGGCCTCGTATTTCTCAGGGTACAGCTGCAGAGCAGTGAAAGGAGGGATGCTGAGGGTGTTCTCCTGAGACAGAGCTGGTATTGGAACAAACCCCTCAGGCTGAGCAGTGCCCAGAGCCCTTCTCCCAATGTCTGAGTGAGAGCATTGGTTGGGAGGCAGGACACGAGGCCCCGGACTTAATCTCGTCTACGTCTAATTCTGTAGTCCTCAGCAACAGAAATAAGAGAGTCCAGGTGCCTACCCACATAAACCAGAAACACAGCACAGTTTTAAATAAGATCTAAGAGCCTGCCTTCCCAGAAATGGCACTTCTGAGCATATGTGGGTGTGTGAATTTAAGTGTCCAGAGAACTCTCTAGCTAAGAGAGAGCCTAATGAATCTGGATATCTATAGGGCAGCACCAGTGTGCAGGTGAATGGCTTGGTGCCTGGTCTAAGGCAACTCAGTCTCAACATAAGCATATCAAATCCTGCCAAATGTCACTGCAACTGAGAGCAAAGTGCTGACATAACAGTGCTATACAAAATCTGCTCCTCAGGAGAGCACAGGGATGGAACCTGCATGTTTTCACTCAGGAGGCCAGACCCACACGTGCTTTCCTTCTCTTTTTTTGCTGAAGGACCCCTAACACCGAATTCTTATTGATTAATAAGCACCAGATTGTTTTCAAAGGATGTTCTCTTTCACGGTAAAGCATCTGCTTGGCTTCGTAGCTCTCAGAGGAGTACGAGCTTTTGTAAGAATTCAAACCCTTTTGGTCTTTCTGCAAGGACACCCCTTGGGGATGGAGAAATGAGAGCCACATGTGGAACTATAACATCACAGGACTCCTTTCTGTAAAAGAAACTGATGCCTATCTTTTAGGTCTAAGTGGAGCATTCTCTGAAGCTGCACCAAAGTCTGGAGATCTGAGGGCACTTCCAAACCATTCCCTGTCTCTTTCCTGCAGCACGATTCAGGGGTGTGGATGGTGGGGCCCTGGCACACTGGGTCATGTGTCACCTTGCACCCACTGCCCAGCACAGTCTGCAGGAGACAATCCTGGATTGTCACAGGTGTCACATGCCTTGTGGGCACAGCAATTGCCCACTTCTTGTACTTAACAAAGCTACTAACTCGATAACTAAAAGGAGAATCTATTATTTAAATGCACATAGAAGGAAGACACACACTGGTGGAGGATGAACACATGCATTCACTTTTAGTTCAGCTGTGTGTAAGGAGGAACTGAAACAACATGACAGGCTTTTTGGTGTCCACTTTATCATCAGGAGTACATAGAGGAAAGGCTGCCAAAGACACTACTTTAGAGCTCATCATTTTCTGACATCAACTAGTTGCTTTTTAAGAAAGTGTCTATAATGTTGCTATTTGTTCACAATTCGTTATTTAAATACAAGTATTAGACTTACTATAAGAGTGATAAAAATATTGCAGGTTAAAAACCGTGCAACTCCCTTTCTACACTGATAGCAAGTCAGGGAGATCCTGCATGTCTGCAAAACATTTTATGCCTCCTTAAAGATGGAAGCATCTACATGTCAGAGCAAAAAAGGCTGTGCTGGCAGTTTACCAAGTACAGGGAGGGGTAACACACCTCCACTGTCTGGATGCCATAGCCATCCTCCTCTTTATTGCGACAAGGAAGATGTCCAGATACCAGACCCCAGAAAAATGTGTGCTCCTTTGACTGAGACAAACAGTGTCTGCTGGGACTTGAGTGCAAATCTCATTTGGCCACTTGAAACGTGGCGCCAGCTCTGGGCTGCATTACAGAACAGCACAGCCCAGTGACTGCCTCAGCCCTCTCAGAATCCCTCACGAAATAAAGTAAACAGCTGTAAATGATCAGCAAAGGGGGGGAATGAAGACATGCTTAGTAGGGAATGCTGATCAGAAGGGACTGGGGATCTTACATCACACAATGTGCTATGCTCTAAAGCAGTGAGGGTCTCCTAGGCAATATCCCAAGTGGAGCAAAGCCTTGTGTCTTATTCTCAGCACTTTATACTGATAGCTAAGGAGCAGCACCAAATCAACAAAGGACAGAACACACATCTGTCACACAGCTCACCTGCTCCCCATTTCGTGGCATATTTCTTTATTCATCCAAGTATCCCTTCTGACTATGTATCATCACAGGAAACCATAAAAAAGCTTTTCAGAGCTTTTGGGAGTTGGCATACACATACAAACACATGCAGTATAAATCTGCACCAAACAGCTCAAGGAGAGACTGTTAATGCTCCCACTCTAACATTTCACTCTGCAGCTGAGGTCAAGACTTTTCCTGCCTTCACTGATGTTGCTGTGAGCTCCCCAGCTCTGGGGCTTATGTTTCTAGTACTGTAACAAGGTTGGATATAAAGTGACAGTGTTATCTTAGGGCCACTCAACTCCGTGGCAAAAACTCCAGGGAATTTAGTGAAGGATGAGACCCTCTCTGCCATTAGGAAAGATCTCTTCCCATTTTTCCTCTTTCACACAAATCCCTGCATTAGAGACTGTGAGGGGAGAGCTTTGCCCAGTCTCCCTATTCCCAGTAAAGCCACCCTGTGAATGTGGATTCCCTAAGTGCTTATTTAGCTGCAGAACAAGCCCGGTACTCCATGACGATTGCTGCTGTTTTGTTGTAGCAGAACACAAGCAGTACAAGCAGCCATACTGCAATCTCCTGCTGCTGCACTCAGTCACAATTTATTCCCATTCTACAGGATGTTTTGGTTACATATGCTGCAGATTTGGATCCGATATTTTTCCCCATATCAGCAAGATCAAAGACAGAGAGAGAGGGAGGGAGGGAGAGGAAAAGAGTGAGCGCATGAGCACAAGAGCGAGAAAAGCATCGCTGCCTTGAACCAGGAACAAAAGAGGGAAGAGCACCCATACTAGAACACAGTGCTGTAGTCACAGAAGCCTCACTAATGACTAAAGCATCTGTCTATTAGAGAGCCAGACTGCGACTGCGTTTTGCTCCTGGAAGGAAACAAACAGATTTTAAAGTACCTGCTGTAACCTGCCATCAAACAGGGGCTCCATCCCTGCCTAAACCAGAGCAGGCAGCGGGCTGGAGCTGCTGCCACAGAAATCAGCGCGAGCAGCGCATGCCGTGCAAATCTGATACGTGCATCAGCAACACCATGGGCAGCTGCTTCAATTATGGCTAAAATTAAAGCAGGCGGTTTCAGATTTCGAGTTTTATCCCCTTAGCTCCCGTTGCTGTCATCTGCTTAATGAATAACAATTGCTTTCTTTTTGCACAACCTCAGCAGAGCTGCGCTGCCCAGCATTTGTTTGCCAACCAAGCAGCAGAGCTTTAAAGATGTAACTGAGGTTTTTTTTCCAGCAAACAAATGCCAGGCTTCTAGGGTCAAGAACACTGAACAGAAAATTCAGCTTGGTCCTCTCAAACCAGAGCGGGGCTTTATCGAACCGTGTTGCTAGTGACTACCAGTGTGGAGGCAAGGAATCTGCCAGGATCCTTACATTGTAGTTTACAGGCTCGGATGTGTGTGCAGCCCGAGTATTTTGCTCTCGGTGGTGCTGAGCAATCGCTGACTCCTCAGGGAGTGTCTCCCCCGGCTGTCACAGGGTGGCTTTGGCAGCAGTCCCATTGCAGTGCTCCCTTCCCGGCTGCCATGGGGTTGGGGACCCTGGGCAGCGAGGCGCTGGCTGGGTGGGCTGGGCTGGCGCTGCAGAGCCAGAGCCCAGCGACAAGGACAACAACAGCAGCTCCCACCAGCACAAATCACCCCCGTGCCTGCCTGCGGGATAACGTGGCATATTCCTGACAGGCGGAGGAGCTCGCAGGGAGGGCTGGTGCAGGAACAGAGGAAGCTGCACCCCCTCCCGGGTGCTGTGCTCTGCAGAGCTTTACATTCCCTGCAAAACGGGAACCATGTCTCTGTGAGACGCGGGGAGAGCCGCACGCTGTCTCGGTGTGCTCGCACAGCCGCTCTGGGCAGGCTGATGCTGCCGCAGCGCCCAGGAATGGGCAGCTCTGCCCAGCAAGGCCGAAGGGCATCCCAGAGGCATCTCCTTCCAGCCGGAGGGGCAGCAGGTGTCGTGTTTTATGGCATCACAAAACTGTGCTGTGGGTAAGCTGCTGTACAGAAGCAGGAATTCCAGGCTGTCAAGGTGGCTTTCAGACCAGACCCTGTCCTATTGCATTCCAACAGAATCTTACACCAAAATAAAAAAGGCATTATGCAAAAATACCCATCAGGTCCCCATGTACAGAAAAGAAAACTTTACATCAGCATGCAGGGATGCTTATGTGGGCACCGAAACCACAAGAACGTGTCCTTTTATTTTGCAAAAAGAGGGAATTAAAACTGCAGAGCAGCAATCACTGATTGTTTTGACATAGTGTAAATGCCTTTGATTGGCAAAAGCACACAGAACCATTGCCGAGATCTGTATCTCCCCCTGAAATCCCTGGAGTCACTGCACAGCAGCCGAGCAGAGGCCCATGGTATTTGCTGGAAAGTGGTTCAAGTTGCTTATTATTGCCCAACACATGCAAGCAGCTTGATCTTTTGCAGTTAGCTTATTAGCAGAACTCTAGATGGATAAAAGCAAAACTCTTCAAAATCCATTATTAAAATAGGATATTTTGCTTTACTACAACGTTTTTATTCCAATGGATTTATTATGCTTTTTAATAGCTAATGCTACAGGGGAGTCAGCAGTATAGCAGTATCTTTTCTAAACCATTATTTAAAATACTGTTCTGTAAGATGTAAAATATTAATATTTTTTTTCCCCAGAGAATCCTAAAATGTAAAAAAAAAAAAAGTAAAAAAAAATCCAACCTGCTTCAAGCTAAAAACTGTGACTCAAATTCCATAGTGCTTAAATTGAAGAGCAATCCAACTAAAGCTGAGTAGAGACTGCTGACTTTTTCTCTCATGTATCAGAACTGGTATTTGAAGCAGAACACTACTCCCCAATGTACATCACATACCTGAACTCCTAGTGTAGAATGCTGGCATATGCACTTTTTCACCCATTAAAAAAGATAACCCTGTGAAGGGTGAGACTAGAAGCAGAATCCAACTTAATAAGGTGGAATTGCACAGCTACAAAAGTAAAAATTAAAAAAGTCTCTGGGCATGGAAGAGTGCCACCAGCAAAAACAAAAAGCAAAACAAGATTAAAACCAGCAGAGCATACTTTTGAGCACTGCTGAAAATGGCTGAAGGGTATCCTGCAGACAGCAAGAAATGACAATATAAAGACATCAATCCTCCTTTTTTTTTTCTGTGCATGCTCAGGACCTCAACGAGATAGAAGACAATGAAGGGTTAGTTGGAGTCCAAACAATGCTGGCAGCAATGTCTCACTAGGAAAGATCAGCAGTCTTGCAGCTGAGTTCAGCCCCTTTACATCCCTAATTAGCAGCATATTTTTAAGACAGAAAGTTGAAATACACTTTCTGCAGAGCTGCTTTAATCTCCAATACGAAAACGGGGCCAGAGCTTAGTTCTGCGTGACTGGTATCTATATGCATGACTTTGTAGATAACCGATCTATTCATGTGATTCAAGTCCTCTCTGCAATTTTGGGGCTGGTGGATAGAAGACTGTTAGAGGAGGAGACTTGGGGGCTACAAAGACAAGTCCCCTCTCTGCCACTGGCCCCTGGGATGACCTTGGCCAAACCAATCACTGCATCTCCTTCAGTCTCACTTTTATGAATGGGGACCATGGGACTGTTCTCCTTAACAAGCACTTAAGGTCCACTGCTAAAATGACAGGAATTCCCAGTAATGCAGACTTCCAGCTCTGTCAGAGTTGGATTCCAGGTTACCAAACTGCAATCCTCCCAGTGAGCACACCCCAAAGTCAGGCTGCTGCAGAAATGCCTTGTTTTCTCCAAATGAAGTGTTTCCCTGCTACTGTCAATGAAGCAATGGTGCTACCACTAAGATTCTTTTTTTCCCAGTCTGTTCCCTAAGGAAAGAAAAGGATGTGATCACACTGTTTTCAGTCTGACTCTTACCTGCAATAACTCAGGGACACATCAGACAATTTTGCAGACAAAAGGAGAAAGGCCAGAGAGATATTAAGTTTCCCCATGTTTTGTGATAAATAGGCTGTCCAACCTAAGATGGGCAGACAAGCAGTCCATATGCTGAGAGACAGCTTGCAATGCAGGTTGAATCAAAACATCAGACACAAGGAAATCCACACAAAACCAAGCCAGAGGAAAATAAACTTCTTAAGTTTCATGGCTCACAAAATTACTTTTTATTTGTGTATGGGTGGGGAGAGCTTGTTTATTTTAAAAAAATATTGCCAGCTCTGAGGCATTTAGCATTTACTTTTCTTCCCTTTAAGCACAGTGAAGGCTTGGTTCTCCATCTGAATTATTCTTCAGATATCAAAATATTGTTTGCAACTTACATCCACCAAAGCAAATCAGAGTGAGCCCATTAACACCAAATGAAAGCAGTTTCTATGGACAAAATTTGGTTATCCTACTTTACTATCTTACCACAAATATTTTTGTCTTGAAATATACAAGTGCACAAGAAATGCGCATATAAAAATGTATTTAGAAGACATACAGCAAATAAAAATTAATTAACCAGTCAAGACATCAATAAGTATTTCAGGGATATTCACAAACATTGTATTTCTATCCTCCTACTCTCTTCTTAAAAGCAAAAAAGACATGAAAAGTCACATAATCTTCTTCCCCAAAGTGTTCACATAAACCCTGCCATCTTCTGTATCTCATCTGCTCAAAGGAGTGCATGGATGATATAAGAACTCTTTAAACTGAGGAATACTTTTTTGCCTCCCAATATTTACACTAGAATGTTACTACTTCATTGATTTTGCTTGGTTTTAAGAAAAAATGTTATATGCATGAGGTAGGTATTTTTTGCCAGTTAACTTGATGAAAACACTTTCAATTAGATGCAGCCGGCCTAGAGCGTTGACATTTGGTCAAATACACAGAACTGAATTTATACTTGAGGCTCATTTGTTCCACCCAAAGCTCCATATTCCACTGGCCAAGCTTTTATTAAAAGAAGTGTTGCTAGTCCTTATACTCCTATCAGCACACTTAAAGCCAAAAGGTAAGCAAATTTCTGGAAGACTGCAGTCTCCTACACTTGTCTGGCTTAATTTCCCATTTCTTTTTCAGTATCATTTTCTACCCCAAAAAGTCAGCTGAAAAAATCATATTTACACAATACTTCCAGGCTGAAGAATACAGAGCATCCCTGTGCAGTATTTAGTCCAGTCTCCCAAAAACTACACAAAATCCTATTGACACTACAGCTTGTGGCTAAGATTGCTGTGGATAAGGAAACGTGACTGATGAAGAACACAATCCTCCAGTTTGTGACAGGATGGGCACACACCAGAGACAAAGAAAGGAACAGTCTGCTTCACTTACTGCAGCTCCTGGCTCCTGCTAGGGAGGATTCAAGCTTGAGACTCTGGAGATTCCACTGTTATCTGGGCTTTTGGGTACAGCAGACCCTCTTGCTTGTCTCCTCTGTGACCTGTTTTCTTACCATCAGTTGCAGCTAAGGGGTATAACATCAGGGGCCTGAAACGCTCCTTGCCACTGAACAAGTGCCTGCCTACAAAAAATGCTTACTGTTACCCAGGACAAGAACACAAAATCTTTGTCCCTTGAAAACACCGAGCATTTTTAGTATCGTGCAACCGTCTGAGGTTCAGGTGCAGCAGCAGAGATGAGACTACGAGTGTCCTACCAGTCCTCTAGAGGGAATGGAGACACAGCCAAGCATGTGTTTGTCTGCATTACGCTGCTCTCTGCGGACCCACAGAACATAAAGACTCACAGTCTTAATGCGTTCACACCAGAACATCTATTTGCAGGATTTAAGCAGCTCCTTCAGACATCGAGTTCTGTTTCCAGGGATCATTAGCTGATGTTTCCTGTTGCCCACCCAGCCCTGTGCAGACACAGGCAGCCTGCACTGCTGAGCTGCACACGCAGCGCCGCAGCCACACAAACACTGGAGCTGCTGGAGGGAACTCCACAGCTGGTGCTGCATGCAGCAGCACAGCCACGCTCACAGCACCAAATCTCAGCATCTGTGGTGCTCGTGGGTGGGCTGGGAGAGGCCTCAGTCCATATTTTGGGGCTAAGTCTAATCACCGAGCATCACTGCACACAGGCCAGTTGTTCTGTTGTGATGCAAGCAACACGTAAAAACCAGCACCGTGTACGCAATCTGGGGGGAAGGAGAAGCAATGAAATCTAATTGCAAAGACAATGAAACAGAGTGATTTGCAGTAATTTAGCAGAGGCAGGTTTTTCTGTTTACTCTGCTGCCAGACAGCAAACTCGTACCTGAAAACCTCTGAAAGCCTCTGGTCACTCGAAATCTAACAAGTGTCTGTAAATAATTGTTTCCATTACTCCCCTGGCCTCAGCCACCCTCTACAGCACAAAATAACCCATTAAACCCCCAAACTATTTTGCTAAGATGGAAATTTTGCCTATGTCGACTGGGTTGCTAAAACCATGGAATGAACCAAGATTCATGGAGTCACATTGGTCTCTGTGAAGCTCTTGGACCCAGCTTTGGTATTTTTACTGGGTTTGCTTTCAATCGGATTTCCAGGAGCAGCCATTAGGGTGCTGTCGCCCTGGTTTTACAGGGCCCCATAAGTTGTAACACTGTAGCTGTAGTTTCCCATGCTTGTTCTGTAAACAAGGACCATGTTTACAGAACAAGCATGGGAAACTACAGCTACAGTGTTACAACTTATGGGGCCCTGTAAAACCAGGGCGACAGGGTGCCAAATGCCTTCTTTGCAAAGTCCCCCAGTCTAGGTTAAACTCTTAGGAATTTTAATCCTCCTGCCTAAAGAGACTCTGGAACAAGTTTTTCCAAGTCAAGTCACACCCCTCCCCACCTGCCCGTTTTTCTGCTTCCAAAATTTCAGAATGAAAGTTTTCAGTAAGTTTTAACTCTAAATATAATGTTGCTGAAATTTACTTAGATAGTCCCTAAAAGAATAACAACTTTATTTATTAAGATGAACATTTTTCTCAAACCCAACCCCCCAAACTCAAGCAGCAGCTTATAGGAATGAAACTATATTAAAATATACAAAGCACTCCATTATGTACTGTAGACCTACAAACTTAAATCCTAATTATTAAACAATGTTAGAAAAAATTAACTAATGAATGAAATAATAAAAACATGAAAGATAAAAAGATGTATTTTTAGAAATATAAGTGGCATTAATGTCAGAGACATGATGAATATATAGTAGTGACCAGATTTGCTAGGGTGGCAGCCCATCATTATAAAGAATATATTTTACATCAAAGTAAATATGAGTTGTAAGCATGTGAGTACTGTCTTTTAATTCACATGGTTTAATCATGGGCTTGAAGTTGCCTATATGTTTATATATATGTAGGATGAAGAGTTACTTTTAAATATCCATTGCTTCTATCCAATATGTTAAGCTGAACATATGTATGAGGCATGAATATAAGTATTTTGTGTTACTCTCAAAGAACCTCTCAGAATATGGCATTGCCATGAACAAAGTTACCTACAAAACCCAGTAACTCAGCTGCAGTTATGTCATGAAGTTTACTTCAGAGTCTGTATTCTTCCTCTGATTTTCTCTAATTTTCCATCTCCACACCTTCTGGCCATCACTGTTTCTCATTTATATCCCAGACTTGGAGAGGTAACCAGGAGATTAATTTTAAGGACACAGGCTTGCCAAGGGACAAATTACATGTGTGGAACTGTACTATTTCCCACATATATTAATATTAAATTTTTAAAACCTATGAATCAGGGATAGCATCCATACTAAGCATGTTTTAAATCAGGTTACTATTTTGTTTTAAAAAGCAACTTTAAAGAAACAGCATATTATTCTAACTCACATTGTGCAAATAAATGGGAAAAGGCAATTACAAATGAAAGAGGACTTTGGTTAGTGATACACAGATCTGGAACTAGGAAGGACATCTGGGAACACTGCACATACAAATTTATACTGGGATCCAGACACAGTGTTTATACAGACCTCATACCAGTCAACAAAATCCAACCAAAAGCCTTTCTGTCAGTATTGAAAATTTTAATTCTGCCACTTGCCTTTACTTTCTAATGCAATGGTGATGACACATGATGTCTCCAAACCATGCTCCACAATCACAGTGTTTTAGCTCACACTGCTTCTACCTGTCAAGATCCCCAGTTCAGCCTCACATGCAGCACTCAGGATGGCAACATTTTCAATAAATCTGCCTTGGTTCCAACCCTGACACCCCTGTCATTACAGCAGGCCACTGCCTAGCTGACATTTGACAAACAAGCAAGCAAACACCATCATCTAGTAGCAAATGTTTCAGAAAAAGTATAAGCTTCTCATTAAAAAATTGTTCCCCTTGCTCCCACATCTGCTAAAGAAGCTGGCATTTCTTCTGAACATATTGCCACTAAAATCTTTATTATTATGGCCTTCTAGAAAGGTAACAGCTAGAGGCTTGATCCTGCAAGCACAGCTGGGCATACAGTTTGGCAGCATAAACAAAGCCATTGTCTTTGTATGATCAGATCTCATCCAGCACAATAACATGGCAATTATATACACAGGTGAATCCATTCACTTGTAAGGCAGGAGATGGCATAAAGCACCTTCTGAAAGATAAGGAGCAAACATTCACAGCATTTTAATGCTGAAGAGCCCCATCTGACAAATGTGTCTTCTCTAATATGTTTTCATCTTTTAACAAGGAGTTCTTGTCATTTTACCAGAAGTACCAATTCAAAAAATCTGTTCACAAAACTGACCCACTACCTTACAAACATTAAAAAGCTCCAAAGCAGAGTCGCACAAATAAATGCAAAGAAAACAAAATATTAACAGATAGAACAAACTTACTACTTTGCAGACATTAAAATTCTAACCATGAGGCTTAATAACTTTATGCTACCTTCTTCTATAAGCTGTGATAGTAATACCAACTGTAACAAAGGAAAATAAAATTTGCACAAGAGGAAGATTTTGAAAAAGAACTTCTGATAAAAAGCAGCAGAAGAGGTACCTGAAAATGTGCACATATGCAAGTCACCTGATCCAGACACCATATGAAAAGAATTATCTTTTTTTTTGCACCACTAATATCTTTCAAAAGTCCTGGTATCTGGAGAGGCACTGCAGTAAGGAATGTCAGATTTTATTTTTTCTTTTTCAAGATGAACATCTGCCTTCTCCCTTAGGCTGGGGTCCTACTTTATGTTTCTACAGGCACGGCAGCACACATGTAAGCAGTTTTATTGAAATCAAGGAATCTTTATGCAGTCAAACTCATTCTCTGCCTTTGGGACATGATCTTTAGAGAGCAAACTACTGGGATAGGTATCATCTTCCTTCTGCTGTTCCATAACACCCAGGACAGCCATGCAGTGGATCTGAGCAGGACAGCTAACATATGAAATTCCCAAGCCCTTTCCTACTGGGGGATAATGAAATACAGCAGTAATAGTATGCTGCTAAGAACACAGGAACCTCAGTTCTGCAAACACTTCCACATGGGATTAATCCTGAATGGACACTACTTAATTGGATTCCAGATAATAGTGTCTGAAGAAATCCTTACAGAAATACAAATTTACACTGGCTCTGATGGAAACTATCATCTGGGCTGAAAACCAACAAGCAACTAATTAGTTTAAGGATAAGATGACCAAAACATGCCACTACAGTAGGACACAGTGCCTGGCATGAGATGCCTTGCTTAGGTGTATTTCTTGCCAGGATCTGCCTCCCTCAGCACCTTTTTCCATGTTCTCGAAGTGGCATTTGGGACAGCAAGGTGGGAACCTTTGCAGATATTCAATGACAGTCTCATGCTCATAGGTGTGCATGCAGAAATGTGCAGTTCCCTGCACCCAGTGATTGTAAACCCAGTGACAACTGACTCACAGTCCTGGCTCTGTGAGAAACACGAGCTGCACGTAAACTGAAATTCAGTCTGCAAAAGGAAAAACCTAACACAGCTGGGAAAAAAGGACTGGCAATGCAAGAGAGAGAAAGCTGGAAGCAGCAATACTACAGGAAGCCAATAGTGGACCACAAGTTACATTTGAATAAGCAGTGTGCTGCAAAGGTCACAGCACTCTGCAGCAATCCCATACCCAAACACACGTCCTGCCAGCGTGGGCAGAGCCCCACGGGCTGCAACTGCACCTGGGAGAATGATCCAGCCCCTGTGCAGGACATGGATGGACACACTGGGAACATGTTAAATGAGGCCAAGAAAAAATACACAGATACTCAGGGCAATGCACACACCAAAAGCAATCAGTGGGGCTGGTGGGATTAATTTAGTGTTCAGCAACAAATTCTATCCAAAGGCAGGAAGGAGGCCATACATGCACAGCTTTGCTTTTGCTATGGGGTGCAAAACACAGCCCTCCATGCCTGCTGGCTTTGGGGCCCCCCCCCCCCCAGCCATCATGCCTGGGTGGCCTCTGCACAGTCAGAGGTAGGAAAGAGAAGGGCAAAACTCAAGAGAAGGAAGGACACAAATATCCTCTGGAGGTACAGTGCTCCCTTTCTGGCATCACCTTATGCTGCTGTGTCAGGACAGACAACCCATGGCACACATGAGTCCAAACTTTGCTCCATGGGCACCTCCCTCCCCTGCTCCCACCCCACAGCTGCTGCATGGGAAGGTACCCACAGTGCCACAGAAAAGGTGACCTGTAAGTGCCCTACGTCCCAACATTTCCCTGAGGATTGAGCAAAGAGGAGCTGCAGGAGCTGCCTCCTAGTTACCAAACAACAGGTTAGAGACTGGGGTAACTCAGGAATGGAGACTTGGATTGTTGTTTTCTTCATGTGGAAGAGATTCCAGATGAGGAAGATACACTGTCCTCCAAGAATTAAAAGAAAGGGTTGACAGTAACCCTTCATGGAGGTGTGAATGCTGTAAAATGTAAGATTTGTGACGCTGAAGGAGAACTAGCAAAAAACAGCTGCTTGGTTCCAATGACTTTGTATGCGTAACACATCAGCATATCAAGGAAATAGCAGCAACTCCAGAACTGTTGTTTGCAACTAGAGCTTTTGCTCCTCTCTGCACTTTCCTGCTGCTCCCACCTGGATTGCATCTCCAGACTGATGCTACACATCTCTGTAAGGTCACTCCCTGTGTTATTATTAAGTTTCAATATGTACTTATATTTAGTACATTTAGTAATCCAGTCTGATACGGGATTCATTCCCAGAAATGGTTTGCATTATTGTGCAATTGTATCTTGAGCTCTCCCAGACTTAAAGTTTCTCCTACTCATTGCCTTTGGTGTAGTTTTACTCTCTGTATTTTAAGTGGCTTCATTGGCAGGCGCCTTCAAGCCCAAAGAGGACATAGTTCCTGACTTAAAGGCTGACACACTGGTTCCTAGTTGACATCAGTGACACCACAGTGGTATCTCTAAGGTCCCTACAGCCTGGAATTTTTTCCCTCCTCCCTGGCCCTGCTTACCCTGCTCCATGTAGGATGTTTTGTTAACTGATGGTCTTCAGGAAATTCATTGGTGTATGATATTCCTTGCCCTGTTTTTCCTCTTTTTTTATATGATGTCTTCTATTGAAGCAGCCAAACCAGAGCTGGCAAACAGCCTCTCTCTAGGTTTTTTACAGATTGCTGCAAGGCAAAATAAACAGTTGTTTCCAGTTTGCATTGTCGGGGCTATAGATGTATGCTAATTAACCTTTCAATCTGCTGATGGAAAGCTGAAAGAGATTTAAATGTACTTTTCTAAGGCAGAGACCAAAGTCTATGGACACCTGTCCTTTCTGATGTTGGGCTCTGTGTGGCCCAGAGCAGAGTACATCATCTCCTCCCTTTATGTTGACTCTGAAGGCATTTTCAGATTTCAGCAGAGCTTTGCAAAAGGCCAGGAGGCAGAGATAAAATCCTTCTGAAATTCAAGGACATTATGTGTCTTTTTGGAGAAGCACTGATGCCAAGGATAATATTTGGGTTGACCTGAGACCACTTGAAGGATGGGGAACTTCAGACTGGGGCAACAGGAACTACTTCATAACATGGGAAGTTCATTGTTTTGTTAAGATGCTGCAGTATTTACTCATATTTATTACCTTCCTTTTGTTTTCTAGAACCAAAAACCCCCAAACAAACAAACAAAACCAATTCCCAAAGCCAGGTCTTATATACCCTTCAGGCAGAAGTATTATCAAGCCTGTCATGTCAAACAGTCTGAGTAGAAGAAAGGAAGACGAAATGAATCTGCAGTTTATATCCAATTTCAGTATCAGGTTTAGAACTGGCTGCTACACAAATGAATGAAACAATCTCAGATGTGCAAAGCCAGTACTGCAGAGACCTTCCCAGGAGGAGGAAGCAAGGATCTGTTTCCTTCTTTAAGTTTTAAAAGCTTTACCTCATGACACTGTCTTGTTTGCCAAATATTTCTTGGAATCTCTCAAATAATGGCTCATTCTCATTGCTACATTGTGCTTCAGCCAAACTACTGGCTGTGGGTGCTGCCTCTGCTGCAGCCCAGAGCCAGCTGATGCCCTGCCCATGTGCTGCACCTGTGTTTTAACCATCTGATCTTTTCCAGGGGAGCTGTGTAGCTGTGCACAGGACAGCTGTGTCTGCACACACACGGACACAGCCATGGCAGGCAGGGATCACAGACGGATGGCACAGGGGCAGCCTTGGAAAGTACCAAGGTACCTAAAGAAACAGCAAAGCACTGATGTTCAGCTAACTCCTAACACCTTTAAAAAGCCATCTCCACAACCTCTTCCTGCCTGGTCCTCACAGACTACTTCCCAGTGTTTGCTGCTATACTTATCACTCAAATTACAGTATTACTGAGAGGCCTCAGGCAGTCTCCTTCTCCCTTATGCCTCTCAAGTACACAGTGGAAAGGTTTTCACTGCTCAGATACCACCATTCGGAACAGGTAAGATGTCCAACTTCTCCCCATTGTTATGGTTTCTCCAGCATTATCAGGAAGTCCTTTCATCTGTCCTCAAATGACAATTGTATATAATTACTGTCAGCAATCACTTGCTTACAAGATTTTTATTACCCTAAATGCAGGAAGACTTGTTAATGTGTTATTACGCCAGGAGAATCAGGAAATGAAAAGTTAAGCCTGAAAACTCTGTCTTCATTTTGCCATCTACAAAATCTTCATTCCAGTTGGGGATCCTAAAAAGTTCTTTACCCAAAAAAAAAAGAGATCTGTCAATTAATGAGGGGAAACAAATATTTCTCCTATCTTTTTGTAGTAGCAACATACAGATTGACTTGACAGGCTACACATTTCACTGAAAAAGGGCACTATTCCTTCATCCAAAATACATATATCCAATGATTTCCATGAGATCAGTTGATGAAAATTATTCAGTGGCTTCAAAGTAACAAGGAAAAGTATCTAACAAAAAGTCTGTGGAGTAGGGTTATGAAAAACTTTAGTTGCTTATTGCCTCAAAAACTTCTGAGACAACTGTCTTTATTCTGTGTTAGCTTTATTTGGACTTAAAATTGTGACACTGAAGGAGAAAATGTATTCATCTATTGTCATCTACACAAAAAGATGAGACTTGCACATTTGGGGCTAATTATTTAAACTAATTAAACAGGAAAAAAAAACCAATAGAGAGATTCAAAGATCTGAATTTTAAAGATGTTTCCCCATATACCCCTGCCATGCTAACAACAAACATGGAACACCTTGGCCCCAAAATGCTTCGTTTGCCAAACAAGAGCAAAGGTTTTACTGTAAGCTATGGTTCAACCTCATGTATAAAAATGATGACATTTTATGCTACAATCCTCATATGAAATCTTTTTAATTCACACTTAAAACTGATTGCAGGAGGACAGAGAAAAGACCATCAACTACTTAAGTTCCCTACTTTCCAAACACTAGGAGAATTTATACTTCTTATTTTTGTTTTAGGAAATGAAGGAATCAGTACTCAAGGAACTGATGAAGTCACTTCAAAATCATCACTTGAAAATGCCTTCACCCCTACTCTAGGATATGACCAGGTATCTGTAAATAAGTTTAAATGCTGTCTAAGCAACATGTGTCAACGTGGTGCAGAAGAATTAGAAAGTAAAAATAATTCCATAAAGGACTCATTGCCTTCAATGTGCTCTTTTCCAATGCACCACAGCAGAACTCCTGGAAGTGCAGACTGAAGAAGCCACGACCTCACCATCAGTTCCTGGGATAAGCCAGACCTTTGCAGGGATGAGCAAATCATGTCTCATCTCAGAAGGAACAAACAGAGACCTGCCAGGAAAAGCTGCTTGCAGATCTCCAAGGACTGATGTATGAGCGAGGTACATAATTAAAGAGGGAGAGAGACTGAAGAAGCTCTGAGTTGGTAAAGAAGAAGTCACAGGGGACTCATATTTAGTAACATGGCAAAAGTGAGGTCATAAACCAGAGCAACCAAAAGGGGAAAGGAGAAAAGCACATGGTGAAGGACTGGACAGGTCCCAAATGGCCAAGAAGAAAAGCTCAATAGACTGCAGACCAAGTTTTGGCAGAAGAACACAGAGAAAGATCTGTTGTCTATTTCAATGGACCCTTTGAAGTTTTCTGGATCTAATCTGATTTTTGTCTGTCATTCTTTGCCAAAAAAGATAAACCCTGCCAGGGAAAAACCCACCTTCCCTTATTCTTATATTAATAGAAAAACAAATGGTCTGTTTTAAATATCAAACACTTAAAGCGCAGACCCTTTCTTCTATGATGTGTTGGAGAGTTGGATATTTGCAAGCTGTCACACTGGCCATTGTAACAGACCAAAGTTGTTTCTGTACCTTGTACTTTATCAGATGATGTCAGAACACAGGCCTTGGTCCCACACCTACAGCTGCACCATGATCAACCCCCTGGCTCCATCCATACTTCACTGAACTGGATGACAGAGGTTTATTTACTAAAATGTCTGCATAGGGGTGTCCAAAATATATTTTTGAATGTTTTTTACTGATACTGAAAGTCTTCTGTCACTCAGTAGTAGTCATTTCTTTCAATAGTGTCTTAACATTATATTGCATTACCATACCAGTAAGGCTGTCATCTAACACAGTCTTTAGGCATAAGTTTACCTTTAAACCCTTCTCCTGAATTATTTTAGTTCATACTTTCAGGTGCTTTACTTTCATGCCTTGTTGGAGAGGGAACACAGTGAACAATACTGAAAATATTGAGCTAAAAACTACCATGTAATCACTACATTATGATGCTCAGCCTGCCACTGCCACTAGTTCCCATTAAAATGACAGCATTTACTATGTATTACTCTAAGCAATATACTGAAAATTTCACATCCATTTGCAACTAATACATTGAAGTGCCCTAAATCCCATTCTGCCATTGCTATTGGCAGGTGCTTTTTAACAGTGGCATTCATAGGAGGATTGTTAGCTAAGCAACAAATTTGGAGTTAAAGAACGTGTTAATTCAGCAATAAAGGAACTGGACAAGACAAGCAGGAGTCCAGGAAATAGGAACTTCACCCTGACAAGACAGTAAATACACCTTCATAATGGTGTGACACCAACTCTTCAAAGGCTGTGCTCTCCTCCCAATACAACATGTTCTATATAGATTTAAACATCCATGTGTTTTACATTAAAATACATTGTCTTACCTGCTTGGGTCTCTTGTATTATCCCAAATAAACTTTGCCATCCCTACACAAACTCCTTGTCTTTATCCAAATAGAGTTCTTGTCTCCCCAGCTGCACAATCCTGGACTTCTGTTCAAATATGGCATCAGCCATTTATTTGGGCATGTTCTTGTTTTATTGAGGTCATTCCAGACTTTTTCTCTGCTCTCTATAGTTGCATTAACAGCTTCCTTCCTATTTTTAAATCAGCAGCTAATTTCAGCAACTAAGTGCCTATTGTTTCTTCAGGGTCACTCATAAAACAAACACCATTATTGATCTTTCTGAATCTACCACTAGTTTTTCCCTTTTATCTCATCTCAGTGACTATTCAAGGGGCAATTTCTCAATAAACCAGGACATGTATCCTAGATAAACTAGGGTATCTGAAGAAAGAGATTTTTCTGTCTGTGTGTACTAATACAGCTCCTATCACAGCAGTATCAAAGAAACTCATAAACATCAGTGATTTTGTCTCCATAACATCTTTTTGAAGGGACAAGAGTTGTTAACTGTCTTTTACAAACAAGGAAGTAAGACACAGGGGGATTTAGTACTTCAAAGGCTAAGACCACTCATAAAATGTACAATGAACTAAATTCTTATTTTCTACATTTTAACCACAATGGCATCTTCCCTCTATTTTTGCATGCTCTCTGGACAAATAAGCACAATTGCTTATTTGTTGGATTATAGCAACTGACGACCTGGCCAGTTTGCATTTATTCTGCATTTTTGATGAGCATCTGAAGACAACAGACATCACAGACAAACATAAAAACCATGTTAAACCAAACTGTATTTCCTTTACCATTATTATTAAACTTCAATACAACCTATTTGTTGTCCTCAAGTCAAGCTAAAGGAAATTTTGGCTTTGCACAAGAAAATGTGATACCAGAATGCAAAGCAGCCCTTCCAGGTAATAAGACCTCAGTGACCTTTTTCAGTCATCAGGTATCTGGCCATTATTGTTTTGGCCAAGTGTGGCAAATTCTGTCATTCTCAATTGAATTCTAGACCAATCCACAAAGAAACATGAAATGCAGTTGGACTGCTAGAGCACTCCATCACTTATAAGACACTATTTTCCAATGGTGTCCTGGCATTTCATCACTATTTCACCACTTTCTGCACGTTTTTTCTCTCTTTACTCACAGGGATGGAAGTCAGGTTTGCCAGGCTTGTTCCTACTGAACACTGGATGAACACAGCTCTGAAGAGAGGGGGTGGGAAGCTAATGTGGGAATTGAGAGGGCTGCCTGTGCTGGTTTGTCTGCAGTGATGACTGAGCCCACGAGTACCATCCCTGTGAGAGACAGGAGTCACTGAGCTGGGGGCAGGTCTGCTCTCCTGCTGCTGGAGCCTCTGGGATCTGAGCTACCTCCTCTGCTGACACTGCCCATGTGCACAAAAATACAGGGCTGATTCTGAGCCAGGTCAGAATGCCTGTGTGTTTCATTAAAGGGCAGGAGAGCACTTCTGCCCTGCTCTAATGCTTCGCAGGTTTATTAAACACAGTTTAAGAAGTTTGTCCCCAGACAGGAAATTCATGCCAAAGGTCTCACTGATGCCAAACACCACTTGGTAGGGGCAATAACACTGCCATTCAAACGTATTGTTACTTGTATTACTAAAGCTACTATATTAGCATGAAATACATAAGTTTTTATGAGAATACAAAGATCAAACACACTAATTGCATAATGAATAGAGGAGTAGCTAGCAACCACTCAAGGATCTGGAAACAAGTGAATTCCCTGGATAAAAGGCATTCAGTTAATCAGAAGTATCTGAGTTGCATTCTCAACTCAAATATTTCTTTTCTCCTTATTTGTATGCAATAATGTTTTCTGGGAAGCAAAATAAAGACTAATGTCCTCACTAGGTTTTTCCTTCATTGAAGAAAATGTGCATCAGGCAAAACTTGGCAACCAAGATGAAGAAAAGTCCTAGCAAAGATGGCATGAACAGTAATTTTAACAAGGTTCAGGCAGACCTCAGCCTGATCTACGATGAAGTTGTATGTAACAGCATCACACGTTACAGGAGCACATTCTCTGCCTCTTGACACTCTTCTGAACTAACACCCATTACTAATGCTCCCCTCTCCTGACAGCTCTCTTCCCTACCTGATGGTAGAACTCTCTACAGGTTCTGCCTCTACTTGCTAAGTCATGTTAGAACTACAGACTGCTTTGTCTTCTCTTGAACTTTACATCCTGTTAGGCTGCACAAAGGAAGTGAGTTATGTGAACAGTACACCTATTTTTTCCTAGTCAAGATGTACTTTGTTGGATATTATTGCCATTCAGGTACCTATTTAGTAACCCAGTCAAAAGCTATGACTAGCTGCATAGCATATAATGATTTTTTGAAAGGAAAGAAAATGCCATTAAAACAAAAGGCCCTGTTCTGCTTCTGAGTAAACAAATGGGAGTTTTACAAAGGCTCAAAAAGGAAAAGGATTAACATGCTTCAACGTGGTAATGGTCTCAACAGTTCACATTAAAATTTTCACAGTAAATTAAACCATGACAGAGGTAGGAAAGAAGTCAATTTTCAGTAGCTCATGCTGTTCTGCTGACATAAATTGCCATTTTTTAGGTAGTATATCCACCAACCTGTATAATGACAGAATTATAAAACAACAACCCGTTGTTGATTATGTTCGGCCTTTTGCATGCTAATTTTAGCCTGCTCTGCCAAAATAATTGCATGCACCACCTCACTACCAGGCTTCTGGATATTTAGAACCCTGTCGCTATTCTTTTCACCAACCTTTGCTTAAGCCTGCTGTGTTGGCCTTCCCTCCTTGTACAATGTCTGCTGTTCCAACAACACTTCTTCTGCTTCCCTGTTCTGCTCAGGACACCTTTCCAGCACTTCCACCCATCCTTTTCCAGGTCTGTCTTGCCAAGGGCAATGCAAAATGTCAGTGCATCTCTACCCCGCTCATCCATGTTGCCCTGCAGGTTGCATACAACTCTTCACTGTTTTCATGCTCTTTACAGTCTATAAAGAGCAACAACTTTCCTTGACTAGTGAATGATGGCATGAAGCACTACCCAGTCATCCCAGCAAGGCCGGGGAAGACAAGTAAATACAGACTCACTGGTTGATGCCTGCCAAGAGTTCCCACAACACGTGTTACTTTGTGAGTTTACACAACAGTGACCAAAGAGGAGGGAAGGGACAGGCCATGTAAGTGTGCCAGTTCCAGACCCCCTAGGGAAAGCTCTACCCTGCGTTATTGTAGCAGCACCAGAAATGGATGTTCAAGTACAATCGGTGCTTATCTGACCGCCAAATCACCACGATGCCTTTGCACCTCAGTTGTATCACGGCAGCATAAACCAAAAAATGACAAAGGCCTATGAAAGAAAGTCAGCCCAGTAAAGGGCAAGGTGCGGCAGGAGGTGCGGGAGACCCAAAAAGCGTGGGTGCAGTGGGGTGGCACCGGGCTGGGGGGCTGCCACAGAGTCAGACCCGGATTCACCTCACCCAGCATACCCGCCCCGAGCCGAGCTGAGCCCCGCGCCNGCCCCGCGCCCGCCGCCCGGGGGACACGCACAGCCGGACCCCGGGCCTCGCCCCCTCCAGAGCTGTCCCTGTCCCTGCCCCGGGCCGTGCCCCTTCCCGCAGCTCTGAGGCCCGGCCCGCAGCGCTGTCCCGGCCGGTGCCTGGGCCGCG
>VZTZ01027818.1:371829-418863 GCA_013400955.1 Drymodes brunneopygia | reverse complement strand
CCCCCCGTGATTTCCCTTCCTGTTATTTTCTAGGTACACAGATCGGTTTCTATGAAAATAGGAGAGCAGAGAGCGCTCCAGTCCCGCCCGGCCCTCCCTTCCCCGCTGAAGCATGACATGGTTCTTTATGCGCGCCCGACATGGAGGCAGGGCGGCGAGGAGAAGCCGGCCGGCTTTGGCAGCAGGGCGCCCGCTTCCCCCGGCTAAAGGGTCCCGGCCCTGGGAATGCCCTGGCCCAGCACGGACCGGCTCCTCCGGGAGCCTGCATACCCCTCCTGGGCCCTCCCGATGCCAAGCAGCCTGAGCACACCCTAGGCAACGGCCTGGCTCTAAGAACAAGGTCGTCCCAATTTCTGTACCCAGCCTCCACCTGCCTTCTCAGCTTAAAATTGAAACCCACATCCACCAAGCCATGGACCTCGGAGCTGCACAATGGGGACTTCCCCTCGCAGGGTGTTTGGGATCGGTTGCTTGCCAGTTTTTCCCCGTGGAAGGGAAGCACTGGTAATTCACAAATCCCAGATACTGCTGCTTTTACCATAATGTTACCAGTTCAGCTGTAATGGTCAAACATCAATTATTATTGACATTCATTATACTCAAGTACCTTATCTAGCGGAGCAAAACCAGAAAGGCACCTGCCAAATGGGTCACAAGTAGCAAAGTTTAGGCAAGGGTTTTCTGCAGATCTGGCTGAAAGTCTAGCAATAGGTTCCCCAACCACTCCCACATTTAAGATGGCAACTGTTCTCTTTGGGTTTAGGGAGACAGCTCTGGCTGGTTCTTCCCTGACTCCCAAGGAAAGCACCTGGCCACAGGCAGCTCCTGCTGATGAAGAAGCAAATAGGTGGCTGAAGACTGTAGGGTCACATTTCAGGGAGGGAGTAGATGGACCATAGAGAGCACTTCCAGTCTGCAAAGGCTGGTAATGGCAGAAAAATAAGATAAATAAGTGCTTCTTCTAGCACCTGTTCTGGGCTGGCACAGGACCAAGAAGACTTGCTGTTTATGGTGCCCCCAGATGAGGCTCTGGAGCCCAAATGCTGCTGTTAGTTTGTAAGTCAAGGAAGTTTTCACTCTGGGTCATAAAAAAGGATAAGCACTTCCCTGCTGGTGGAAGCACTGCTGTAAAATCATTAGCTCAGGTATCAGTAGCAGAGTAATAATGTAAAAAGAATTCCAGAAAGCTAGATAAACATTTAGATGATTAGCCTGCACTGTGCTCAGTGCTATTACCTATTCTGAAGTACTGATCAGTGACAGGGTTGCCAATGCAGCCACCTGCAGTATATACATCTGGCCAAACAGCTCACTTTCACTTTCACATCAAATTGGATTTTGTATACTTTTAAATTGCTACCTAATTCCCTTCAGAAAAATGTAATATAAAATCTCTGAGTGTAGGAGCTGGGGACTCTGATCTGACTCTCTCCAGAATAATCCTATGTGCTGTCACCTCCCACACCTCTATTACCTCCCCAGACCAGCCTTCCCTCCAGAATACTTTACTAGAGAGGTGGAGCTGCCTTTTTATTTATTTTTTTTAATGCAATGTTTGCTTTTCATCTCAGATATGAATAGCTCTTTCTAGTAACTTATTTAGTGACCATAAATCACAAAGGAGCAGGATGTGTGCCAGTTTCTTGCAAAAGGAAACTACACTTTATGTACACACCCAAACAACAATGTACTGCTAATGTCAAAATAGCAACATTCAAAGTGACTAGCTACAGAACTGAAACATCTCATTGCAATGTGCACATTTTTATTTCCTTTTGTCCCAACATTGGTGTCTGCTGAGAATGCAGTGAATGAACAATATTTCTTGTCTGCAGTGAAGATAATCATATACTAGAGCTCCAAAGAAAACTCATCCCATGGACATGCAAGGATGCAGCTCTCTTTTCCTTGTGAATAGACTGCAAAGAATAAATGAGTTGCTAAGATAAGAACTCTGTTGAGATTTGGCCCGCTGAAAACTCTTAAACACTCTGCAGATAGTTCCTCCATCAAGCTATGGTTAAGATGCTGAGAAAAGATGGAGAAGAAAAAGCAAATTTCCTTGCTGACAAATGAAAAATGAAATCGAGTGTTCCACACATTAACAGGAAAGGAAAGAACCTTGGCACAGAATGCAAAGGAGTTTGGTAGTGTGCATAACCCCCTCAGCCACTCACCACAGCATACAAAGCCTGGGATCTCCTGCTAGGTCACCTGTATTCTGTTCCTTTCTCTTCTCTTACAAAGGAGAGTTCATCCACTCCTTCCATACAGAACTGGAAAAGAGGAGTGAAGAGAGTTTCTTCCCAACACTTCAAGAGCAGTTTCAGATCACACCAGTGAGCGGAGGGGTGCAGAGACTTGCTGATTTATGCACTGCATGTACATAGGCCAGGTTTCTAAGTCTGCAGAAGCCAAGAGCTGTGTCTGCTTTGGGCACAAAGATCAGCAGGTCACAGAGGCAGCAATAGCCATGTCCCTACAGAGCAAGGGAAACCTGCAGCAGGGATGGATGGGTGCCTCCTTCTCCCTAAACTCCCCAGAGTGATAATACCAAGTTCTCTCTCTATATCCAGAACAGGGCAGTACACACAAGCATGAGCAGGGGAGATAATGACAGAGGCCCAGCAGGACCATGAGGGAGGTGGCAGGACCAGCAGTGTGGTCAGCAGTGAAACCCTGAGTCATCAGGACAGATGAAGTCTGAGGTAACTGCCTTGAAGTCATTACCACACTACTGAATTTTGCTTTCCCAGTAATTCCCAGGAAATAATGTTCTTAAGCTATTGAGAAGCTTTCAGCTTGTTCTGATCATTTCTCCCCAACTCATACAAGGAAAAAAATAGCTACACATTCCTGGTTGAAAACTTTCATAGTGAAAGGATTTCATGCATTTGAAAGTGTAGATCAATCTTTAAGAAGAAAGCATGTAGACATAAAAGGCCTAATTTCAAAAGAAACTTCCAAAGTAATGAATAAATTTTTAAACATACCTAGGTTTTGCATTAAATACTCCATGGTCATGGTTTTGCACACACCTCTTTGCATGCAGACAGTCTGGTCTGTGAATCCTATTCATGCTGGTATCTTGCACTTGCCATTTTGTGAGAAGCTGCCTGTGTCTGTTGAAGCCACATGGATTATTACACTTGCCTCTAACATTCTGTTCCTGACCACCTTAAAATTTTTGCTTTCCCTGCTGAAATATCTTCTGAGATCAGAGTGCAATTGCTCTGCAGCCTGGCCACCTGTACAATCAACTTTACTGTTAGATAATGAAATAAAAGTATTTATTTTTACTTACCTACCTATGGCTGATATAATTTTCTTTCCTTCTGCATTTCCTTTTCCTCTGTGTAAAAATGTGTCAGTAATGTTTACCATGATTAGACCACAGTAAAGTAGTGCTTCTCTGTTAAATATTTTAATAGGAAATTGTTCTGAATCACAACTGAGCCATTCCCCTGTGCAAGACATGTCTGAGAGCACTGTCTGAAATCACAGAGCTACTTCATGTCAGGCAGAAAGAGGCCAAGATGGTTTATGTCCATCCCAACATGCATAGAAAGGCACTTACCATGCCCATTAGGATATTCTTAATTACTGGAGATAAGAAGCTCACCAGGGGATCTCAAGCTTTCTCTTTAATAAGCTTAGAAGGGGAAGGGTGTGTATCATAGCTGAAGCAAGTTATCTATACTCAGTTTCATGAATCTTCTTATGTTATACACTCCTAATCATATTAAATTAGACAATCTTTAAGGTGATTGCTTTACATGTTGCAGAGGTGTGAACACATATCCTAGAGGCAGAAGAGATAGAAGCACTTCAGGTAAAATTAACTTTCTCTCTGGTTGGGAGCTTTCCACTATAAGCTGGAAAGGTTTGTATGGGATGGAAATGTTATTAGCAAGTATGCATTGCTGCCATTCCTTGTTCTCTACAGGCATTTCAGCTAAAGCTACAGCAGGCAAAAGATGCCTACAGTCAGTGCTGCTTAACATGTTCCAACTCAAATCTCTGTTTCTAGTTTCTTGCATATTTTTCATAATTTAACCATTAGAACTGAGATTTTCAATAAATCGAAACTCTTCTGATAATGACAGTAAAAGAAATAACTGTAAAATTACCAAATTTCCAGGTACCATATAAATGTAGCTGAGTTGCAAGTGTCTGAAAAGCATTAGTACACACGCAACAGGGATTAATAAACAAGCCTCATGTTCTGTCTGGACTAAACATGCTCTAGGCTAAAGTGAATGTGATTCAGTTCATGCTGGAGATGACTGTGGAAGCAAAACTCATGAGAGGAAAAAATGGCTCCCTGTGAGAGAACAGGGGAAAGCTGGAAGGGAAGCAGGAGCTAAAGCCTGGAAAGGACGTGAGAAAAGCAGAAAGGGATTAAGAAAGAGAGATAAAAGATAAAAGCAGATGTGTATAAGAAAACAAAGATTTCAGAGTATCTTAGTATCAATCAAGAAAAGCTGCACATTATCCAACAAAATTCTGTAGCCCAGTACATCTCATTCTCTGCTGGCAGGTTGTCCATACAAAGACTAATGGCCTGTCACTGTGCTGTCAGTTAGCTCATCAGCTTCTGTGGAAATCCACACTGCATTCTATGACCTACCAGTCTCTTAGGTGGTAACCAGCCTGAGATTTTCTATGGGGAGGGGGGAGAAAACCAAATCAGAAGGAAATTTTTAAAGATTATATCACAAACCTTTCCAGCAACCTGAGTATTTCACATTAACTACCTGACTTTGCAGCTTCACGGATTGAATTTTCTCTTGTGCCATGTGAAATGTTTTAGCAGCCATTTATTGAGAAACACTCATCAAAATCTAGAACTTCCATAAACATTCCACATGATATGAAGATTATCTTGATGGACAGAAGTTGCACAATTTACTTTGCTGTTCCCATAATTTTATGTGTTTGTTATAGATATTATTCATTAGAATGAAACTAGTGACTCTCATTTCCATTTGATATGCTGATCTATAAAATGCTTCTTCAAATGGCCAGGTGAGAAACTCCACCTCTAAAGCTATAAAGCTGTAATATCTAAGAAAGAAAACCTGCAACAGATATTTCTCCTCTGAAGAAATATTTTAGATGTGTCATCTAAAGTGTCAGAGATTTATTGAGTGAGAAGCATGTTGAGAGTTGACAAGAACAATAAATTTAGTGCCAGATTTGTGACACTTACCCCATCGTAGTTTCCCCTCATAAATACCGGAGAAAAGGATTTCTCTCACATGCCCTCTGGTACATTCATCAAAATGCCTTTTGAAATGTGACTTAATGAATAATTACATCCCAACACGGACAACAGAACAAATTTATTTAAGGAGATTTGTAACTTGACTTTTGTATCACCTGAATGACAGTGTGAGAAGCCAGGAAACAGAAAGAAATAATGCAGCTAGCATGCAATTTCTGAAGATTGCTGCTGCTTTGTACCATAAAACCCCTCTCAAGAGCAGAAGTTTGATGATGGGATGCACCTATTGCTCAAGAATTCACACTTCCAGAACCCAACCCTGAATCTTATCTGTTGTTCTGCAGTCTAATGCATAAGTGTTATCACAGGAAAAAAAATTCTGTCAGGAGTTTCTTCCTTGATAGGCTGGCATCAGCACGAGTTTAATAGAATGCAAATTAAATGACAAGAATGTCATCCCAACTGTGTTGAAATCAGCAGAAAAACCCTCAGCATGTCACCTCTGAAACTTTATTCAGATCATCCTTCTCTATTCCAGGGGCAACATCCCCAAATTCTCAGTGACTCAGATCACTAAACTGGGTCCTATCTCCCTCCATGTCTTTTACCTAGGCCACATCCAAGTCTCACTGTCTTCCTTTTTCCATGAGCATTTTTCATCCCTATGAAGGCACTTTTCTCCATATATGACCTCTGTAGATCTTTCTTGACCTCTCCCATCCACGTGCCTTCTTTCTCCAGTTCATGTGAAGCAGTGCCTTTAAGGATATGGCTATTCTTTATAAGCACTTTGCTTTGCTCAAGAGTCCCTTGGAAAGATCCTCTTTCTGTCACACCTGTGTTTTACACCTTGGCTTCACAGGACTGAGCATCCTGCTGCTTCTTTGTTGTGGGTAACTCCAGCAGGCAGCCAAGTCCCACACATCCCTGTGTTGTCAGGACCACTTTGGTCACAAATCCAAAACACAGCACCATATCAGCAACTGTAAAGAAAATTAACTATATCCCAGCCAAAACCAGAACTTTTTTCTCACCTTACCACCTCCATCCTGCCCAGACTTACTACCTCATCCCCCTGGCTCCAGGATGATGAGTCCTCAAAGTGGTAAGGACTGGGTTTGAAGCCTGAGGAGAGTCCTCAGGCTCTGTGGTTGTGGTGATGCTGAGGGTGATGACCATGTTGGGTGCCAGGATGAAAACAGGAATGAAGAAGTGTCTGGGGAGTGGATATGGATGATATTACACCTGGTGGGTTGCAGGGGAAGGAAGTCATCGTTGATCAGGCAGAAAACAGGGCAAGTTACCTTCTCTCCCTCCATCATTCCCAACAAATAAGGACTTGGCTCTCTGGGCAGTCATTCTTTTCCTCTCCAGGGCATGACAGGAAGCCAGGATGGAGGGACCAAAGTGGTTGAATCCACCACCACCCCCCTTGGTCTGACATGCTATCACTCAAACCTCGTGGTGTACTCTGAGAGATCAGCACACCACCCTGCACAATGGTTCCAGCTGCCTCCCGTGAGAACTTCTGAAAAGCACATTTCTTCACACATTCCACATACCCTCTACCTCCAGATCATGTTTCTTGTGATGGCCTGCAAGTCTGCCTCTTCATACTTATATCTTGTCATGTGGCAGCCACATGTTGATTGTTTCTCCATTAACCAAACCTAATATCCTGCTCACCTATTTGTCTCTCAGAGATCTGCAGCCTGTACTCCTCCTCATGACATGTCCTTTTAAGAACTGTAACCTCATTTCTTTTGAATTCCTTTCTCAAAACTCCATCCCTCCCAGAAAACCTAGGACAGCTGATGAGGTCTACCACACCTCTAATGAGTGAGGGTTAGCATAGGAGACTGGAATTAAGTGGTTTAGAGGTTGAAAAGAAAAGGTCATGAGTAGGATGTGGAGGAGGAAACGAAGTTAGCATGCTTAACAACTATTAAGATTAAAATGTATAATTAATATTACCTTGCCCAGTGTTTCAGTGATCCTTTGTTGTATAATGTATCTTTTTCCCCACAGTCTGACTTTGTTTTTCTCAACACTGCCCTCTTCAAAGAAGGCATGGTTTTCTTCTGCGTTTGGAAAGTTACATGTTTATAAATAATAAATATTACAATAAAAAAAATCAGGGCTATTGCACTTGCCAGCAAACAGCCAATATGCACTAGGTCTCTTAGAAGTCAGAGGTCTGTTTCTGCTGCTCTTTGTGTCACTTTATCTACTTCAATGCAGTGAAGTTGCTCCTGATTTGTATCACTGACCAACTGAGTTGCTAAAATGTAAAACTGCAATAAGATACAAAACCAATATAAATATTACAATATAATACACATCCTAGCAGATGTGTATTATTTGCAGAGATTTGCAGAAACATCATTATAAGCCAGGAAACATACATATCTCTGGAGAAGTGACAGCATTACTATGTAATTAGAACAAAAAGGCTTCATAAGGAAATGGCTTGTTTCTGTCCACTTGTTTACTTCCTTCTTTAGCTGTCATGTTTAAGTGGGTGCTATCTTACTGAGCATGAGCCCCAGTTCAAATCTTCCCACTGCGGTTCAGAGAACTACAATGTTTCAGAAGAAAAACGTTTTCAAAAGAAAAATTATAACCTGTCTTCACTGACTGGTAACAGCAAAGGACTTAGTATATTGCTGGAAGACAAGCATAAAATATTTAGGCTGGTTAGTATTAAGAAAGTCAAAGAGAATGAGATGAAGCAGCCAAACAGAATTGGCAAGGATGATAGCCTTATAAGGGAGAGGTATTAATAGACTGCTACTCCCACTGGATATGATGCTCCTGTCTCACTCAGGCAAACCTCCCACTAAAACTTTCAAAGGGCATAATGCCAGTCTAGAGCTGAGCAGGAACTTTGGGACCAAAAGCGATACCCAAATCTTCTGTCCATTCATGTAATGCCTCTGTTAATTGCTTGTTCTGCATCCTCCCTCTGCAACTTCCTGGGGCCTGGCAGCTGGAGGGCCTGGCAGCTTGCTCTACTGGGCACGTACTGGCCATCTGAAGATAAAAGGCAGTGTTTGTTGCCAAGTGGGCCATGGTGCCTAAAGAGGAGAAATAGTTTGAACATTCACAGCTTCTTTTTATCATCCAGTGATCAACAGTGAACTTCTGGAGCACGGCTAGCAGAAGATCAGTAGAAAGGCAAGAATTGGTACAACTGGTTAAGCACCACAGACCTTTGGTTAAATTGTGCTGTCCCACAAGCCTCTGTTTAAGCAGAGCTCTAGACTTACATGTTATTTTGGACCTGCCACAGGAAAAGATGTACTTTTCCATACTTCTGTGTGAAGGACAAATCTCAGGCAGCAGTAGAATGAAACTGAAATGAGCTGCAGTTTGCTTTCCCATGCAGTGTCCTCTGATCACTCCCAGTCTTCCAGGACAGTTTTTACCTTACAGTGGTAGCTTAGGGAACTCATAGGATGTAGACATCAGCATCCAATATAGAAAGATTCAAACTAATACAAACTATTTACATGGATGCCAGTAACATCCACATAACATAAAATAAACATTGTTAACAGAGGATAAGAGGAACTGAGATTCAGGGTAGTAATATAAACAAGTAACAGTGGGCTGTTCTATAACCACAAGGTGTAAGTTGTTTTACATCTAGTACTGGCCATTATATAAACTTTGTGCAATTTGTTTGTCTGTTTCAGCAATGGGACTTTAAATGAACAGGCAAAAGATGGTTCTATTTTGTGTTAATTTCCCCAGGTTAATAAAGTGTCAAATTAAAGGAAGGAATTAATTTCTCAGCAAATACATAGTTTACAATAATTCTAGTTGTAACAAAGGTCAATAGATCAAATGGCCCTGTCTTGGTGCAGCTTTGCTGACGACAATACAAGAAATAATTTGGCCACTGTGTATCTGGTGTACCCAGTTCTCTGCTGCACAAGGCAATGAAAGGAAACACACTCATGCAAGCCTGCCGAGTGTAAAGCTCCCATTAATGCTCACTGTGCTCTTGCACGACCAGAAAGCTCCTGTTTTTTGAGTTCTCTGGACAGAATTTCAGTCTAAAAAATACTATGTAGCTCTGCACATTTATAGACTACTCATGACAAATTGGTAGATAAATTTATACTACATATTGCTTAAACTGTACACATATATCATGTAACATTGTATGCAGCAAAGTATTACACACAAATGTAAACCCTCAGACATTCCTTTATTTCACTGAATATGAACTCATTTCCTCTCTTGCACACATTCTCACACACATACACACACACACTGTAAGGAACCTACTGGTTCTCACCGATCCCAAGCATTCCTGGCATTCCTGGGGGCTGGTGAGGTCCAAAGAGCCATCTCACAGTAGATCACTCTGCCATATGTTTGCCTTTCCACACAAACGTTTGCCAGGAAATCTATCACCATCAATGCAGCACCATCACGTGACATGATTATGTGCAGTCTCTCACAATCCTTTTCAGACAGGAAAGTATCTGTAGGAATGAGGATACTGCTGTACCCTCTCTTTTAACTACCCTTTTTTTTTTGGCAATAGCTTTGATCCTTTACAAGTGTCCTTTTCCTGTCAGTAACCACTCTGGTTTGGATTAAGGACAAATGCTCCATTTCCCTCATTTTTTTAGTGAACTGCTCCTGCAAGCTCATTTGTTTGAAGTTTGTGCTTCAAGCACTTAAAAACTATGGCTATGACCCCGAAATGTTTGCTTTCAGATTCATGGCATGTTCATTGCTAGGCATGTCAAAGGCTGCTGCCCCACCACATAGCATGGTCAACCCCAGTCTTCCATGGAATGGGCAGTGGCATTTGGAGATGCTGCTGCAGAAATGAGCAGAAGCCAAGTCAGAACATGTACAATTATAACTGCAATTGATGAGAATCTGGGTTGTGCTGTGATGCTCCTAAGGCCTGGAGCTGTATTGTTACTGTCTATCCATGTACTGACTGAATCACTCACATGTCCTACAGGAAACTCCAGGAATAAATGGCTCAGTAGAACGAATGCTGTAGTAGGGACATCTCCATAGGAAACAGCCCATGGAGGCAAACTAGACATTCTTACTTCAAAAGACTGAAGATGTCACCTCTTGACTTTGTGTCACTGTGCTTTGGGATATGCTTGGGCAGCATCAACAGCTGAACCTCTGCTGGATTCAGTGGAGTCTTCCCTTTCTTGGCTAACAAAACTGCTGGGGATGGGTTTGCTTTTAAAATGTTAATTTATTCCATTTTAAAGGCTGATTAGTCCCAGTTCTGGGCTTTTGTTTTCAGGATGGTCTGAATTCTTCATCTAGGGGAATGTGTCAGTATGGTGACAAAAGTGGTTTAATTTCTAATCTGAAAAATCTATACAAATCACACAGCTCTGCCCTGTATTATGGCATACACACATGCACTCGTGAACCGTGGCCTTTGCTATTTAGAGGGTAAGGTTTTTCTGCATTTTGGTGGGTTTTGCACTACAAGTCAGGGAGGCACAGCTGAGGGCTCCTGCACTATTTAAAAGGATACCGCAGGGCTGTTTTAGTGTAAAACTAAAAACAGATGACACTACGTGAAAAGAGCTTCTTACTGGCTTGCCAAAACATCTACAATTTCAAAATTCAGCTATGTATCTTTTAATATTCACTTCTGTGACCATCTCTAGCATGCAAATGCTTTTAAAGTGGCCTCCAAAACAGACTTTCTAAACATTCTTGCTTTCTGTTGTACTTCTAATCCTCTTATTTGTAGGGTGAAAGGAAGATAATGTTGTCTTTCTCTAAAGCTGGCTTACTTTCAGAAATATGTGTACTATGACTCTTGCTTTCCTTATAGGGATAATAATGTGTGTAACAGGTAAAAATACTAATAAAAAACAATGGGTATTTTTAAGGATTTGATGGGCTACATGCTCATTCCATCTGCAATCTCAATTATTTCATCAGAGTTGAGGACAATAATGTAAGTAAACTTTTGCCTAGTGTTTGATCCTCTGTAAAATAATGGAGCCAATCTGCACCTTTGTACTGACTATCCCAAGCTGGCCACATGTTTCTTTATGAACATTGATTGTAATGCCAAAAAATTTTCAAATTATTTTCAGTTTGAATTACTTGACCTTTCAGAATATTTTTGAGGGTGATATGGAAACTAAACAGTTGGAATATCTTATATAATATTAATTTTTCTCCTTTGACACTAAAATGGCTACCAGACTACTTAAGTTACCTAAAATGTCAATGCAGATCTGAATGCTCACACGAATAAGCAATACAAAATTCAGTAAAGACACAATTTTGAAAATGCTATGGTGGGGTGTATGAAAAATTCAGAAACTTTGTTTGTTCTGTACATGTCTAACACATAGTCCAGTGGAGCCTGTATCTGTAACAAATGTTTGTCACAAAATCTAAATACAGACAGGTTGTAAAGACTGCTGGCATCTGAAGAAATGAACAACATTCAGGCCAAATATCACAGCAAGGACTGTCACAGTGTGAATTTTATTTATGACTAGTAGGAAATAATGTAAAATAATTTTGAGTGATTTATTCTGGCATGACAGGGAAACTAATCTGTATGAATGCAACTCTGTATTTTAGGGAATACATTATTTTTGTTTTAAATATTCCAGGCTGCATATTCTATCTACCACAGAAAACTGGTGTTAGTACAGATCCAAAAAGAGTCAAACAATGTTTTAGGAAGGAGGTATTAGAGGATGTAATTAAACATCACTGACAGGGTCAATGGGCTCTTTGTATAAGACAAAAGTTATAAGAGCCATGGTTTCTTCTGAAAATCAAAAGCCAAGCAGCTCAGGAATTCTTAGGATATATCTAGGATTGGTGTGAGAAGTGGTTTGTCAAATAATGAGGCAGAACTGAAGTCTGAAAACTGACTGAGAAGGAATTTTGAACAAGCAGTGACATATAGAGGCTGGACTTTGGGGTGTGCTGCTGGATGAGAGAGCTTTAGGTCAAGATTATCTGATTTTTTTCTTTAAACAGAAAATCTGTGGATATTCTTTTAAATGAAGAGATGTGTGTGAACCAGTTCACAAGTATTCAGTATTGACTGTATCAGTAGGAGCAAGGATGTTTTTGTATGAAAATTAACTGATAGAAACTTTAACCAAGAGAACTATAAAATACTACAAAGTTGGGATTTCTAAACTGGGCTTTGGTCTGAGGATAAGACAAAGGTTTTGCAGGTTTTTTTTAAGAAAAATGGGAATTCCACTGGGAAGCTTAAGTTTAGAAACTAATATCCCAATCCCTACAAGATGTCTGTCAAACCGTCACTCACACTGAAAAGTTCACCATCATTCCTTGCACACGTGGCCACCAGCTACACTCTGCTGAGTTTAAAAAGCAGAGAAAACTGCAGTTGTAAATGTCCAGGGAAACTGCTGAAATGCACCTACACTGTATGTGTACTATGCAGCTGGTGGAGATGCTCTCTTTGAGCACAATCAAAAACTCGAAGGTAATAGAAGACTTTTCATTAACTTCTAAACTTTGCACAGGGGCCATTTTATAGCATAATTTACTCCAAATTACATTGATTATACTGTGTGTAGCTCTGTACCATACCACACCAATGGACTGACTGATCAGCTTATACTTCAAGACATTTTGTTGTGAATCTTTATGGGTTTGGGGAGAAAATAAAAGCTTATGAGTTGCATTTTCAGAAGTGTTCCTGTATTTTTAAGCTTGAATCCTGTTGTCAGAAGATGAACTTGTGCTCTTCAGAATTGTGTGTGGTGGACAACTGTTGAACCTTGGGGGCTTTGCTAGTTTTTTTGCTCTGTTGCTGTCCCAGAGAAAAACTAGTTTCCTTTTCAGACATGGGAAGCCAATACTTCTGAGAGCTACCAAATTTTGCAACCTGCTGGGAAAAACCATTGGGTCAAGCCCTGCTTTAGCTTTATTCAACCTCCTGTGAGCTGAGGCATGGGCAGTGTACTGCAAGCTGTTCACTGTGTCCAAAAGCACAACTATAAACAAAATAAAATAGACTAGCACAGGGATCATTGCTGTAGGTAATGGCTCTCTCTGCAGCCCCTTAGCACACACTGCTGCTACCACCATGGTGCAGATGCCAGGACTTGTCCACCTGGACTTTCCTGGGGTCCCCTGTGTGCACCCCCAGCACAGCTGTTGCCGACAGCATGGACACACTGCAGTCTGCCATGTGACTGCTGGGTCACAGGGACTGCAGCGTCCCACAGACAGCCTGAAGGGTTGCCACTGTTGTACTTGTCTACAGATCCAAGGTAGTTTGTTTATTTTCTTTAAAGAGAGTCATTCAGCTCTTCTAGAAAGGACAGAGAGAAAATCCACATAAAAAATATCTATGCTGCTGTTAATGTAGTCCTTCCCAGGCCTCTGACCTTTCTCACCAGGAGGGTTTTCCAAGCTTTGTTCCAAAAGAGAGATCTGTATTTCCCTGAAGTACTGAACAATTTCCACCAGAGGTCTCTGCCTACTAATAATTCCAGTCTGGTAGGATTGCTTATGCACTGCAGGGTTCAAAAGTCAGTGTTAGGCTTTGTCTCCTCACAGGAGTAAGAAACAAAACCAAGATTTCCCAAATCTGAGTCCTGGGAAATCATTATCTACTTTACAGGGCAGTAATACCATCTGTTACATACACAGAGATTCTCAAGAAAGGTTTCCTTATAGAAGTTATTTAAATAACTCTCTTGAGCATGTGCAGCCTATCAAAACCAACATTTCAATGAATTTAAGAATTAAGATTGCTTCATCAGAGAATTATTAAACTGTAAATATCATGCTTTTGCAAGCAAATCAGGTAAGTTCATTTGAAGCAAGGAAAAGAAACTTCTGTCTTCTCAGAGTGTACTGTGATCCCTAACTTGAGATCTAACTGTGCTCTGGGGGAACTGCTCCAAGAGACATTTAGCTTTCAGGCTACAATCTCTTTGCATCTCATCTGGCTTTAATACAAGTGTACCATCTGCTTATGACAAAATTATTTATTTTTATGCCTACATTCCCCTGTCTTTATTTTATTTACTAATCTACTTCACTATATGGGATGTACTCAAAAAATGCAAGGTGCTAAAAATAAGGATTAAACATTTCTACCTTGAGGTCTGGTCTCTAATTGCTCTGTGCAGCACCTCAATTTACCAAGAAACATTAAGAACGCTCAAACAGAGGCTCTTTTGAAGCTCAAACAATATCATCAGGGTAGGGCAAGTTCCCTTCCCTCACCTCAGGAAGAACGTTACCCTCCTCTGTGCCAAGCCATTTGCTGGTGTTTTATGGCAGAGGATGGTGTGACATGAGAATCTTGCAGCAGAACCACCATGACTTCCCCAGCTCACACCACCTGCTTGTGTGGCACATCACAGTGAATGTGGTACAACAACAAAATGCTACTAATGGCTGCTCACCCTGAAATTGTCTCAATAAACATATCCTGCTGTAGACTCTCAACTGAGATGTGAAGGGTGCACATTCCTTTCATCTCCAGCTGTTCAAAAGCCACAGTTCCATAGCTGAAATTGAAACAAGGCCAATCATCCAGCACATCTGTGTCACCACCAGCAGTTTCTCTAAAGAGAAGACCACTGGACAAATACCATGGGAGCATGTGCAAGGCCTGATCCCACCCATCTCAGTGGGATGACTCACAGCAGTGGTTTTTGTGGGGAATCCCAGAAGAATTACAAGCCAATTTCTTAGTAGCTCTTACTGTCATAAAATCTAGCATTATTATCTACTAACTCTGTATACATGCATACATGCTCTCAGCCCCTTCATTTCCACAAAATATCACAAACTGGGGCACTGAGGCAGTATTGGAAGCTGCAAATACTGCACTGAGAAAAATACTGAAAACAAATTCAGCTTTAGAACACAACAAAAAACAGTTACAAGATGAGAAAAGGTATTAATGCTCTTTGCAACACCTGGCACAAGGCCTACAACTTACCTTAGCCGAGGAGCAAAATTTACTCCAACCTACAACATAATCATACTGGAGTTCAGGCGGCATTATATGGATGTGACTGCAGGCTGAATTCCAAGAGCACTGTAATTCTTTGTTCAGCTTTGACTCACTCCCTTCTGTTCAAGCATAGATAGCAGAAGGGTAATGTGCTCACTTACTCAGTGTCCACTGCTATAACAATCCCTTTGGGATTAAGTGAAAGAGGACAAGGAATTTTAACCAAACAGCAGAAAGTTCCACTGTGTCTCAAACTGAATATTTTAGTCAAATCAATGCCTTCACCTGTCTTCTGCTTATAATTCACCATGAGACAGAAGTCCCTTGGTAATCTGGTAGAAGTTCTTGCAGTCCTTTGAAAAAAATCACTTGCAATTCAGTAGTTCTTTTATTTGCAAACTCTGAGTAGAATTTGATTCATGTTTCACTCCCTCTTTTCCAGCAAATACCCACATTCCAGCTAAAGCTGATCCTTGTTTTGTTAGTATTGTCTCTGACTTATGATGGTATGTTCCTTTTTTTGGGAATGCACCATGACCTAACCTCTCCTTCTGCCTTGCACTTAGCTGCAGAAATGTATTGTGATTATGATAATGGTGAGATGATAGGCAGACCTGGCTATCAGGGTTCAATTCCAGTTCTGATACTTTGCAGTTTGACTCTTTCCTCCTACACAGCTGTTACAGGCCTGGATGACATTGAAGATACAACTCCCTCTTTCCATTCTGCCAGAGCATGTTATAACTGAAAGGCCCTAAAAGAAGCTACAAATGGAGAGAGGATTGTCTGGGAACAACACAAAGATTTAATTTGAAGCTATGGATGTTAAGAGTCTCTGAAAATCATCTAAAAGTCACAACAACATCAGAGATTCCATCTGAGGAGACTGTCCTTCTCTTCTCTAAAGCCAAGGACAGCAATATTCTCCTTTGGGCCGAAAATGACAAAGACTGTTTCATTACAGCTCGAAAGCTCTGCAGCTGCCACACAAATATCCCTGTGGTCTGCAACAGTAAAGACAATTGGCCCTAACCCTCCTTCTTACTGCTTTTTTCTTAGTTTTTCCATGAACATTCTATTTTGTCCCAAAATGCTTCCCTGAACCAAGATCTTCTGACCAAGACCATTCAAAAACCTTACATTTGGAAGAAATGAAACAAATAGCAAGGAAAAAAACCTCATGCTACAAGATCAAAGGCACATTTGTCACATTGCATACCTGAACAACCTCAAAGTGAGTCTATCTGATCACAGATTAAAGGTATGCCTTGAGCTCAACTATTAACTGAATTTTGATCCATATGATGGACCAGAATAAAGAAATGTATCAACTAAAAGATGCTTTGGTCATGCTGAGTGTCCAAAAGAGACTCTTATGTTCACTTCATGTCAAAGAAGCAGAGATATGGAGGAACTTTCTGTCCTTGTTTAGTCTCTAAATAAGAGGTCCCTTCTTTCCTGCTGCTCTAAAATTTATGGCCTTTCAGTAGCCTACAGCTATCTTCACAAAAATAAAATAGGGCAAGAATGGACTAGGGACCCAGTAGAAAAGGCAAAATCGAACCAGTAAAAAGGGTTTGTAAGTATTTTTTCTTTGTCTTTTAAAGAAAATTTTATCATAGCAGAGAGGTTCAGACCCATCTTACCACATATCTTCCCCCAATATCTATCCTTTTGCTTTACATCTGCTATAGCAAAACATTTCAAAGTGTCCTTCTATTCAGAGAGATTGCTATTGGCCTGGAAAAAAAGACTTTCCCTCCTAGATATTGACTTCAGCAGAAATACACACTTATTATGTGAGAGCAGAATCTGAGAGTAACAGAAGACAGAAGTGCACAAATTATCCAAGATCTTCACTTCTAAACTTGGAATGTAGTGCAGCTTTTAAAAAAGTACAAGAAAACAAAAGAAAAAAAGCTCAACAATAGCAAAACCACTGTCAAACAATTTGGAGAAATGCATCAGCAATGAGATTAAAATTCTTTACTCTCAGTTTTTGAAGCCACAGACATTAAGAGCTCAGCAAATACTTCAATACTTTCAGAAGAAGAGAACTCATATTTATTCCACATGCCAGATTTTGGGCACAATGCTGCCATTATTTAACTGTTTTAGAAAGCTGAGTTCCATTGATTCAGTTACCTGCTGGTGTGAGTTCAAGGCTTTCAACAGATGAGACACTGTAATTCCAATAGTCCCTGTCAATTCATGCATGATGATGTTGCACAGACAATATTCATTTTTAAAAATTAAAAGATAATGTACTTTTGCTGTGTGCTGCTACTCAAAGTTAGCACTCTAAAGTGAGAGTCACATTTTCGGGGCAAAAGGTCTGAGGAAATAGGAAGGCCATGATTTGATTACATGAATAATCTTTCCTTATGTCACATGAGAAAGATGTTGCAACATGGTCCTTGAGTTAAGGATGCAACACTGGGCTTGGTTTTCACACTGTAAACAACAGATAAAAATGGAATACTAACAACACTTGGAATTACAATATATTGTTTTGGGCTGGCTGGTTGGAGGAATACAATGATGAATATCTAAGCTTTCCCAAACCACATTTACTGTAATGTGCTGGTGGCACTAATTTCTCTATGCTTGGGTCCTTTTTCTCACATTTCTAATTCCCACTTAGCTCTAGATTCTGTAAGAATTCTTGGGACTAAGAATAAAACCCCTTTTTCTTCATTTAATCAAATTATAGTTCTGAAGTTTTGCATTGGTGCAAAGAAGCCACGCAGCTGCTAAGAAGAGCATAGCACTTTGTGTCCGGATCCTATGGAAAAAGGGAATGAAAAAGTCATTGTATCACACAGAAAAAAAACCTCAAAGTACATCCAACCCAACCATGCTGTAGGTGCATTTTAAGCCCTGAAGTTTGCAATGGAAATAACCCTGGCTGCATGCCCTTGTTATACATTAAGGCACTAGCAGGGCTGTAAATTGAAACTTGCACCACAACAGACACCGGGTCACACACCTGGTCCAAAAACTTGGACTATCCTCCAGGTCAAACATGGCTCCTATAAAGCTTACAACTGCCTTGAATATCCCCCTACCCCTAGCTGCTTCTTCCATATGGTAACCTCCTTCAGGTATCATGGCAGCATATAATTATTTTAACAAGAACAGCAACAAAACAGCATTCAAACTGTACCTGTGACTCAGTCCTAGGTCTTCAGAGAGGTTGCAAGGCCAAAACTCTGGGGAGGGAGCATTCTCTTTGCAATGTACGTTTCACTTTAAAAGTGTTTTTTGTATGCAGATTTAAACATTTTTATTTTCTTTTGAAATGCCCTGAGACTCTCCTTTGATGTTAAGTTAGGAAAAAGGTGCACTCTTTGGTGTTCACAGAATTTGTGCAATTTTGGGATTTTCTACTTACGTCCATTTTAAAGCACAAGAGAAATACATCCAGGAAAGAACTGTGATTTAATATGAAGACAGAAACTATAAATACAAAACGAGAAATTGGAAATCAGAAATCCTCCCTTCTAGAAATGCATCACTTGTTCATAAGGCACTCTGAATTTCAGAAGTAGGGTGAGACTGCTGGTCTGCTCTGCTAAACCATATTCTGCAGAGATTTCTGGGATACAGTGTGCTCACTTTAGTTTGCCGGATTCTTTGTGGTATTTATATTAGTGCAAAATTTGTTGATGTAATGTCATGGTGGTGGTCTTCTGCCCAAATCCAACATGTAATTAATGTGATTAAAACCACAACTTTTCAAAGAAATTTTGGCATGCTTTTCTAGAAGGATATGCAGACTCTTTGAGTTTGTAGTACATATCTGAATGCAAATATGTGTGTTTGATTTCCCCTGAGTGCTGTGTGAACAGTTATTATTACTGACCTGGAAATTATTCTACTTTCCCTATTTGACTATTGTTTTTGTCTGGGTTAATGCATCCCTGAAACCAGATGTGCAACACTGGATATATTTCCATTACTTAACATGATCATGTGTATTTATTATCCTGATGTTTGAAGTGGTAACAGTTGGTTTGTGCTGCACACTGCATGATCTTGGTCTGGTGCAATGACCAACAGGCCTCACAGGACAATATGCAGGGTGCTGTAAAGAATCCATGGCAATGAGGCATTGCCTGGTCTATTATTGCTATGAACCACTTGAAACAAAAGGAAAGAATGTTTAGATTTTAGTTCTCTAAAGCATGCCTCTGTTACATTTTACACAGGCATCTACCACGAGGCAGAACCAGCATCACCCCCCACTGTTAGCAATGAAAAGGCTGCTCTGGCCAGTTCTAATTCCAGCCAGAAGAGTGCAGCAGGATATACCTGTGTTGAACATGTTCTCAACAGGGCAGACCTAGAAAATGGCCAAAAAATTTTTAAATATCACCCACTTCTTACAATAATATCTTGACATGTTAGACAAAATAAATGCCAGTTAACAACAAATTGATTTCTTTCAGTCACAGAAAAGGGCAACAGAAAAAAGAGGATAGTTGACCAAACAGTAGCTATTGCTCCTTAACTCTAAACCCAGTAATTTACATTGCTGTAAACAAAAGACAAGTAATGGAGGAAGTGATTGTTTGTGAATATTGAAGATTTTTAAAGACTGGGGGAATATAACATCATGCAAAAATTACATTTGCAATAATCCTCCACAGGGACACAAAAAGGGTTTTATGGAACCAGATTCTTAAATGTTCTGCAATATCACAGCGTACACCTCAGCCTTTGTGTTACTCTCACAATTTTCTTATGAGGTCAAGAACTACTGCTCTGAATGTGCAATAAAATGCATCTGAAGACCTTTGCTTAATTTTAAACAGAAAGTTAAGAGTTATGGCTGGAGTTTTCATGCAAACCAACTCAGTTAGCTGTAGATAGCCTTCCCCTCCTCTGCATGAAGAGCACACACCAGACTCATCTTGCATCTGCTCAAGGGCACTAGCAAGAGAGCAGCGGGTGTAAAATGCAGTATTGGCAGCTCCATATGAGAACAGGCACCATTTTTTGGGGTTTCCAGCTGAACTGCATGGTCTGAATAAGGGGGAAACCCCCATCCCTTTATCATAAAAAGTGTTACAAAGACACAGGTGAGAAACCCCTCCAAGAGGTTTCTTCATACAATCATAGCAGAATACAGGAAAAAGAACGGAGAGTATTTCCAAATATTCCCAAATGCAACAGGGCAAAGAGTAGGAACAGAGAAAATAGGAATTTTCCCATTCATTTCAACATGCAGATATTCCTCCATTCCTGCTTCATCTCCCACACACTGGCACTGGCATCATCCACTCACTGGCAGCAGCTGTTCATGCCTACATAGCTTCCAAAATGGGTTCTTCTCCATTCAGTTCCTACTGTTCTCTATAACAAAGAAAGATGTCCCTTTCTGCCACAAATAATATTCAAGAAGGAACTCCTCATTAAAGATTCTCCCTCTGTGGATGGTGGTAACACAAAGAAGTGCACACATGCCACCCACATTAGTAACTGTGCTCCATGCACTCCTCCCCTCTTTGGAACCACCCTGTGGCTGCTCTCCAAATTACATTCCCCAGTTTCATTCTCAGCTACTGCTCTTCTTCGTTCTTGTTTGTGCAAGGTAAAACGGAGAAAAAGAAACACAGAATCTGGAGATTTTCATCAAACACCACAGAAGTGAGAAAAACCTAGGTGCACCACCAACCCCCCACCTCCCTTGGAAAGGAAGGAGGTGAAATAGCTGAAGGATAAGGATGGGCACAGCAGAGGCTCTGGCTACACTGTCCTTTGTAGTCAGAGGGTGAAGGCATTTTGTGCTAAAGCAGGGGGAGGCAGAGTGCTGGGAAAGCAGAGTAGCAGCTTTTCCTGGATATGCTGAGGAAAGCAAAGGGGCTCACAATCCACAGGCCACTAGTAAAAAGTGGAAGCTCTGCACACTGACTTTCTGAAGAGAGAGAAGCCCCCATTTTTGTATGTGTCATTACCAAGCCCTGCATTACTTTGCACAGGATGGCATTAGAGAAGTTGCTGGCTTGAGCACCCTCCCTTGGAGCTGCTCGCAGCCTGAGAGGGCTGCATGTACCTCTTGCTTGCACATGGCCTCTCTGTGCTCAGGAATCCAACGTAAGGTTTATATCATCCCACACAGAGGTGCAGATGTTGGCTTCCCAGAGCAGCAATAACATGTCTCCTCTCCAGTAAGTTATGTTGTTTTCCTAGCGTCTCCTCTGAAGTCACTCTGGCTGCTCCTGGTTCTTCCACATCTCTATACCCCATACACTCACACATTTTGTTCTCTTTGAGAATTTTTGGCTGGAGACTGTCAGAATGTCATAAGGCATATCTGTCCAGATTTTGAACTTGCCTAAACTGGCCAAGCTCACTGAGAGTTAGTGTTTTATATCTGCACAATATCTATTTCATGCACTTTTACCAGCAAAGATAACACCAGTACAGTTATGTAGAAATATTGCCTGCAAACTAATCATTTATAGTGGAGAAAGGGGTGTAGAAATGAGTAAAAACTTGTTTTTTCTTTCCTAGTTTTATATTTTTACCTGTTTTAGTAAGTTAGCAGTTACCAAGCACTGTAAGCAGCCAACATGGGCCTATGTACTCACACATGTGACTAACAATCTTTGTTGAGACATGATTCCAGTACTATATTCTACTAAATTCATTGAAATTGCTCCCAACTTACATTACCATAAATGAGAACAGAATTAGGTTTAACATGAATATGCAGCTCTATGCATATGCAATTTTACTATGTATTGATATATATGTGTGCATAAATCACCTATGCATGAAGTGTATATACATATTGTCATTCTTACAAATCAGCAGATTCAAATAAGGTATTTTCCTAGAAAACAGCTTGTATAATGACTATAGTTAAAAATAATAATTTTGGAATTAAAATGAGAACTCAGATTGAAATCTTTTCATCTGCTCAGTTTTACTGCAGTGCAAGTTTCTCAGTACAGACCTTAACAGAAACAGATCACTTGCAACTCTAGGATCCTCTTTATTAAAGTATTAGGAAGTCATTGCAGTTTATTGTTGTGACTGAACAAATGTTAGGACTAGCTGTTCCTGAATTTGAAGGGACACAAAGAGGAGGTGAGAACAATCCAGGATAATTCCGTTCATCCTTGACAGTCACCTCACTGGCTTTAGGCTTCAGTGAGAAGGGCAGACCAGGCTTCTGGTCTTGAGAAACACTGGCCTGTGGTAGGAGATACACAGACAGGGAATGAATAGGAAATGTGTTACACATCTTAACAACTTACAGTCTGACTCAAAGACTGAAAAAGGGCAGGGAAGCTTCAAAAGTAGAGTTCTCTCTCACATACCATCATGTGACAGGGAAGGCTTGAACTTTTTCTAGTACACTGTGTGTCCATCTAGGACCTTTTTTCCTTTTTTCAAGCAACCATAAACATGCTTTTCCAAAAAGTGGTAACTAATTCCACAGTCCAACCCTGACAGTTTCTCAAACTTGAAACTACATGCAGAGCATACAGCCTTCAATGACTGCCTCAACCTAAATTTGCAAGCTTCTAAAAAGTGGCAGATGCAGGAATTATTGATAGCAGCAGTATAATGAAAATAACACATCTTAGAAATTCCTACGCTGAATGAGCAGAAACTACAGAACAAGAAGACTAGTGACCAAAGATTTAAAAGACTGAAGCAAAAAATCAGCTTACACTTAAGACATGTTTGGATTGGCTTTGATTTCTCACAAAGAAAAAAAAATCCAAAAAAATGTAGAATGATGCTGATATATGGTACTCCTCACAGTCCAAATTAAGGAGAGTTTTGCTAGAGACTTTGGCAAGCACAAGTTCGACAAACTCTTTTAGTGCTGTACTCAGCAGTCAAAGTAACTTCTCTGCTTATTAAACACAAGCATCTGCAGGCAATAATGGATAATACTTCACAGTCAGTTTTACCAGTTTAGGGTAGGAGCTACAGAGACACAAAAAAAAGGCTACAAATGCTTCCATGAAGCTTTAAACCAGTGCAGGATTAGATGAAGTGCTCACCAGAGAGGGACTGTCACTTCATGGTGTTACCTTTCCTTTGCCTCTTTATAGTAAAAGCTGGAGGGTGCTCACAGGGAATGGAGCTGACAGGGCTACAGTTTAACAGGGTGATGTTTCAACAGTACATTTCCAAGTCAGCAACCTCACATAATCCAAGGACTGCCAAAAGGCAAGGGGAGCCAGGGGGTGAGGGGTGAAGGCAAGGGGAAATTAAAAGCCAGTCTACCTTCAGAAACATGCTTGCTGAGGTTATGTGGAAATCTCTCTAGCCAGCAATCTGTTCAAGAGTTTTCCAAAAGTTTTCCAAGTCATTCAAAGCTGACTTGATCATGCTATGCATATTTAATTCTACTTCAAACCTTGTCTTGCCCTCCCCTCAAATCAGGGGGACTGGCAGTAAATGCTGCACTGAACAAAACCTTTGATCCAACCTTCCTTCTCTTATTGCACTGTTGTCTCCTTCCCAGTTCGAACTCTCATTTCAGCCTGGAAATGAATGTTCACTAGGAGGCTGAATGGAATCCTTATGGGCTGTGTCTCAAACTCTAAAGGTGTTTTTAGTTTAGCTGCTTTTCCTAAATCTATGCTTGCTGATTAATCAGAAATTGCTTGTGAATCCTTTTCAAGGAGGACGTGGCACTCTATTTAAAAATCCCTGGATTAAGTCCAAGTAGTTTAGTTGTTTTTTAGGCTTCCCTATTCAATGCAGGGCATCAGACAGGTATTTTCAGAACTTGTTTCTCCACTTTCCTGGGTTTTGCAGTGTATAACTTCAGTACAGAGTCACTAGAAACAACAGCCTCTGTTTTCGCCGCAAAGTTCTTTTCAAAGTACTTAGAAAACTGGGGCTATAAAAACAGATCCCTTACACTCCATTCAAAATAGATTTCTGCAAATACTCCTGTAAGCACCAGGACACTCATTGTTCCAGCGGGACACAGATTTGCTACCACAAACTATTCAAAATACCTGTGTTCTGAAACTTGATGCTCAGAGTGGCTACCCAGCAGTGTACACCCGTGCCTTCTCCTTTGAAGACACAGAAAGATGACAGGATCTAGTTTTTGAGGCTCTTGTTTTCTAAGGAAGAAGAAAAAAGATAAAAATAAAAAAGGAGCAACATACTCCAGCAGCAAGGGTGGGCATGCCCAGGCCCAGTTCAAATCTCAGGCAAAGATTTGAGCCCCGAACTGCACATACTCGTATCTCTGGAACTGAGCCCCAGCCAGGGGAAGCTGCTTCAGCTTTCCAGACTGACTCTGAAAAGCTCCAAAAATAACGGTACTACTATTCTGAAGTGAGGTTACTTCCTTCAACATCTGTGGTGAATATGTGATATGGGCTGCTATAAGCATCACACATATTTAAAACTAACAGGAGATGTCAAGGCTTGGTCCAGCCACATTGTGGTCATTAGGAGGAGGGAGCTACACAAATGCTTCATGAGATACATATGCTGCTCTAGGGGTACTGAGGGTTAGCCTGTTCTGAGAAATCTCCCATTCTGTCCAGATTTTTGAGAAAGAACAAAAAAAAACAAAACCCACCAAACCCTTCCAAAGTATAAAGTGGGCACAGAATATCTTTCAGCATAGTTCTCAGTGATGAGATATTTACCTTCTGTTTAGCTGACAGCTTTTAAATGAATCTCTACCCTTGCCTACTGCACAAAGAAAAAAAAAAATCAATAAAATATCTAACAACATTTATTACATTACTTCTAATGGCTCATTAAAATAATGACACTTCCTTATATGGAATAAGTTAGTACCCTTGTCAAACCAGTGCTCTCCACAGACAGCATGTGTTTCCAGAAATTGGTTTTTTTAAAATAAAAATTAAGAATAGCAGTATTTTCAAGCAAAAAAGCCTACTTTTGTAAATCAACCAGAGGCATTATTATTGGTTTTTATTAACACATACAAAATTATTAGGGTATACAAATGTGTTGGTTTTTTTTTGACACAGTGAAAACTAAATAAATGGGCATTACAACATTTGTTTACATCACATTTTGTTTCAAAAAACCAGATAATGATTAAACAAAGAGGTTTATATATATATATGTATAAAAAAAAAAGCTTGAAATAGCTGGATAACAAATAATTGATTTATACTATCAAAAGGCTGGGAGCAATTGTGTCTCCTGTGATTGTGCCCTTAGCTTTCAAACTATGACCCCCACTGATAGGAGTTTCTATCCAAAGAAAACAGTAAAAATCTAAAGAAAACAACAATAAAAAACCTGAACAAAACAAACACCACCCTACTCCCCCCAAAAAATCAAACCACCAACTCCCCCCAGAACACAAAACCTCAAAGCAATGGCACAACTTTCCGCAGGCTAATATTTTTTTCCTGACGGCTTCAAGCACAAATGAATTATTTTAAATATCACATAAACCTACAGTAAATTAAAAAAATAGAAGATTACTTTACACAATGCATGGAAACCATTTCTAGTGAGCACAAACATTTACAACTGTGTCATGTTTTTTTCCTTGCATAACCCATACTCACACACAAACCAGTTTTCAAAAGAATTGGTGAAATATTCAGTCCACATTTGTTTCTTTTATACAATATGAAATGGTTACAATACCATAGTATTTTTTAGAATAAGTTAAACATCAAGACATATGGCAATAGCATTGTACTATTCTTTCTACATACATGTGAAATCCTGAATTTCAGTCTATTTTTATTCAGTCACAAAAATGAGTAAGATCCAGTTATACTGGAAAACTAGACTAGTTCTAGAAACCACAAATACTGTTAGCACTTTGGTATAATATGTACAGATTGTGCTGTCAATGTCATGCTTGCATACTAGAACTGATCAACAGATTTCCACTGGTGGAATAAAGTAAAAAAGGTACTGTAAGACTTGCTTTCTTGTTTCTTTTCCTCTTTGCAAATGGTTCAAAGAGGACACACTACAAGTACACAGACAGCATTTGATTGATGTGACTACAAATTAAATATGAAAGTGTTTTTTAAATACAATGCAAAGCCAGTCTTCTTAAGTGCATAGAACGTAATGCAGAATACTGTTAATTACAGGGGAAAGTACAAAGATATGAAACATTTTAACAGATATTGAACAATGTTCTTGTAAAAAAGAGGTGTGAATGAGAATAAGCATTCTTCTATCGTTGCAGAGATCAACACATTTTATCCCCCACTGGTAAAAGAAACTAACTGCTGCATCATGAAAGGTATCTACTGCATCCATTTTATCTCTTTCTCTCAGAGACTTGGAATTGCACCCTCAAACTCTTAAACATTTGGGTATTTGGTTGGGGGCTTTTTCCTGTTTTTTTTCTTTTTCCTATTTTTAACAAAACTTATCTCTTCCTGAAAGTAGAACTCAAAAAGTGCATTTTAAATTAAAGGGCTTACTTTCCCCTCCTATTTTATGGATGCATTTGCTGTTTCAACATTTTAGCTTAATCTATTAATTCTTTCTACCACTACAATTTATCAGAATGTCTCAGATTTATTCAGGCTATTCTGCCAACAAGTTAAGTAGCCCCTTTTCCTGCAAAGCAAATGCTATTAATTTCTAAGAAATCCAAAATACTGTAATCTTTACTGATGTGAAATGCAAACAAAGAGTAAGGACTGCAGAATTTTCAGAAGATTTGGACTATATGCAGTTGTCCCAAATTTGTATTTTCTCCTTTGGATTTTGGGATATCGTTAAGTACATATATTCTGTTCTACTAATACTGCAAGTCAGCTTCAGAGTAAGGTCTCAGGAATGAAATGGTAGCCTCAAAATTCTCAACCCAACCAGAGGAAACTCACTCTAGTCATTACTCATTTCTTACACAACACGACAACCCATTTAACATGTAAACACAAGCAATGATGGTTCTCATTTGAAGCTATTATTGTGGCAAGTAATACTTCACAGGTATCAGAAACACTTCAGTTAATGTCTCAATATTTCCCCCATTTCTAAGATGTTTTCTTTTCCTTACAGAAGTTTTAGCTGTTCAACATCAAACCAAACAATTGCACAAAAACTACAGCACCAAGCTTTGCTAACTGAAACTGCTGGAGAGCACACACAGGAGAAAAGAATTTGACTGTGGTTGTTGAGTGAGCTAGAAGTCAAATGAGCTTAAATAAAACTAATGTTAACACATTCCTTAATTGAAATGATTAATTCTTAGCAGAAATAAATTAAGATCAGTCTGATCTTACTGTAAGCTAGTTGGTGACCCAGCCAGGCTTTTGTGCAGATTGGGGTTTTGACTGTGCCTGTTCCGACTGCGAACAGATGAAAACATTGTGTTGCAACCTGGGATTTTGCATTTGTGGAGCTGGCGGAGATGCACAGTTTTGTAATGAGCCCTGAATGTTCCTTTATTACTGTATGTTTTTTGACATATATGACAAGTTATTGGCAAACTGGAAGGTAAATTTATAAAGTTTTGATTAGCTTTCTCAATTAAAGTACAGTCTTGATAGAGTTCATCATTGGACATTAGGCTGGGTCCTTCACAGCTTTCATCACTATCATCCAAGGGCATGGTGCATATTTCACTTCCTCCGTCAGAATCCCAAGAAGAATGAGCACTGCTCTCAGATTTAATGCTGGAAGTAGTGCTTAGATCCAGAACAGCTCCATCATTTAATGGATCGTATCCATAACTCTCAGAACAGGGTTCTGTAATTTTGCTCATTGGATAAACGTAGCTGCCTGTTCTGTTCATTCCTTTGAAGATTACAGAAGTATGTCCAACGTGTTGTTTTAAAGAGACATCTTGGCAAAACTCCTTAGCCATGTCTTTCAAGAGGTATGTTGCATTGAAATGGTTGTTGAATTCCAGTGTATCTTTAGTCAGAAGCTTATGATGAAGATTTAGGTTTGAACTATGTCTAGAAGAACAAAGACAAGCTTAGCAAGAAAGTGTTTCGCCTCTCTTAACAGCTGTTTCATAATGATCATACACAAAGAAAAGGAAAATCAATTATTTAGTAGCATGCATGAATTGTATATTCAGATTTGACCAACTGCCACACTGGGAGTGCAAATGGACAATTTACACACATGACAGGGTTTCTGAACTTGCTTGCACTGGCATATATCAGATTCTATGCAATAACTCTACAGCAATCAATGTTTCAGATTCTCTCCTGCATTGGGGATAGCTGTCTGCTCTGTGAGATCTAATGCTGAGCCTAAAAGAGGTGGGGGACAGACTAAAAACCTGTAAACTGAACTGAGATCAGAGAGTGGACTGAGGTGGGTAAGCAACAAGATTCTTTCACAATGGACAAAGCAGGAAAGGATTGACACCTGAGTCTGCAAAAAATGTAGATGATCTCAAGCACTTTAACCATGTCCAGGATGCAGCTGTACACATCAGTACAGAGCCTCTTCTTGACAAAACTTCCCTTGAAAAAGGAAAATTGAATTATATGCAACCTGCAGTTTTCAAATGGCCATCTCTGGGTTCAGTTTAAAACCACCAAAACACACAAAATCACTGCTCCTCATTGAATACTATCAATCATCTCACTGGGAACTTACAGGCTCTGTTTAGAAGGCTGAGTTTATTGTGATACTGGCAAAACATTTGTCTTTTTCATTGCCATCATGGTTTAATCAGAACCATGAATTGTTCAAAAAGGCACAGAAATATTTAGCATTTGTTGTCACATTACTCTATGTTGTCTAGAAACTTCTGCAAAGTTGTTCCAAATAACTATTGTGTTTTACAAAGATTGTGAAATGTCTTCTGAGCTCGCTTGCCTTTTTTTTCTTTAACCCATCTTCCAAAAGCACCTATGTTAAAACTTATCTCAACATACTGGTGTGGGAAGGAATCTGTGGCATGTGAATGCAAATCTTACTGCTGGCCTTCTTTCCTGTGGCCCATATCGCAATTACAGCAGAGAGGAATTCACATCTGGGAAGATGCAGGCAGCAGGGTATGAAGCCCTGCCAGCAGCAGATGAATCTGTGCATCTCAGATGCAGAGGCCAGTCCTCAGAGACCAGCTCATCCTCTCTCTGGATTGCATCAGCTGGCTCCAGCACTCCTAGCAGATTACAGACAATCTAAACCTTGTGTCACTCTGAACTACTATCCAGGCCTGCTTCCTGCAGCCAAAAGCTGCTCTAACACCGTTACAGACTTGGAAAACTTGAAACACTTCATTGCACTTGAATAAGGTTTGTTACCTATCATTGACCGCCTCAGATACATCACTGATGGTCAACAATAAAGCTTCAGTTCTTGTTTCTCAGTTTATGTGCATAATAGGCTGAAATAAAATTAATTACAGCAATACAGTACTGAAATGAACATTGCACTGACTCAAGCTCATGCTATAGTTTAGAAATTAGTATTTAATCTCACAGAAAAGCAATACTGACGTGGATAACCAGATAGTGTTAGTTTGACTACCATTGCATAACGTTAATTTTATGCTGACAAAGACCAATCTTGCTTTTCTTAAGGGCTTTTTATCACCAGTCTGTTCCAAATCCTTGAGCAAAGAAAGGACAAGTGAAGATTTCCCGAATTGACCTCATTACTTTTCCATTAAAAAATACTGTATAAATTAAAATACACATGAAAGCACATACTAAACATGTACATCCACACATGCACCTACTGGAAAACTGCTGAATTCATACCCTTATGGCTTTCCCTTTATATACTAAAGTATTCTTTCAACTACTGCAGTCTTTATCAGTTATGAAATTTTCACAGTTTCATTTAATATCTTGTAGTCTAGTGGAAAGGAAATGTTTCTTTCAATGGATTTTCATTTCAAGAATGTTCTGATAAGTTATCATACCTGTTATACGAGGATACACAGAAAATATTTGTAGGCTCCATTCCTCAAACACTCATTTTAATTTCAAATTAGGCTCCATTGTGATGGTAAAATAAATACAATTTTGTTTACAATTTTCTTACCTGTCTCGACTTCTACGAGAAGGGAAAGCAGCATTACAGCCCTCAACTGTGCAAATATGCATTTCTTTGAGATGTACATTTTTGAAATGCATTTTTACACTGTAAGGGTTTTTAAAAGTCTTCTTACAGATGTCACAATGAAAGCGGCTTTCTTCCTTCTGAATCCCTAGTGCATGTTGACTGACATGATCCATATCTTTAGAGTCTTCAAAACAAGGAATGGCAGCACCCCTGTTTGACAAAGTGCTGAAAAAGCCCCCGGTCAGCAAGTGGTGTTGCAATTCAGGGTAGTCATTTTTAGGAATCCTGTGCTTTGACTGCTCTTTAATATACATGGGGGGCTCAGTCATTGGTTTTATAACATCACTGTGGTGGTGTTTTGGATCTTCATATATAATCTCATGGGAAACTATTTTTAATGGTTGGTTTTCTTCTGGTTTAACCTCTTTCTCACAGTGTTGCAATTCATTCTCAGAGATATCCTCGATGTATTTGTTATTTGGCGCAAAGACAGATTCAAAATACTTTGGGCCCTCTACCCCAGAGAGAGATTTCCATGAATTACCTGAATGGGGGTGCTTTTCCACCCTGTCGGTCACCTGCTTCTCTATCTTATGCTCACAGGTCTCAAGCTCTCCATCGCTTACCACCTGCAGACGTGAATCATCTTCAGAACTGGCAACATCGCTACTTTCATTGGGTGTCTCAACAGCTTCTTTCTCTATCTTAATGGGCATACTCGACTTACGAGATTTCTTCTTCGGGAGCATGTCAAATGGCAATTCATTGGAAACAAGCTGCTCTGGTATGGAGGAAGAAACAAGAGGCAGAGAAGGAAGAGTACCTGGAGTATTGGCCAGCTCAGCTGGTGTGACTGGACTACGGTAAAAAGGAAGAACAGGCTGTACTGTCTTCAGGTTTGGAAAGAGGACACCGTTATGTCCAATACTGGAAAATCCAGCCTGGCCTTTTGAATCTGTACAAGAGCTGGCATAGCTGGAAATAGTTCTGCTATCTGGAGTTAAAATTGTAAATTCTGTCCTTTTACAATCTCCAGGTCCAGCAATTGTCAAACCATTTCTTAGATCTTTATCCCTGTTATTTCTGTTCATTGGCATATGGAGTCTGGGGTTAGGATTTGCACTATGACGATTTCGACTACGCAATGAGCTAAACACCATATTGCAGCCCTCAATGGTGCATTTGTGCTTTATCTTCAGATGAACAGCATTATAATGTATTTTCAAAGTACCTTTGTCATAAAATGTTTTTTCACATGCAGTGCAGAAGACACGCCCTTTTCTTGGCCCAGCGTTTTTTTCAACAGATTTCATTTTGTTTTCTGGAGATAGTGCTGTCATTTCAAGCTTCGCTGCTGTATTATGTGAACTAGAATCACTTAAAAGGGCATCATCTTCTGTTTTAGTGACATCTGGACCATTTATGCATCTCTCATTTTCAACTTGAAATGGTGCAGAACTAGAAGTTAAGAAGCTGCTTTCAGAAAATGGTATCTGAAGATCTTGTTTGGTTTCGTTGCTATGGTCTTGACCTGGCTCAATCAAATGTCTTTCTGGTGGTGAACCTATCAAAGGTGGAGGCACCGGACTGAAAAACTGAAACGGCAGCATGAAAGCCATGTTATTTACAATATTCTCAAAAGGATGAATGTTGGTGGGACTCATTTTGTCCAAGGAAGCAGAGAAATTAGGACTGTGTGGATTGCAGCTCTCAATGAACGCCCTAATATCCAAATTGGCAGTTGGTGGTGGGATTATGATCGATTGCCCTTCTTTCTCTTGAATTGCCATTAACTCTACAATGGACTTAGTTTCTCCAAAGCGAAGAAACTGCTGCAAAGTAGCCAGTTCTTCTTCAGTGGTCATTATGCTCCAGTGATCCAGCACCTTTCCTGAAGCATCCTAAAGCCAAAAATATTTAAATGAGTTAGACATTAGTCAAGGCGAAAAAAAACCAACTCCCCTCAAATCTGTCATTGTTTTCAGGGACTAAAATTTCTTCTCTAGGAAAAAAATAAAAACATTCAATTTAATGAGATTAGTGTGAATTCTGTGATAATTTCGTCCAAATTTTACCACACGGGTGATATTATTTCTTCCTGAACTAACAGTAATACTTTCCAATAAACTTTTTTTCCACAAAAATTAAGACACGTTATTTGAACAACAGATAGTATCCTGTAAGCACAGACAGCAGAGATGGAGCAATCAGACCAAGATTTAGCTCCTCATTTAAGTCAAGTATTCTTTCATTGCAAGTTTAATAATCTTCCAAGCAACTAAGATCAGAGAACAAATGAACCTGTATTGATCTATTGCCAGTTTTCACAGAGCACAGCTGTAATTACAGTAGTGTTGGAGTTCTTTCAAACTCTAGCTATGCCTAACTTTTCCCAATAACTACAATAAATATTTTATCACAGAACATGTATTTGATGGCCTACTGAGATTTTTCACAGTGCATGTAAGAGTTTCTAAGATGATGAAGAACGTAACATTATAAATTTTTCATGTGATAGAGGTTCAAGGTAATTGATTCCATATTTTTAATCCTAACACTAAAAAGCAAGATTATCAAGACCATTAAATATTGATTCATGTCATAATGTAAGATCATAATGTTACTTTACATAAAAGGTAACTTCCACAGCAGCAAGGACTAGCATCAGTGTAAGCACACAGGGCCAAATCCACTCTGGCTGCAGCTCCAGTAAGGTCAGTAACGCTACACCAGAGATAAATATTGTCCCTTGTGTTTTAAATAATGGTAAATTTATTTCTTGATGTATTATTCTGCTGTATAAAAGCAAACTCACTGTTTAAATAATACTGGAACAAATTCTAAAGCCTTTACTTTGATACATTACCAGTAACTTTTGATTTTTATTTTTGCTTACCTTTGTTGTTAGATTTGAGCAAGCAGAAAGATTTCAATTAAGTCCAACTAAAAAAAGAGAGCAATCAACAGAAATCCACCACTTCTTTTCTGGCATTAAGCTTGTACAAGTTTATTACTGCCTTTCAGATGCACCACACCGTTAACACATTGTGAACCACTGAGAAGATTAAGCTAGGAAACTACTTAACTGTCATATTTGTATTTGAAAAGCACCTCTAAATACCTGGAGCACATATCCACGTATATAATCCTGCAGTGTCCAATCCAGAGCATGGAGAATCTGTATCACCTCTTCCTGCTTCAGAACACTGAAAAGCCGATCGAGCAGAATTTTAAGGCGCACCGGAATGGCTTGGGTTCCATACAGCATGAGGCTACTGATATCAAAGACAACATTGGATTGAACTATTTCTACTTGGCTTGATGGGTAGAGGTTTGGAATCCTTAGTTTGCTCAGGGCTGAAAATAAAAATCATAAAACGTAAATAAACTTGAGTCCTGAGAAAGAGAAAATTGAATGCAACTAATACTGGGGTGGGGGTTGAGGGGTGACGCAAAAAGCATATAATAGTTATGAGGATCCTAAGTGGTTTTCTATAGATTGTAAAAACAAATATTACCATGTGCTACCCATCCATGCCGGCATTGGTCACATTGTCGCTGATTTATTTTCCCAGGTTTGAAACACTGACAACTACAGTTCACCAGAGTGCACCGGATAGCCTGGAGATCAATGGAAAGCATGATAGGTGATATATAAGCACCGTTCACAGTGTGCAGATTATACATCTACAGTACCCCCATAAAATCCACATGAAGACAGAGTTCACATACCAGCACATACCTATCAACGTGCAGTATCAGTAATCCAGGCAAAGCCTGAGTTACACAAGGCTACCTCTGTCTGAAAGAGTCAAGTCACCAGCATAAACACTACAGTAACATGGAAGCAGAATATTTAACAATATACATAGCAACACTTCTATGGATTTTTTTAGGCTGAAGCATCTTCATAAAAATTTGTATGTGTTACAATTTATGAATTCATCTAAGCTATGATCCTCATGAATGATCACTTTCTCAGGAAGGTTTGAAAACAAAGATGTACAGATGAAAGACCTCCTCTCTTGCAGTTTTGCTGGAACCCTGCACTGCGATATAGCAAGTTCTAATGAGCAATGCATTAGCTCTGCACAGATGCCATGCCCTCCACACCCAGAATTCACATGGAATATATGTATTCTGCCAAAGACACAGGCGTTCACTAATGCTCCTCAGTAACAAAGTTCACCAAAAAGTACTCCAACTCCTCAAAGACTAAACAATCCCATTTTGTAAGGGAAATGCTTGAAAGCAAAATAGAGCACACAGAGAGCAACCAGTTGCACAGTTCAATTTGTACATCGCTTTACTCTCACGAATGTCATCTATAATGCAAGTCAAATTAGTATTCAGATGTCCCTAATCAATGGGGTGATACAAACTTGCTTCCTGGATATATGATTTCTTCTGTATGTGCCCATCTGCTGGAGAAGGCAAACAAACAACTTGGAGGTCCCAGTTAAAGCTCTAGAGGGATTGCTCCAGAGCAAAGCTTTTGCAGGATCCTGCACTGCTTGGATCAGGCACTGAGAATAGTTCCTGCATAAACAGAATATTCATTGAGGGAGGGAAAACAAAGAAACTGATGTGCAGGAAGTCTTCACTAGAATAGTAAAGTAAAGGAGTTAGATCAGGCAATTGTAAAATGTCTGCATTTTTCTGCTTTTAAATTAATGTTCCCACTCCTCAAGTTTTATGCAAAATGGGGACTTCCACACCTCAAAACACCCATAGGAAAGTAAGGTAAGATTTGAAGAAAAAAGGAAGCATGGCATTCCCACACTGGCACTTCAGAAAACATACAAGGAAGTCTGATTGTCCAAAAACTTGCTAAGAAAGATGGACACAAGAAGCATTTAAACTCAAAAGTACATGGCAGAAAGTTAATTTCACTGAGACTGGCAATAGGCATTTCTTTACACTTGAATCTGGCTGACTCAGGGCAGAAGGGGACACTGCATACAAAAGCTTACTACAAACAAGTATGTTCATGACATTTTGACGTCCAGTGCTTCACAGTAATGATTTGGAATGAGATTTTAAAATCTCAGTATCTGGCTTGTCCAGGAGTTACCTTACATGCACATCTCCAAAATGCAGCGACTTGATGCTGAGATTTTCCTGTATTTGAAGAATTGGAACAAGTGGCAACAGGGCTCTTGAAATCTCTGAATCACTTTGCCTTTAATCTTTTAAAGGAGCCATTGCAAAATCCTGTGTTCTTGAGAAAAGCTCTGTGCTCCCCATAAAGTCATAAAATACACATCAATACCCTACACAGTGTCAATTGCTTCATTTTAATGGAGGATATATTTTCACTTAGATGCTAAAAAACATCCATGTAACAATAAAAAGCCACAAATTTCTTATGGAAAGGTTGGGGGAAGAAAAGGTGCAGTTGACTGTGGATTCATTTCTACCACAAGATATCAAACAGTAATGCAGTTCGAGTCTTCTGCCTCTCTGCATACATAATATTCTGTGACTTGCCTGGACTGAAGCCCTTCCACAGGCAACCCTGCTAGGTTCAGTAAGGTACAGTGCATTCCATAAATGCATCTTTTACATTCCCTTCAGACAAAATTACAAAAGAGTACTTCCTTTTTCTGCAAGAAGTAACAGAAATCTGCACAATGAAAAAAGCTGTCATGATGATAAGTTAATTGAGATTTCAAAATTTTTTTCATTCCTTTTCCTTTGGACGTGTTCCACAAACCACTGACCTTTAAAACTATTTTTTCTATTTAATTTTTGCACTTGGACAAGAAAGATATACCACACCAAATTTTGCATTTCATAGCTTTCTGTAAGAGCCTTCTTCTATACGGTACATGCGTTTATTTTGCTTTCCTGTGTATGTGCAGAAGACTGCACATGCCAAAACAGAAACAAGTAAAAGGAGGACATTTTGTTTTACATGTATGAAAGCTGCTGTTACAAAGGGAGTAGAGTTTCCTTTCTATTCTAAATATTGAACTGATTCCCTCTCGTCACATTATAGCTTCTGGAAACTAGAAGGAGTTAGCTTGCATCCTGCTAACATATCAAAGGTGCACCCTCGAATCAGGGATCTGTTGCTGACTTAAAAAATGACTTGAAAGAATCTCTAAGAAGAAACAACTGATGTTTCAGGTTTTTAGCATTTTCCTTCATTTGTGCTTGTCACAGTCTGTGTCTCCTAAAACATTTCCAGCAACATTTATAATAATATAATATAATCTATATGTCACAGAGAATATATAAGCAAGCAAAATTAACTTTTTTGACATAATTAGTGAATCACAATTTTAAATTGTCACTGTTCAACTTAAAAAGGTATTTGTAAAAGATGCACTCTGATTAGCTCCCAAATTAACACATATCAGGCTTTAATGAAAAGAAATTTTGCAAAACTTCATTAAAATAATACCCTTGTCTTTTGCCCGTTAATCCTACTATCCTTAATATGTCAGTTCTAAGGTACTGTAATTATATCAAGGCCTTTAATAAGCTTTATTTTCCCAACAAGTGGAATGTACAGACAATTTCATTCTGCAGAACAAAGGAATAACTTTCTATATTGCATAGATGCAAAGCTTGAAAATTATAATTAAAGGATTGGAAATGTAGAAGGAAATTATAGTGGAAATTTCTTAACGTACAACCCTTTCATTCACATCATTATTTAATTTCATTTTCTAGAAACAGAAGGCAGATAGTCTAAAAAACTAAATCTTATGCTATCATCAAGGATCTTGGTATTGCTTTCCAGTCACTCTCTCCTTCACAAATGGATCTTTCCACATCCATTATCAGCCACACTTTCTAATTCTTTTAAAAAATAGAGTTGAAAAGACTGATCAAAATTTTCTGTGGTTTTACCAGCATGACCGTGGGAATCTGAATGCTGAACTTTAAATAAAAATGATCCCTCATTACATGACAGACATTAACCATTAAACTGGTCACTGAAAAGCATCTAACTACTAATCACTGAATCTTAACATCTGCTGCCCGAAAGTCACGCCTGCTCACATCCTTTTTTTGCCAGATATTGATGTGGCTTCAATTATGCTTCAAAAGTTACTGAATGTTTCTTTGCAACCCACTCACAGCCCTCACAGCTAAGGAAAAGCCCAGGCTAATGGGACATACTCACGCTTATTCTGGGTATATCATCAGGCTTCATTTCACAAAGCAAGTTTGAGGAAGCCTTCTGGGACCTATGCTCACTTGCAACATACAACAGGTTTAAAAAAATGCAGCAAGAGAAGGGCACTATAAATGTATCCAATCTCATTCAGTGTTAAGTGGGTTCTGGTTTGACAGCACTTTGGCTTGGGAAATAAATTAAGAGGCAAGGAAATATTGAAGACCTTGTCAGGGCTGAGTTGGAGATCTCTGCTCACACTGGAAAGCTGGTCTGGGTCTCTGCACACAGCAAGGGCTGCAAGGGCAGACACCAGTAAAATGGAAGAGCAAGTCCCAGGTTACCCTGGTGCTATTTAACAACTGAAATACACAGGTCAGCACTCTCACTTCTGGAACTTTCCGGCATTTAAGAAAAACCCTTGCCTTTTTTGCACAAAGTTTCTCCCCACTTTAAAAACTGTTGCTTTTTTTCAAGCTACTGCCGTCACACAAAGAGCTTTAGAGCTTCCCTGTTCTGCTCTGAGGATTACCAACAAAATGGTGTCATTGACGCCAGGTTACAGGAATATATTTTGCAGGCAGGACTTAGAAATTTCTATCTGTTTAAAATTCAAGTCTGAAGAAGGAATAAAAGTTACATGAAACAAATATATGAGAGAAACTTTGACTAGATGAGCTAGCAGATAGTGCTTTCCATGCCCTCTATTGAGGGTTTCTAGCAACAACCTGTATCTCCTATGGCCATCTCATCATCATCAGTGGTAATCCCACTGAATAAATGTAACCCACCATATGTGCTCTGGTGAACACTAATCCTATAGGAAAGAACTGGGACACATCCCATATTTGCAGAATAGAACCACAGTGGCTCCACATTAACAACACTTGTGGAAGAAGAGGCATGATTTACAGTGAGGGAAGAAATAAAATTAAACATGGGACTATGTCTGATTATTTGGAAATATTTTCTTGCTTGCTCCTTGTAAAATATTTGCAAGGGAAGTAAAGGGATAGATATCTTTACCATCTCTTAAATTAAAAGTACAGCCACAGCTAAATCAAAGGCCAAATCCAAATCTGTGTGCACCTTTCACAGAGAACAGTAACTATAAATGACTGTGAAATTGCCCTTCTGATCCATTTTTTTTTCTGTCCTGTTTTTATTATAATCCACCAGGTTTCTTGTGTTTGTGAGTTTAAATAAGTTCCTTTTTCCTCACCCAATTACATTTGATTACTTTTGTGTCTGAATTCTTTGCACCCCAACTGAAAGCAGAGACAAATCAAAAACCCCTTATCATAAGCATCTCTCTCAGTTGCCATACTTTTCCACACGACACAATGAGCAAAACTTTGCTTTGTCCATTGTTTGTCAGGCAACTTTTGCCACTTTCCCTTGGGATATACTCTGCTGATAAGTAACACTGTCTATCAGTTTTGTTGTGATTTAAAACAAGTTCTCTATTTACATTTTGTTCACCTTACTTTCACTGTATCACAATCCAGCTTACCCATATCAGACTAATATCTGGGTTTTATCCATCCCACATGCATTTGTATCCCCCTTGTCCACTCTATAGTGTGTATTTAGTGCTTTCATCTGTTCTTCCTGAAGACAGACTTCAGTTTTTGATACACTCTTGAGCTCCCTGTAGTTTACTGGAACTAAAATATATGCCAGCATGTTCCAAGTACAATCACAAAACGTGCTGGGCTGCTCTAGATGGAATAAGTACTTGTTGAAGACATAGCCCAACAATTAGGCATGAAATGCATGTTGATATTAAATCTGTTAGATTAAGCACCTTGCACCTCTAATTGTTCCTTGAAAGTTTCAATGTATTCCCAGCTTCGTAAGGCTCTGAATCCCATCTGCCTGTGGAGACCATTAGCAGGGCCCCTGCAGCATCTTCAAGGAAAGGCTCTGGGCCATTTTCTTCTTCCTGACATGCTCACTTCAAAGAGGTAACAAGATGCCTGGAGGATGGACAGAATATGGAAGCCCTTTACTTCACTGCCTGTAAGGGGAGCTGGGAAGACACACAGGGAATGGGGAGAAGGGAGAACAGTGCACTGCAGCAGCGCACTGATGGGCACAGGTCTGACAGCAAGGCCCACTGGGGAGTTACTCTGCACTAAGACTTGGCCCATGTTACAACTTACACGTCCTCAGCTCAGGAGTGTGGTGTTTTTTTCTGTTACGTGTTTAAGGACCTGGAAAGTTCCCCACCACCACAGCACAGAAACATTGGCTGCCCTTCACAGCCTGAGCCCCCGAAACAAAGGGATTTCCATTCAAGTAAATTTCCACCTAATCCACAACACTTGATTACTGCAAGTTCTATTATTTCTATACTAAAGTTTAGAAAGAATTAAAATAAGTAATTATACAAAACTATTAAAATCAGAAAAATGTCCTTATAAGATTTCTAATTATATTGGACTGAATGCACATATTATTTCCACAGTCTTATATCAAAAAACCTGTTTCTTACAAAGTAACAGCTGCTCTTAATAATTATTTAATAAACATAAGTAACAACAAGCAACTTTCCTAAAAAGCAAACCAGCTTTGCAGCTTGTTGTGTCCATAAGACAGTGTGATATCTTCTGTATTTTGAGCTTTTAATAAAGTAAAGTTGTACACAGATGTGACAGAGCAAACAGCTGACCAAATAGCTGCAACCTCCATTCAGACACATTAAAAATGCTGGCCCAAGATGATTCATATGACAAAATTCTTATTAGTAAAATAATTTAGCAAAATTATTGTCCCTGCTTAAAGGACCAATTAGGAGACAGATGGGAAAGACAGAGGTGGGCCACAATTTTCTTTTTACAGTGCCACTAAATACAAAGTTACACTCACAGCTCAGTTCCTAAACTTACGACGGTTTTCATTCACACCAACCATCTATTCCTACCAAGCTTAGGAAGTGCAAGAACCTTGGAAAAGCTCGGACAAAAAGCATTTGTTTCAGAGGCCAACCACAGATTTAGAAATTGAACTTAACATCTATTCTATTGAAAATTTTGGCTGGTGCAGATACCACTCAACTCCCACTTACCCCTGTTCTGTAGGAGAATTATGTTATGATTTTTCTTCTAGAAGTACACAAAGGCCACAAGTTGAATACATTTTCTAGATAAGACCATGGAATACAACCCATTAATTATCTGAATCCTTATGTATATATCCATACTGTTTATTTGAGGTCAGATACCAAAACCTGACCTCCTTTTAAACATCCACAGCCTAAGAATACACATAATCAGGATATTTACAACGCAGATCCTGCAGCAAATTGCCTTACCCCTTTCCCCTCTCCCTCTGTGGCGCTGATTTTGGCCTAGAATCTGATCAAATCTCTCTCTTGTGGGGGCAACTGAGCACCTTGAGCTGAAAACGTTTAACTGTCCTTGTAATAATTGACTAAAATGTCCTCAAAACCAGACAAAAACATGAGGACTGAAATTTGGTAATGCCTTCACAGGATGGCATCACTCCGTCAAATCAACATTTCTTGTGGATTTAAAAGACAGTCCACGTGTCACCACTTGATTAAGAAGTTTTTCTAAGTGAGAAGAGTTCTAGGAGTGAGGAGCTGAGACAAGAGACTGAGTTAAACACAGCCTCACATCCCAGAGCCAGGTCAGGCCCCGTGGCAGCTCTAGCGGCCGAGGGAGAGGAGCTCGGGGCCGTCTCGGGCACTGCAGCGGGCGAGGAAGCACAAGGAGCTGTTTCTGAGAAAGGCAGCCACGCTACAAGGCCAAACTTTAATCACAGCATAACTTGTGGGATGAAAATCACTCCTCATGCATGTCACTTACCCTACAGGGCCCCTTAGGGCAGCTCTTGTTAATGGCACTGTCAAAATAATTATAAAGAGAGAAGAATGTGTGTGTCTGTGCGTGTATGTGTGGTGTGTGTGTGTGTGCATGTGAGCGTGAGCACACACACTCGGGTGCTACTCAGAACAAAAAGCAGTGGACAGCAAAACTTCATTTTGTCATTCAGCAGCGTGGCTGCAGATAGACTGGCTCATGCTGCAATTAATCTCACTGGTTAACAACAGGTAAGTGCTGACAGACAGCTCGGTCCACCTTAGGGACACAGTCAGAGCCTCTTTTATGGTTTGGTTTGGAAATTAAAACCAGAAATACAAATTGAGGAAGGAAAAACATCACATTATCATTGTCTTAGAGTTGTTATTTACTTTTGATTCTGAAACAGACTGCGATGCTACAGCTCCCCACAGCATACCTGCCCCAGCCTGCATAGGTCAGAAACATTTTGCTGGAATTAAGCAGTGTATCTATCACAAGATAGTAAAGTAATGTCCCTTTTTAATAAACTTACAGGAAAAATCGTTCTTATTAGTGGATTGCAAAAAGGAGCAACAGATTGCTGCATATTAATGAGAAAAACTGCTCAGACTTTAGGGGTAAAGATAAGTCACTGGACAGAAATGGTGTGAAATTTCATACGATAAAGCACTAGATGCTATTTAATCTAACAAATAAATTGTGCACATACTACTTGTCCATACTGACATGTGAAGCATGCTACACTAAATGCTGAAGTTACAGATCTAGCCATGAACTGTAGTTGAATTAAGTATGTAACTCCAAGCCCTATGCTAGCAAGAAATAAGTGTTATTAACACAATGCAGAAGTATCAGAGAAATGAGGAATATTAGAAGATATCATCTGCAAGGCCTTTAAAATATGTCTTTAACTCTTTAACTACTTTATAAAATGGTGCATGTGTGCAGTGTGGGTGAGTTAATGTTTCAAAGACAATCCTAAATTTTTCAGCTCCTCACACCGCTGCTTAAGTCTCAAAGTGATAAAATATACATGCCTAAAATCTCTTCCTTCTTCCCGTTACGGAGCGAAGACATGGATTAAAGAATAAAAGTGAAATAACAGCTCTCTGAAATATTTAGTGTTACACAATTCCATTTAATGCAATTTCATAAATTTTAAACCCAAATACTATTTGTACACACACACATGATACTTTCTGTGGTGCTACAGTTACGCAATATTTTACGCAACAGTGTAGCTCCATTGGTAATTTCACAATTTAAAACTCAGTATTCCTTTTTATTGAACATAGGCGAGGAAATTTTTACCTGGCTTTCAGACATCAGCTGATCTCACATGAAAAAATACCTATTTCTCACTGATGATCTTCTATATTTGAAATCTGAAGTAAAAAGATAGAGTTCTTCTTTCTTCTTTTTTTCCCCTATTTGTTTAAATTCTATAGTGGTTTTAAAGTGTGAAATGAAATATTATTCTTTATACTAAAATGACTGAAGTCTGTTAAAAGCTGCCACTTTTCCTCATTGCCTCAATAATATATTTTTAAATCTGAATATTGAAATTTAAATCTCTAGGATTTTTTAAATGACAGCAACAAAATAGTAAGAAATAAAAACTAAAAAAGACAGGCAATGACACTTGCTGTAAAACTTCAACTGTAGCATCTGCTAGGACAAAACCTGCTGGCTTCCAGCACATAGGAACTGTGAGAGTTCCTGCACCACTGAAGCCAGAAAGGGCAAGAGATGACCCAGAGGGCAAAACCAGCTTTTCTTTCTTACCTTGGGTGGGTATTCTACAGAATAATGAATTCAAGATCCATACCTAAACTTCAGCTCAAATCTGCATGAAAAACATTTACTAAATGCCAAATCATCCCAAAATGCTTTTAGAACGCGTATCTGTAACAAAAGCTGCAATCTAAAGTAAAGCAAGAACATTTCTGTTTGTATCAGAGGTGTATTTAGCATCATTGTAATGAAGTCGTTATTACAGTAAACCAAATAAATCACTGGCTTGTTGGATTGGAAATGGAATGACATGCTCAATATGTAGGAACAGATCTTTTAACAGTATCATGAACAGACAAGGAAGCTGGAAGTCAAGACATTTGGTATCAAAAGGCCAAACCTCGCCACAGCCTCAGGAGGCAGAAGTTCAAGTAAAAGCCCATCAAGTGATCCAATATTTGTAATAATTTTTCCTATTTTTATAAAGATTCAGCTCTCCTGAATGTTTGGATATGTTTGCAGACACCATTATTCTTAGGGCTCTGAACAGGTTGTAGATGGTTCAGTAGTTCAGAGAATAAACAGAATAACTACTTCTAAGAAATCAGTCAAGCAAAAATCCATATATATATTAAGTATAACAAAAATGTATTTTCCATAAAATTAGGGTTTTTTTACGTGTTCACTTATTGTTAAAAATCTGATTAAGCTGCATACTGCTCAAAATTCTAGCACTTTATTCAAACAAAATTGCACAATTATACTGATTATTAAAAAAAAACCCTATCAGCACTATACACAGAATGGTAAATAATCTAGTTGAATATCCGACACGTTCTTCAAAAGTGCGTATTTTTCCCTTTTCTGTAAAAGGAGCAAGTAGAAAGTTATTCTTCAGTGTATATTGTTCTAATCACTAGAACAAAGCAAAGCAACACGCACTGTTGTTAGTAGTTAAAATAATGATGGACCCACTTTGCCCCATGACCTGGAGTGGAGTGAGACTCCCCCACCTCCCACTCCTCCAGCACTGAGAGCTGAGCCACAATTCCACTGTTTTAAAACCAAAGGACAGAAACAGAGATCCTTGTCTAACATAACGCTTGCATATCTTACAACAAACTGCGCTTATTTTCCAAAAGGATGTTAAAAATAGAAGCATATGATCTTTTCCCACCTAGAATTGTATCCTTACAATTAAAGACTATTAGCTGGCATCCCTTTTAACCGTCAAACTCAGACAGTGGCAGCTCTATAGCCACAAAGAAAAGCAGTAAATGAGAAGAACATGTTACTACACTGCATTTGAGAAAGTTTGGCTCCAAGCTATGCACTGATTAATATCAGATCTCCTTCTTTACTTGCCTCTTGACAATCTTGTCACATCTGGCTGACAAATCCTTACAAGCTTATCCAAACCAAGGCAGCCCAGATCATGCTCCGGGAGTAGCTTGAAGGAAGCGGCAACACCAGCCATGCACTGATGTGCCATCATGAAACTAATGAAGCTGACTTCACTTGCAGACTGCAGGAACACGAAGAAACACAACATGCCCCAAGGTTTTGCAACATAACGCAGAGTTAGCTCACCCAAAGATAAGACAAACAATCAGCTCCCGAGGTTCAAGAAGCCAAGTAGTTACATGAATTACAAAAATTTATATGGAATTGCTTGAACAACAATCTCAACTAAATGAGCACAATAAAAATCCAACTTCAGATCAGAGGTGAAAATAGACTGTTAAATGCCTTTCAAACAATGGTTTGTTTTAAATTAAAACAAAACTAGCCTATTTTATTTTCTCTCTCCCACATCCCCAAAATATCAGAATTTTGCCTGGCTCCCAGGTTATTCAAACTGAAAAATATCTAAAACNCCACCCCGTGCCCCCCCCCAAAATACAAACAGACTGATCCTAAGAAAAGTATTGCTGGCCTTGTTTTCTGGATGCTAAATAGTCAAAAAAAATTGTATATAAAGGGCATACATTACACTCCACTTTAGTGGTAATTTCTAAAGAACTTCGTAGTGAAATTACATTGTTGTCTGCTCTCTAGTGCATTTATACGTCATGATAATGATAATGTATCTGGTTAAAGCACTTGACTCAAAACACATCTGAGTCACAAATCACAGATTTTACTGCTATTAATGTATATTGAGGACTTGTGCAATTAAACATTGTCAAGTATTTATGATTTACATGCTGCTACTTCAATTGGAAAACAATTACACAAGTGATGGCTCTGCTTATTATAATCAGCCTGCAATTCTGCATTGCTTACTGTAGAACAGGAAAGTCATACAGTTGTTTACAGTGCACAGCAGAAAGAAAAAACAGATTTCTTACAGAAACTAGTTTTCTACTTTTACAGTATCTTTTCATAATTAAGAAATGGAGAGCACAGCTCCCTACAGCTCTCATCTCCATTGTTCATTAACCAAAACAACACCATTGCAACATATTTTATATCTCCACAGTGCATAGCCACAAGTAAAAGTTGCACAGTAAAAACACACATTCATATAGAACTGCAAAGAACTTTCCTTACCTCAGACATTCTTACTGTGCTTATGTTTCCAGAGCTATAAAACAGTTTCCCATTCCCTCAGTGAGTTGTACAAAGAAGTACTGGAAACACTCCTGCCTGTACAAGTACTAAGGCAGAACCATCACACGCCTCTTTACTCTTGTCTGACTCTGAGCACCTCAAGGTCTGATGTATGCTCAGGCTGTGCACAGGGGAGTGAAATAAGATCCTCCCCCTTGGTGTTCTCCAGACCTACAGTACGAAGTTGTGTCTGCCTCTCACCTCTGCAGCCAGCTCTCACCTCGCTGCCCCGGAGTGCTGTGCTCCAGCGTGCTCCTCCAGTCGCAGGGCAGTCCCCTCACAGCTGGCTTGAAGAGGGCATGACACTCATCTTTCACAGAGATTTGATCAAAAGGAGTCACGGAGGCTTGAGGCGCTCCTAATGCAGTGCGAGGAGATTCTACCTCTGCTCTGGCAGCCTAAGTAATGCATTAAATCAATGCAGCTGACCTAAGGCCTATTACAATTTTTTTCTTCTTCTCAGAGTGTACAACTATCTGCAAATAAGGTATGAGGTACTTACAAGTAAAATTACTTATTTTTAGCATCAGTGTTGTTTTTCAAATTGCAGCTGCTGCAGGTTTTGTTTTTGTTTTTTTTTTTTCTTTTTAAACATGTGCAGGTCTCAAAGGTTCAGTGAGTGGGGTGTGTATTTTTTAAAGTTAAAACATTTNGAGTAGCTTGAAGGAAGCGGCAACACCAGCCATGCACTGATGTGCCATCATGAAACTAATGAAGCTGACTTCACTTGCAGACTGCAGGAACACGAAGAAACACAACATGCCCCAAGGTTTTGCAACATAACGCAGAGTTAGCTCACCCAAAGATAAGACAAACAATCAGCTCCCGAGGTTCAAGAAGCCAAGTAGTTACATGAATTACAAAAATTTATATGGAATTGCTTGAACAACAATCTCAACTAAATGAGCACAATAAAAATCCAACTTCAGATCAGAGGTGAAAATAGACTGTTAAATGCCTTTCAAACAATGGTTTGTTTTAAATTAAAACAAAACTAGCCTATTTTATTTTCTCTCTCCCACATCCCCAAAATATCAGAATTTTGCCTGGCTCCCAGGTTATTCAAACTGAAAAATATCTAAAACAGAAAAGGGGAAAAAAAAAGAAAAGAAAAAGAAAGAGGGAAAAAAAATAGTGTCACTTTTTATCCGTAGGATTTTATAGAAGGATAAACCACAGCCTGTGTATATCAGTAGTCCTCCCCTGGGTTAGTGATCTGCCCTCTCCTCATTTTTAAACCAAGAATTCGTTACACAGAGGACTGGAAGTATTTGACCAATTAATAAACCAGGAAGTAAAATGCTGTATCTTAAACACATCTAACAAATCCTCATTATATATGAGCTGACAGTTAAACCATGTTTATTTTTCTATGTGATGAAAAAAAATCCAAATAAATAGTTAAATGCATCACAATATAAGACACCTAACTAGAACAATATATTTAAAAAGCCAGACCCCCCCATACACACACACACACACACACACTCATACTTAAATCCACCCACCTCCTCCCCCCACC
>VZTZ01027818.1:318099-371479 GCA_013400955.1 Drymodes brunneopygia | reverse complement strand
GTGCACAGGGGAGTGAAATAAGATCCTCCCCCTTGGTGTTCTCCAGACCTACAGTACGAAGTTGTGTCTGCCTCTCACCTCTGCAGCCAGCTCTCACCTCGCTGCCCCGGAGTGCTGTGCTCCAGCGTGCTCCTCCAGTCGCAGGGCAGTCCCCTCACAGCTGGCTTGAAGAGGGCATGACACTCATCTTTCACAGAGATTTGATCAAAAGGAGTCACGGAGGCTTGAGGCGCTCCTAATGCAGTGCGAGGAGATTCTACCTCTGCTCTGGCAGCCTAAGTAATGCATTAAATCAATGCAGCTGACCTAAGGCCTATTACAATTTTTTTCTTCTTCTCAGAGTGTACAACTATCTGCAAATAAGGTATGAGGTACTTACAAGTAAAATTACTTATTTTTAGCATCAGTGTTGTTTTTCAAATTGCAGCTGCTGCAGGTTTTGTTTTTGTTTTTTTTTTTCTTTTTAAACATGTGCAGGTCTCAAAGGTTCAGTGAGTGGGGTGTGTATTTTTTAAAGTTAAAACATTTCCCCTTATCAACTTACTTTTGAGTTAGGGCTGAATTTTATTCCTTTTTATGAAGTTGAAGCTTCCTATTAACAGAAGTATAGGTCATAAAGACAGGAGAAGAATTACTTTCTAGTAATTGGGCCAAAATCTGGTTTTAGTTACTCAGGTGTTGGGTTGCATTCATGAGCTAGAGCAGGATTTTTGTCATAGTTCTTTCTCACCTATTTAAAAAACAAAAACAACCCCCCAGGACAAAACACTTCTCCCCTCCTCTCCTTTTCACTCCTGCAGATAATTTCTTTGCAATCTCTTAACTCAGGAATACACTGTAGTAAGCCAGAGAGAGACATGAGCAAGTTACATTGAACTCAGAGGGAATCCCTGTAGGAACATACCAGGACAACATTTGACCAGATGAATACCTGTAATCCCATAGGAAAGGCAGCGGGAAATAAGATGGCTGTAGGGAGAAGACAGCTAACATATTATTATTGTTGGTTTATTAGTTGTCTTCTACTAATCCTGTTTACTATTCACTAGATAAATGCACAACACTTAAGGAGAACCTAATTTACATTTAGCTAAATACTGGAGTATAGTTAATGTTAAGGGCATGGCAGTAACTGGAATCAGACCAGGATCAGGCCAACATGATCCCAGAATCTGGTCCTACAGAGCATGCCATGAAGAATATGCTTTCCTAAATCCTTAAGTTTCTCCACTCTGTACGTTATTTCTCCTGCTAAGCCATTAACCAAGCTGGAAAAACAGAGGGGGGGGATGCAGTTTCCTAGAATGGTCTGCCAGATCCTTCTGGCAAAAAGCACTCAAGTGTGGCAAGAGTCAACCACCAGTGGTGATTTGGTCCATTCCCAAGAGAGCACCATACGGAGGCTCCAGTGCCACCTCTGGGCCCTGCAAGATGCCCCAGGCACTTCCCTCTTGGGAACACAAGGCAGAACATGTGGATTATCACCAGTCTTGTAAACTGTGGGAAAAAGTACCCAAGAAGTCATGGCCAAAAATCTATTATTTGAACTGATTCTTAACAGCAGTGTTTTAAAAGCATCTGCCCTGTGATGAGCACAAAACCTAGCTGCTCTCTCAAGATGTTAACTCAAAGGCACACCTGATTACTAAAATTGTATTTCCTTAATGAAATAAGCAGTGATGTTAACTAAAAAGGACTCAGCATGATTAAGAATTCTGCAACAAAGGTGAGACGAGTGGCTTAAGATTACATAAACTGCCAGAAGCTCTGAATTGACTTCAAAATGATAAGTGACTAAAACTTAGATGTGTGGAGAGCTGCTCTCCCCTCTAGCGAGTTCCCAGGAAAAACCTATTTACTAGCTATCTGCCATTTGCCTGGAAGATGATAATTCTTATTAAATGGGCTAACTATCCATTGCAAACAATTTAGGACCAATTTACTGTTTTCTTAATTAATTATCTACTAACAGTCTTTTATCTTAAGCATTGTTTTCATTATTCAAGCTTTTTCAATGAATATTTAATGGAAGCATATTCATGCTCTTTTTAAATTGTTCACTATTTCTGATTAGCAATTTTTCAGCATTTTACTACCTCTGTGCCTTTTAGCAAAATCCAGTGATCCCTAGCATAATGTGACCTGTTCAAGGCACAGTTTGAATCTGCAGGTCAGCTTCTAAATGAATACTACTACATGAGCAGTGTTTTTTTAGTAATTTCAGCTGATTCATAGTTCAAGCTTACTTGTGTAGAGCAGTTACCAAGATATATTTTAAGAATGACCAAAACGGAAAGCAGAGGGTGACTTCCCTAAATCTTCTTCCAGCTTCCAGGAAAACCAGCTTCTCATGAAAAGAAACAGACATTGGGACAGGGCATCAGCCTTGAGACAGAGGTCCTGGACTTCACTTGGGGCTCTGCCACTGAATTGCTATTTGACCTCAGGCAAGTTATTTAAATTGATTTACATTTCCTTGCTTCTGATTTACTATTTTTTGGTTTTAAATCTATGTAAATCATAAGCTCTTTGAGGAAACTATAGCACCTCATTATGTTCTACTCAGGGACAGTGCTGAGGGCAAAGGAAAAGGGTCCCCAGGTCTAAACACCACGTATGTCATAGCAAATACCTAAAGCCACAGTGTAACTATGCAGTCCAAGGAAAGCAGCTTTCTCCTCCCACCTGCCCCAGCCTGTTCCTTCTCCATGTCCCAGCCTGTGTGCTCAGAGCAGCATGAACGTAGGGGGATGTAGGGCAGATTGTGAAGTGCTAAAACTTCTTAACCAAATGCAAGAGTATTCATGGTTTTGAGAAGAGCTCCAACACATGGAACGGACTACAAACAAAAAGCTGCTGCCCTTGACTGATTTTATTATCTAGGGCACTTTAAAAATGGGTATTAACTGTAGGGAATCACTACAAACAAATCTGAGTCATACAGAACAAAGTCCAATACAATCCCCAGGAAATGACTTCTGACTCTTAAATTTTAATCATGATGTGAATTTTGGTATTTGATTAAAAAAAGTCATTCTAAAGAGAGTATCAGGAAAATAACCAAGCACTGACTAAACACTGGGAGTAGGTTTGGTCTGCCACTGTGTTCTCTAGGCAAATGGGCATGTAAATTCTAAATTCCCCAACCACATGCTGCTGCCTCACACTGTTCCTCCCAGAGTTCGCTGCACAACAGCATTAACCTCTGTGTCCTGCCCGCTTGGCCTAAATTCCAATCACATAATACACTACGTCCCTCTTACTTAAATCAGCGCTGGCAAAGATCTTAGCACTAATTTAATGCTTTGCTCACTTATTGCCTTGGAGAGACGTGTGGATTAAACATTTCACCTCTCAAAGAAATGTGAAGCAATGGTCAGGCCCATGATCGTAGCACTGGGCCCTGAGTCACCTTTCAGGGGGAAAAGCCAACAGGAGTTGGAATTGCTGTCCAGGACTACAGGGACACAAGATTTGGGGGAAGTAGGAGGGGAAAGAAGAAACAGACTTTGAAAATGAGGAGAACTGATAATCTGTCAGCAAGACATAAAGACAGTTGTGGGTTTCAAACAACTTACAAGTACAATGTTTTTTAAAATCTAACAAACCCATCCACATGCAGATGAAAAAGTGATTTAAACTTAGTGTGCTGCAGCACAGGTTTTGAGCACCAGTCAAACTACAAACACACCTGCTAAAGGCATAAAGTACTTGATAAAGTTTCCTGAGATCTGTGGAAGGACAGTTAGGGCACTCCAGTTCTCACTATGCAACAGAGACACTCAAATCTCTTGTTCAGTATTTCCACATAGGCTGATTTTGTAAGGTAGCCTAAGCTATGAAGTGTCCAAAACTCTTTTCCTACTGAAGTTTAATCAGTTTAAATGTTTATCCCTGTCTTGCTGCTTACACCCCCCTTTAGGGTAATTAGACAAATTCAACCCAGCAAGATAAGTTTATTGAATACTCTCTGCATTTACACCCCTGTTTCAGCACTAATTTTCATCTAACTGTTCACTGCATTACTTTTCTGTAGACCAAAACAGTAGTGAAGTTATTACAAAACACTAACATTTAAAATAGTGTGCATGGCAAATCCAGAGGCACATCACCTACACCAGTACCACTGACCCATCCCTGCAAAATGGTGCCTCTCCACTGGCTGCCATGAGATCAAGAAACTGCAATTAACAATTAGGACTGGCCTGGACAGTAAAACTCTTATTAATGATTGCTTTATGTCACAGTGTATTTGCCACAGAAAAAATTGATTATATAATACTTTTGAATCTAATAAAGTTAGGTGTTTTTAAGTCACAGCCTTTTTCAAGGCAAACCTCTCAGCATGAACAAGAGCATATTTATACAGTGTGGCATAATTACGCATTGCACAGCAAAAGCTTTTAGTACACAGATGTTAAAGCATGCAGCTTTAAACCATGAAACATAATAAACCAAAGGACTTGGTTTGACTCCTCTGAGCTGATCAGTACATTTGTTCAAGTCATATCTTACTATTATTCACTACTTGATGATCCTCCTACCAAAGTCTTCTCCCGCTTCCAATGATTTCTGTAGTTGTGTATTTTGATTCTCCAGTTTGGATTCTTCATTCTTTGTGTAAATCTTTTTGGAGGTATTTTAGGATCACCAGAATTACACACTGCCCCACTTGACCTGTTGATAGCATTAACCTTGAAGTATTATTCTATTCCACTTTTTCTAGTGTTTTATGTTTCTTCCCTTCAATGCCCCTTTGCACTGAACAAAGGACATTTGGCATATACTTGATGACAAACAAGTATAGCATTTATCACTCCTAATGAAAGCACATTCACATATGCCACAGAGGTGAGTTTACCCAATTCTGTAATAACTGGGCCTTTCTGTTCAAGGCTTACAATTTCACTCTAGGACCTGAGAGCATTTATAAAATCTCCAAATTAGGTTTATCAAGATTGTTTTGGAGAGGCTGCACTAAAGGACTCTTTTTTGCTCCTTCCTCTCACTGCCCGCTACTCTGAGCTGAGATAGAAAACTGGCCTAACGATTGGTTCTGTTCGCTACCTTTCTAAACATTTTTACCTACAATGAAGCCTGCAGCTTCTATCTAAAAGGATGGCAAAAGACTGCATCATTTTTCGATATGCAAATGTGATATACATGTACAAGATACCCACCCAGCTGGAGATAGGGCTATAAAGCCCTATGAAGAGTGAGATGGGAATGCTGCAGCAAGAACAACACCCGCAAAGGCTCCTGGCAGCTCTGCCCATCTTTCTTTGCATGATCAGTCTAGTTTGGGGTGAGTCTGCATGAAAGTGCTAGCAAAATAAAAGAATTTGCAAAGTTAAGTTCTTTGAGAACTTCCCAAAGATGAGAAAGGTGTCAGCAAATAAAATGCAATTTTCTAATTTTATCTAATAACCAAACAATAATGGGAGTTTAAGTCTTTCACTGTCAGGGATTAAGGTGGGTGCTGTACTGGCTACACATGTCCCTTTCTGCACAAGTCTACCAACTGCCCTCTGATCTTGCAAGTCCTGTGAGGAGTTTAAAACATTTAATTGCTAACTCTGTTATTAAGGAATCTACCCTGTCAGACTGCAGCTCCTAACAACATTAAGTCTCTTAGAGCAAATCAGTTTTGATACTGATGTTTCTCAGAGGTGCAGCATTTAATCCTCAAATTACAGCACAAGTTTTAACAGGCAGTTTCTGCCTGTCACCAAGATTTAGTAATTGACAAAAAAATTCAACCCCCTTTTTAACGCTAATGGTTTATCAAAAGAATACCAGTAATTTCAGTCAAGCCATTCTGATGAACCAGGCAGAAATACAATGGGGAGACAGACATGTTTATGCTATCTGATTGAAAGGGCTGAGACAGAATTCCAGAGCCTTGGTGTTGTCATAAGAGGAACAGTCAGGAACCACGATTGTGCCCTGGGGCCAAAGGGTGTGACACTGGGCCAGAGGTGTGTCAAAGTCAGAATAAAATGCCTGCCATAAAACTGGTAGCCACTCATATTCACATGGTTAAAGAAAGGAGAGTTGGCAATATAACACCTGAAACAGTAATGTTCTTTGTTCTTTTTTTCCCCAAAGATGATGAATCCTACCAATACAGGAGACCCTTCACCTACTCTATGGAGCTTTGTATTTATTTTCACAGCCTCCAGCTGCTTCCTTCCTTTTGGTTATGGCTTTGTTTTTTATTTTCTCCTCTTTTTTCTGTCCTTGTTCTGTAACACCAGGTAGTGGTTTTTAACCGTTTAAACCATAGCATATAATAACTGATGAGTAACACAACAGTAATACCAGTGGTGGCAATTTTGCTTTGTTTCATGGGAGTGTTAAAGTATTAGAGAGATGACTAGGACATGTCTCAGTGGCAGACTGATAAAATGAAAGATGAATTTTCCCTGCCTACAACTCTTGCCAAGTTTTAATCATAAACATCAAACAAGTTACAGGACACATTTTTCCCAGGGAATGAAATAAAAAGCAAACAGTCTGTATTTTTGAAACAAATTTTTGGATGAATAATTATTGTGAAAAAATTTACTAATTTATCTACTGAAGATTCTCTTGCAATCTCATCAGCTACAAATTTCTGACCAAATGGTTGAGTTTAGCAACCATAACTCAAAGCACTATCACTTCTATGACAATCAATGCTTGTCATAGGGGTTTATTGACCAGGTCTCCCACTCTGCTGAAGACTTTTCTTACAGCTTTATGCTTTAACCAAAACCTTAATTCTCAGTACTCTTCTAATTGATTGGGAGAAAATTTCAGTTCCTATTTTACAGTGACATTCCAAGAAAACTTCCTTGAAAGGGTTACCCATCCTCCATTAGTAGGTATCTCTTTTACTAACTTACTCCAGACAGGTGCCTGTTCTTTTTATGTCTAGAATATGTGTTATACTTGTGAAGTTTACCCAGGAGTGAAAGCAGAAGGCATAGCAATGTCCTGGAGTAGCATCTGACTACCCCCTCCGACTGGGATAGCACATCGATAGCAGGACGGTTTGCAGTGAGCTGTTTTTAATGGACAGCTCCCAGGTGACACCAGACACTGCTGCAGCAGCAGCCGCAATATCATACATCCTTGATTGAACTTTGATTAATTTTCCAGGCTTTCAGAGCCTGTGGCAAAAGGATCCACAGCGGTAGCTGCAGCCATTAACTCCATCTTTTGTGATTTCTCCTTCTTCATTATGTTTGGGTCTTGATTGAACTTTGTTCCAAGTTAGTAGCTTTTGGCTATGGACAAGGGAGATAAGGCTTTAGAAATGGAGTGCAGAAGGATAATATGTGAGAAACTTGCAGTGAAAGCTGCCTGGCTACTTGGTGGTAGCTTTGGATATACCTTGATGATGTGAGTGGCATTAACAAAAATGTTGGAACTCTGGCTTACACACAAACCATCACCTTATGCAGTCATAGTCCAAATGTCTTCCAACATTCGGGCACAGCAGATATTATTTTACTATGCTGAACAAATTCAAAGTTACTGTATTCACGTATCAAATAAGATTACCATTCCTAGTCAATAATTTTACAGAAGCAGTTGTTAAAATAAATTAACAGTCCTAGTGGCCTCTAAAGATTTTTTACAGAGTTTGTTGCTAAATTGTGCAAGCAACTATCCCACTGCTGGTATGCTCAATAGGACAACTATATACTCTACAGTCAACCTAGTGTCTGTTAGATAATCATATCCAAAAAAACAGCTTAGCAACAGCTAGGACAAATCCTACTGTTAACTGAGGAAAAAATAAAACTGACAATATTTAATTGAAAATGTTACACTGAATTTTTCCAAAAGATCCTTCAGTGTTTTCATCACATTTCTGCCTTCTTCATATTTGGTCAGAGAATGTTGAAATACTTTGCTAGCAAAGGGACAGTTCAATTCTAAGAATGCTTTGCAAAAAAACAAAAAGAAAAATTCTCATTTTCCTACTCTTTTTACAGTTACTGTTCAAATCTACCACTGTCATACATCTTCAGAATCACTTATATCTAGTTTTACTGCCTACTGTTGGTATTTGCCAATGGTGGTATAAAGAAATTGTATGCAGACGTGGCTGTGATAATCTATAGAAATTTTTGCCTGAACCTAGAAAAGCTCTTTCAAAGCCCCTTTCAAAGCATGAAAACTGAAACTTACTGATGGGAAAAAATATTAAACTATTAAGGGTGATTCAAAATCCACTATAAATCAAAGGTATACATGATGTTTCCATAACATCTGACACAATGGGACTTTGTCCCTACAAGAGGCCTCTGGGCATTCCTGTGATATAAGCTATAATAGATTTGTCTCTGTGAAGCTTTGAGTTATTGTGGCACCTCCAATAGAGGCAGCGTCTGAAATAATTTAAAACCTGGAAATAAGAGAAACCTTTAAAAAATAAAATACATACATACATATACATACACATATATAAATAAATATAACTTTGCCTTGCTTTAAGCTTTATATTCATTGCCAAGAATAGCTGGCTGAGGAATTGGCATGTGCCGTGAGCTCTCATTTATTTTCTGACGCTGCCTTGCCCCATTGCCCAGGCAGCCTCCGCAGTTCCCCTCCTCTCATCTCCTCACCACTTTGCCTTCCTCTGAACCCAGGATACAGTGCAGACTTGCAGCACAGAGCCCTTCTCTACTTACAGGCTTTCCAGCCCCTTTCCTCCTTCTGCCAATCCCCGTCTCGGCTTTCTGACAGGAGACTGTATAGAAAAAACAGAACCTTTCCTACCCGGTATTTAGGCAGCATTAGCAACAGTCTTGCATCCTAGAAATTATCAGCTTAAATGTGTTCAGACTGGAGCTAAACTGTCAGCTCAAGCTGTATCTATCTGGGTGATCTGGACACTAGACTTGGTTAAAGTGGCTGGGATACCACAGACAGCTAGCAACTTTGGGAAGTAAATAACTTGTGGGAATGCTTAAGTGTTGCAACACAGAGAAGCAATTCAAGAAACACAAAGTTGATGTGAATTAAGTAAGTATTGTATTGGCTACTGAAGCCCTTAAATTTTATCATTGATGCTTCCTGAAATGCATTTGAGCAAGCACAAGCCTACTTTGGGGTGAAACCAGAGCTGCCCCATTAATAACTTTGAAGCCCTGGACTGGTTACGTGGGCTTTCCCTCCATTAATACCGTGGTTTAAAATAATAGGGAAGTATGCATAGCATGAAAAGTGGAAAAGAAGAAAAGTGCTTCAAGACCAACCACTTTTTAGTGCACGTTTGGGAACGGCTTGGAGGAGTGCCAGGGCTGGAACAAGGTGCGAAATCATACAATTATAAGAAGGGTGGCAGGTGTAAAATAGAAGTCTCTTATGGAGCAGTGGTTTGGGGTAAAATATCTGCAGGAAGCTGACTGCCAGCCCGACACAGAAGTGATTGAAGGAGGAGGCCTGGCAGGATTACCACAAGGAAGTAACGAGCCTTCAGGTATACTAAACACGCACATGGTTTGTGTGACTTTTCACAAACCTCCTTTTCTCTTTTATGTTGTCCTAGTGTTAAAATAAACCATACAGCAGTGGTAAGAAGGAGCCTGGGGCTCCTACACAGAGGAGCTGAATGGTCACTGCCCTATAGGATGTAAAGGCCACTACCCTGCAACAGCCCTACTGGAGCAGCATGGGGTTAATGGCAGCTCAGGATTACTTTTGATGCCTTTTTCAATGGCTGGGACAGGTGTCCCCTCCTGCTGAGGGTGTCCACAGGCTGAAAGACTTTATGCTGCCTTTGCACAGCCAATGTGACTTGTGTCGCTTGCTTGAAGGGAAGCGGGATTAAGCCCTCCAGCAGTAACTGTGAGACATTTTTATTAGTCCAGCCACATGCTTTGCTCCAAAGCCCCCGGCTTGTCATAAATTTTTCTGCGTTAAACTCTTCACCCAGATATGGCTCTACCATACCCTTCTTGTCCAACAGATTATTAAGAGAATATTCTTTTTGTACTGTCTCTTCCACAACTAGGAGATGCAGCTGGCATCCAGCCTCTGTGACTTCTGATTAAAGGAGCACTAGAACTCCACACTCAGACAAAAACCTGAAGAGGGAAGAAACACTAAATTCAGGCTGAGTATTTAGTGCTATCTTCTTCTGAAATCCCTTATGCTTAAATGAGGCTGTGGTATTGTCAGCACAATCTCTATTTAAAAACGACTGCAATTTCAAACAGAAATTAAATACTTGTTGTGATCTTTAATTTTCCCTATAGCAAAGAAGAACTACTAAAAGAGGTACCCTTTTATACTCTGAATACATTAAAACCCTCATTGCTATAAATCTGTTTAGTTCCCAGAAATACAATTTATACCAGATCTGTAATAAACTCCAGACACCTCTGACACCATTCTTTTCAAGTAATTTCAACACATTTTATTAAAAAAAACCCCACTAATAAAACATCACACCCCTCACTGTAAGCATTATCTCCCTTTACCAATCTGGTAAATTTGTGATTTGCCCAAAATTATAAAACAAACCTGGGACAGAGACAGCCTGTCATACAGTCAGTTTTGTGGCTTCACCCTCTTCCCAATTCAACACATTTTATTAGAGCTTCATTTTAGGAAGTAAGTGGCAACTGCTGTTTATAAAACCAGCAGAGTACAAGTACAGTTCCAATTGCCTGTACAAACTCTTCCTCTTTACACTTAGAAAAAGATGTCTTTGTGTTGAGCCACCATATTATACTGTCCAGTAAAGAGAAATAGCAGAGCCTTTTCAATACATCTATTAAAAAAACAGGCTCCTTTAGAAAGCTCTAAAAACTCATTTCTTACTATAGAAATTTTGTATTCTGTTTATCAATATGCTTTCTCCAAACTACATTACCTGGATGACATTCATTGTGAAGCATCTGCCTCACAGAATGAGAAACGTGTGTTTACGAGGAAGGGGGGATGCAAGCTACTTTCATATACAGATTCTGTGATGTAAATAAGTTGCTGGAGAGCCAGTTTGTGACAATGCCAGTATTTGGAGCTTCTTTAGTCTAATTAGAAACTGCTCTATACAGTCCAGCCATTAGCAGTGGAACACGCTGCTTATTTTATGTACCAATTAAAGTGTTGCACCACACCTAGCCAGTTATAATCAGAAAAACTGGCCCAAGGAGCCTATGTAAACAGCAGATACCTGCTTTATTATCTCTCTACTAAATAAATGCAGTTTGAAACAAGTGTTTACCAAAGACCTGCAGTTTGCAAATCTCAGGTGTCTAACAACCATACACAGGACTGGAAATTACCAAGCTCTGAACACTCAGCTGGACTTTGAAACACGACTGACAAATAAATGAGCCAATAAAGTAATGATGATCTTGGGAAAAGAAAGACATCCATATTAAAGAGCATTTGCTCCTCCTCTCTGAAATCATATAGTTCTTTGCCAGGAAGCACCAGCATCACTTAAGCACACATGTAGGGAATATGGAGGGGACACCAGGTCCAGCATCCTGCTGTGCTGCCTTAGGCAAAAACGCACCCAATTAGCAATGCCAGTACCTGGCCCCAAGCAGCAACAGCAAGAGTGGCGTGGGCACTGATCTCCTTTTAACTTGCCTATCAGTATTTCAGAGTTTTGAAAAAATTATAGTAATTGCATTTTTAAGAACAATGAACTAGACTTTCACTTAATATTAGCAGCAAAAGGATTAACAAGTTATTTTCCAATTACAATTTGGAGAAGTATTTGAGCAGCTCATCATAAATTTATTTTGGATCAAGCTGCATAGTCTTTGTCAAAATATTTTATTTCAGATTCAGATGGTTTCTTTAAAGTTAAATTTAAGAATAAACAGATTGTTAACATTTTTAAAATACTTAAGTGACTCGTATGTCACTTTTAAATTTTCACTTTACAGATAAAGCTGCACAAAGGATGCCACTGAACCTGCAATTAGAATCCAACTGAACAAGCCTGAACCATATGAAAAGTGCTCCTCTGTTTCTTGCAAAAAATTCTCTGGCTACTCATATAACAAAATGCACAGGGTCTATGATAGCACAAGCAGATATTTAAAATTATATCTTATTTTTGCTACTGAGGAAGGGCATCACACAGACATTTGAGGGGCCTGCAGACAGTGCATTTCCCACCCTGTCCTATCTATCACCCAGATCTAGTTGGTTGGAGAGACCAACTGTAGAAAAACATGTTTTCTTTTCACAGCTCACTCAAATCCTTGCTTCCCCTGATCCTGTTGAATATGATTTCATTTATCAGGAAAAAAAGATCCAAGAAAAAAGATGCCAGTTTTAGCGATGTGAGAACTAAACTGAATCCATATGGGAACTGAGCTGAGACCAGTCATCATTACCGAGGTTAAAGTGAGACAGTAATCCATCCCATCTTAGAGTTACCTGCACTATGTTTTGTGAAATTTCATTCTGCTGTGCAATGATCTCATGTCGAAGAGTGATGAGCCACAGGTTCTCTGTGGAACAACGATGGTTTTTATTTGGAGAAGATGTATTTAATCTCTTTGTATTGCAGCACCAATACACTACTGGAACAATTGTGTCATGCTTGTACACTTACACAGCCATGCAAGTGATTTTAGGCACTTCTTTCTATTACGCCTGGATTGACAACGAACTATTAAGAATAGGTGAGAACAACAGGAAGGTGAACTTGAAAGTGAAGTAAGGCAGGTTTTGATGAACCTTTGTGCTTATGCTCATTCATTTTATCATCAGTGAAATACTTTCATCACTTCCATCAGTAACATGGTGAGGACTCTCTGGAGTAGAGAAGTACACCAGAAAAGGGACACAAAGCACTGAAGGAAAGGAATTACACCAGCGATGCATCTGACTTGCAGATTTGCTTCATTTATTTATTGAGGGGTTTATTTCTTGTGGTTTTTTTTTTTTTTTTTTGATAGTTCACTTCCTGTGTGCCTCAGCCCAAGTTCTTTCTGGTTTTATGTAAGTGCTAAAATGCACACACACACACTCCCCTTTTAAATGCATCCCTTTTAAAATGGATGTCTGTACTCCAAAGCACACCCTTGGGCAGCTGTTTGTACCCCAGGAAAGCCTGCATTTGTCTGACCTCCGTACTGCATCTGCTAAAGGCTGCTGGAAGGGATGGGCACCTATTTTGATCTGCAGCGTCACATTAACAGGCAGATCATGTGCAGCCATAGATCCATTCCTCAGTGCCTGACAAAGACAGGGGACTTTATGAAATAACCTGACTGTGACTCATTTCAGGTGAGCTAGAAGAGATTGGGATTTTTGGCTGGAGAAGTATTTGGAGGACTGAGCAGGAGCAGTGCCTGCTATACATATGCACTGCCTGTTCTTGGCTTGAGGGTTTATATACAGCAATAATCATCTAGAGAGCTGCCTGTTCATGGCTGGGGAAGAGACCCTGCTGATTCACCTTGCCTTGGTCACCTCTGTACAAGATTAATGCAGTGCATTCCTCTGAGCTGGGCTGAAAGCAGAGCAGGTGCAGAAAAGCATCTGTTTTCCCCCGGAGCAGAGAGAACCTCTGTGAGCAGGCAACACCTGCACACTGCCCGTTTGCTGGGCTCGGGTGGCTTCCTGGAGCCATCCACTGCATTACAAAATTTTCTTCCAAGTCCTGTGTAGTTCTAGACTCACTCCTAAGTGATATCCTTGCACTCAAAGTACTGTCACAGCTATTATGATCTGCCAGGAAGCTCTTGCTCTAAGACTGAGGTAAGACCTCCTGGGACTGGCAGGCTCTCAGCTAATAGTCTCAGTCTTTGAAATTCATTCCCTTTGGCAGCTTCCCAAAGCCAGATGCTAATGACCTTAGGCATGATGCAAGACCTTTTTATTGGTGTATTTAAATTTTTTTTCTTTTTTTTGGTTTCTGAAGTAGCAATGAAACCAGACATGTCTTCTCTTTTGAAGAAGTGTCCATTTTAGCATTGCAAGTAACCACCTAACTTTTGCAGAAACCTAGTCTGAATCAATCTTACAGGTGAAAATGTAACTCACCTCAGTAGCAGTCAACAACAAAAGTTTTGAAATGGCTCTCTACATAACAAAGGAAGAATTTCTAATGCAAGTTTAAGCTCAAATACCTTTGGACTTATACCTATTTATCAGACAGTTTTCCAAAGAATTTGGCCTAATGGGCTGAATGCTGACTTTGGACCATATTCCCAACCTTATGCCAGGCAATTGTGTGACTATAGGCAGGGATACCTCTCTCTCTCCACCCCACTGCCTGTGCAGGGATCTGCCCTATTGCAGAAGAAAGACATACCCTGGGCTGCACTACGGGCTATTTCAGAGCCAGCCAGCTTCGTGCTGTTGTGCCATTACTTAACTGCTTGTAAAGTTTTGAAAATCTTGCATTCAAATGAATGAAACTTGAGTAAGCTTTTTTTAGGACAACAGTTTCCTGACTTCTTTAACAATAAGTAAACATCAGCAGAGGATATTCTGAAACTTTATTCTGTCCAGGCTTCCTCTATCTTCAGGGCAGAGGTAGAGGCTCCTTTTGTGGGCGTTTCAAAGCAGGAGCCTAAAGCAGATATTCTGCCTAGTTCTACACCGGACTCTACAGAAATGTTGATACATGGGGCCTAGGAAGATTAGCTTCAGTAAGCATCATCTTTTCTCCCTTCCTTCTCTCTTGCCTTGAGACGTACTGAAGAAAACACTACCAAATCAAGATAATAGCACAAACCTTCAGACTTCTTCATTTAAATTCCCTCTCAAATTTATTTAAAATTAGCTCCTAGTATGTTTCAGTGATAAAATCAGCTAGAGTGACTGTGCGCCTGCACAAAGACACAGTAAGTAATAACAGGACTGTTATTTTGTGGTAAATAAATTTTAGTTTGAGACTTAAATCTTGACTGTTTTCTTGGATGGGTATTTTATAACAAGTCCACAAAAATGCTACAAACCTTAGAAATGAGTTCTTGCTCTGCCTTTCAATCAGCTGCCAAAAATGTAACAAAAGCACATGTGACTCGCTTTCAAAAGAAAATAGGCACAATAAACAGTTTTTTCTCCTACTGCAGGGAACTTCGGCTTCTAAATAGACCAACCACCAAGCTAATGTAGAACAGACAATGAAAGACTCACCTATGTGTAAAACAGCTCTGCAATTCTAATCAGAAACAAATTCAGACATTTTCCTTCAAGTTTAAAACTGGAGAACAGCAAATTGTTATTTTTGGGGTTCTTTGTTTAGCTTTAACATCTCAGCATTAGGTCAGCAGTGAACAAACCCTCAGTGGCAGAGCTACAAAGATGCTGCAGGGCAAATAGGTGAGTGCAGAAGGGAGGAGAGCTGCACACCACTCCTTAAATCGGGAAATCACTTTCAAGACCAAAGGGAGGAAGTAAAATATGTTTACAAAGCTTCATCGCTAGCGATTTGCACCTGTTGACAAATCTGTGTTTTTTTGAATGGGCAAATAATGAACTCAGCAAATTCTCTCTAAAATTCAGTGGGCTGCATCTGTTCATCTCCTCCAGGAATCAGGTATCAACATGGAGCTCCAGTTAAAGGTTTGGAAAAACAGCCACCACATTAGCTGTTACCTGGAAATGAGGTAAGATCACAAGCTCTGCAGCTGGAGCCAAAGGATGGAGCCTCACACCGCATTCCAGTGGCAGGCTCCTGATCTCCGTGCATTAAAGAAATGTAACCTCAGCTCAGCACTGGGGTTATACGGGACTTCCTGTACCTGACTGTGAGAAGTACCCGGCACAGTTTGCCACACTAATGGTATTTAAGCTCTTTGCAGAGGTTGGTCCCCAAAGACGTGACCAGGGACTTTTCCCACCCTGCTTTTATGCTGGCTGGAGGAGCTGATGTTGCAGAGGAAGGCAAGCACTCGCTGTTAAATATTCTCTCCCTGACAGGCGCTGCTGCAGCACTCAGTAGGTTTCTGATCAGTCACGCTGCTTTTACAGTTCAATTGTGGATACTTTCAGAGTATTTCTAATGATCTATTATTAATTGCCAAGAATTACATTCCAGTCTTAAATTCAGAGAATGTGCAACTTTCAGCTGTCAAGGACAGCAATTCAGTACTTAAATTGTAAGTGTCAAAAGCTGTAAGCGGACTGATTTATAGTAATTTGCACAACCTTGTACATCTAGATGAAGTAATGAAACAAAAGCAGAGAAGAGGCATTTGAGTAACTGGTGTCACTAAACCAGCATACAAGTGATTAACTCAAATGAAGTGTGTTGGTATTAGTATTTCAGTGAGAAGTGAGGACTACAAGCTGACCACAAAGTGTAAAGAAAATGTATTTAGAAAAGGTCAAATAAAGGGAAAAATTCAGATTTACAAGCCAGATATCTAGTACACCTCAGAGTGGTGTAACACCACTGAAGTTAGTTAAACCATGCCATTCCCCACTGACTGGAAGCTTTGTCCTGTGTTTGTGCAAAAGAAAATGACAATGTTAACTAATTTGTAAAGTAAAAACCTGGCAGATCTGCAAAACTGTCTGCTGCTTGACTCTTTGGTTAGGGTATGTATAAAGCTGTATAAAGAAAAGGGGGGGAAGGAAAGAAAAAGAAAAAAAAAGAAAAAAAAGGAAAAAGAGGACTGGAAACTCCACCTGGATGCTATCAGTCTTGCCCAAGTAAACAGTACTGACATTAGTGCTAGCCTGCTGAGTGGTACAGGTTAGGAAGGGTCACAAAGGCAAAATGGTGACCAAACGTGCCTTGAGGTAGAGATGCTCTGGAATCTGTCACAAAATGAGAGAGCTGAAAGCTCATTTTATCTAGAAGTCATTTCATTTTAGAGTTCAAAACAATTAAAAGACATTGAAAGAATTGTACAAACATGGATTATAGCAAGACAGAAACAATCTCCTTTTTCATATAAACATGCCCTCTACTACATGCATACAGTGTGATGTGTATTGTTCTTGAGATAACAGGGCAGCACACCATAAAATGACAGGGGAATGTGTAAGAGGGATAGGAAAAAAAATCTTAAGAAGTTTTCCTCATAATATTAAACAAATACTCATACCCATAACATAACTAAAAAAATTCGTCAAACGGAAACGAAAGCAAGCAAATGCAAAAGAATTTAGTTGTTAATGAAGTTTTTTGCTGAAGTCCCTTGAGATAAACTTTCTTTTGACACTCAACTTGTTAAATTGCACCCAAATTTGCAAACCTGAGAAGCATCTATTGCTATATAATAATCACTGGGTTGTAATAACTATTTCACGAAGATTTTTTCACACGGCTTTAAGTTCACTTGAAAACATTAAGGGAAACAACCTACAATAGTTAATTGAATTTTCTAGATGTTTTCTTTCTCTTTTGTCTACAAAAGCAACCCTGAAATCACACCTGAAAGTCCTAACTCCTAAACAATAAATTTTACCAGTAATATTTTTGTAAGAAAAGCTGCAAAAATTAAGGATTTTTTAAAGGTCACTTCTAGTTATCTCTCACTGTTTTAGTCCATACCAAGGAAACAGAACAAAGCATGAGATACTTGCATGTGGCATTAAGCAACAAGACTCAGTTTTCACAGATTTTGACAACTGTCCAAGTCTACAACCAGGCTGAGAGGATATGGGTGGCTCAGAAATGAAATGGTTAATAGATCTTAAACACTGATCCTTTTCCAGGCATGTTCAAATAACACAGGGAAAAAAAAGCCGCAACAGTAAAGGGAAGTTCTGAACTAATTTTACTTCTCCTACAGCATGCCAGGAAGTGTATTACATGCCATTGGCAAGATATCAAACCTGTGACTCTGGGGGGATGACTGAAGGAATCCTCACAATTCTACGTCTTGGAAATAAATTCTGTGCTAGAAGAAAAAGCTCTGTAACACATGCCATCTGGTACCCTTTGCCTCCTTTTTATGAAAAGGGATAGAAGAGAGAGGCTGCTTCCTCATGGATAGACCAAGACACGGTGGGCCAAAACCAGCTTGTGGTAAGAGCAGCAGAAACAGCAACTTCAGCCGGTGCTTTTCTCTCCCTGTTGCATCTCTGCAGAACAGGGCACTTCCAGAAGTCTCAGTATCAATCTCAGTTATCTCAGATTCATATCAGGAAGCTTCTTATAGCAAGTGGGAGTGTCATTTGGCCCATTAATTGCAGGAGAATAGCACCTAATTACATTGTAAATGCAAAGGATTATGCTGAAGCCAATATATTGCACTGAATCAGCTCTCAGCTATTGCATGATTTTTCCTTTAAAATATCATTTGTAATGGGTCTTAAGCAAAACCCCAAATTATGCTCAAAATTTAAAATCTACTATTTTATTTAACCTTAAGACAAGTAAATAAAAGCTCAATTGAAATCAACATCATATCATATTCTGAGAATCCAGATGAGAAGCAATTACTGCTTCAGGATTCGATTACCAAAAGGATTGTTCAGTAATTCTTTGAGAAAAGCTTTATTTAAGTAGCAGATAAAAAATTAAATACAGGTAAGACTCGTATCCAGACAGGTAAAGAACTGTCTGCCATTCATTCCCAGTGCCCCAATAAGCTGTCCTAACTCTTCTTTATCCTTCTAGGAGTTAAAGTAGAAATGGCTACGAGCCAGTGTGAGTTAGCCCCAAGGAAATTCCTGCAGAGTAGCAGGAGGCATATTGGGGACTGGCTTGAGCATTTCTGCATTCCAGCTCTCTCCAGTGGCTGTAATGACCCAGCGGGGCCATCTGCAGCCACATGTCAGTTTGGGCAACACCCAGGCTGCTCTAACCTGGGGAATGGGCTGAAGTACTTCATCTGGCTGAGGAAACAGGAACTGAAGTGATACAAAGCTCCTTTCCATGTACATGAACTCTGCACTGATACAGTGATTTATTTAGGTCATTCATTAAACTTAGGTCATTCATTGTTGTAGGACTTGTCCCATAGAAGTTAAAGTTAGTGTTCAAATCTCACAAGACAAAGAACATGATAGGAAATCGCCAGCATAATAAAAAACAGTAATTTATATCATAAGACCTTGCAAAATTATTGTTACAGTTTGTTCCATAATAAGGCAGCAAAAGGTATTAAACAAGCAATGCTTATTTATATTATGTAATATAAGCACAGTTTGTATCATATCTGGGGTCTATTTTTCTCTGAGTGCAAATATTTAATTCCCATTAATGTTAACAAGAGGTTACCTAGCATGTACTTTGGCAAGAGAATAAAACCTGAATTTTAACATCAATCTTAGGCAAGCTTTCAACTTGAAAGAATCTTGAGAGTACCTTGTATTAACACTATCTTAATTGCCCTGAAATCTGGATTTTGCAAGAAGCATACACACAGATAAAACTAACTTCTGTTAACTTTAAATTGCACATTTTAGGATAATGGGAAATAACTGTGTCACCTTTCTGTAAACTGCATAGCTTGCAATGTGAAGGCACTTTTAGCAGAGACAGTGATAACATCTTTGAAGAATTCTCTCAGTTTCTAAGAACATTTTCCCCTAGCCTTGCTTCCCAGAAGAAAATTAACTCACACTATTTTTCACAGTAAGAACAGTGGGGGAAATTCCTACTACATTTGAAAATGAAACAACTTTTTGGCATTCTCTATTTACAGTCTGGGGAATCTCCTTGTTCACATTCACACTCTCAGTGAGGACAGTGAGGTAGCATAGATACATAGTGCAAGTAGAATCTGGCCCTTTTCATTTTGTGAAACTGCTTTGATCATGATTCTCCCAAGACATTATTTTAAACTCGAATGCAATTGACCGCTCTTGCACCATATGTTCCTTATGTGTGAGCTCTGTCTTGTTCATTAATTTTTATGCCACTACTGTTGGAATTCAGCCAGTGTAATGTGGAGGCAATTAGCAATGTCAGAGTGTTCATGCCAGCATATAATGAGAGAGAGAGAAGGAGAGAGAGAGAGAAACGGGGAGATTATGCTTCCTGCTACAGGCAAGGGTCCTTTTCAGAGGCTTTTCTTTTTTTTTATGTTATTTGAAAACTGAAAAATTTAATAAAAATAAGTGACAAGAAATAAAAGTCTTGTCACAGAAGTCAAATTTACTCACTTATAAAAACTCTCCCATAGCTTTTTAATATGTTCACCTATTTTCAGAGGATGAAACTGGAGATGTCCTGTGGCCTGGTGACCTTGTCTTTTAATCTTATAAACACTGTGGTCTGCTAAAGCTCTGTACCAAAATGCTCAATTTTAGCCTGCAAAAAAAATGAATGCATATACTGGAACAGAAATGTGCATTAAATAATATGTGTTCCAATGACACGACAGAATCCGTGGCTTCTTACTTTCTCACAAAATCCCTACTAGTGCAAATCTTGCAATCTGAGATTTATGCTATTTTCCATTCTTGTTGCTATTTGTGTTAAGTTTGCACGATAAAAATGTATGACATCTGTCTGAAGTTCCAGTGAGTACTGGAGACCTCACTGAAGTCTCCACTTCTTCCCATTGTCAGTGTCACACACACAGACACCCCCACCTTTCCTTCCAGTGGGCCAGTTTCAGAATACAGTTTTTGCCTGATCTCAGAACACAAAAGCAGCTCACATAAAAACTACAAAAACTCTGCACTATTAGAAATGTTGTGCCCATAAGCACAGAAGTAGGACTCTACTAGAATTCTGTCTCACAGTATCTTCCCATTGAGCTCCATATAATTCTCCTACGAAAACAAAGAAAAACCACTATATTCACAGAAACCCCTTCATAGCACAAGGCTTGATGGAATTTTGTAGTTCTTGTGTAAACATCTACAAGTATGTTTACAAAGCAGATAACTCAAAAACCTGACTAATCAGGAGAATGGTTCAAGCTGAAAAATCTAGATCCATATTCTGCAATGGTTCCTTCCACTTCACATCGTGATTCAGATCCAGGCTTGGCTTTCACAGTCCGTTAAGAAGACAGACAACTTCAAAGTTTGCTGGGGACACAGTTCTCAGTTCTATGGTGTTTAATGGTTTAATTATCTATTTGCCACTGAACTCATTAAGCAACTCTGTACTAATATGGTTATTAAGAGATCCCTCCCACTGCAATCATTTAAGTAACAGTTACAGTAGCATGGTGCAGCTTGTGGTAAGGGTCTTGTGGCTTAGTGGGAGCCTTTCACTTTTGAAAGCTTGGCAACTGTATAAAGGTAGTTTGACTAATCCACCTTAATTCGTCCCAGATATTTACCCTCATCACAAAAATCACAGCATCTGGCCAGCTTCGTAGTGTACAGCCATCTTTACAGAACCCCATTCAGAGGTTTGCAGAGGCATTGCTGCCCTGAATTAAGATAAAGAATAAAGAATTAAGATTAAGAGATAGTCTGCTCTAAAGCCCATGGAGGTCCAAGTCACGGCTTATTTGGCTCAGAAGACATTTATGCAGTTCGGCTGCATGGCCTGCCTAGGATCCAGCTACTGTCATTTGTTCAAACTTCAAAAGCAATAGAATTACAGCAACTTTTCCCTAAGTTCCTAAAGCAGGTCACAGAAGAATCAAAAACTTTCTAAACTACAAGAGTTTTAGTGGAACTTAGTCTAAACCAAATGTTTCAGTAGCATGACATTAGACAGCTTTACTGAAAAGTTGGAATTAATCACTTAGCTTGAATGGAAATTTTGTTTTGAAAGCACCATTTTTCCCCCAATTAATTTGGACTTTTATATTATATATTACATTTAATACTGAGAAATAATTGTGGCAGAAACCTGGAAACTTCCAGAACAGACAGATTTCTGTAGCTTAGCAGTTTCCCCATAGCTGTTTGTGCCTTCTTTGGTAGATGTAGCAAAGAGACTGGCATGGCTGTTTAAAGCAGGAGCAAACCCCATCTTTACGTCAGTGACAGGCACAGTCAGAGTCATTCATTACAGAACATTTACTTATTCTACTAGTAAGGGGAAAAACCATGTGCTGTCATAAGTTCAATGAAGTCAACTCAATTATCAAAGCAATACAGTTTAACTAACAGGAGTGAGCAAAGCAGTGACATTTGAAAAGTATGTTCTTCTCCTACTTCCATGTTATTTACAGTAATAACACAGGAGAGTTTCATTTTAATTGCATGTTAAGAATAGAAAAGGAAGGGGAAAACTCGGAGAACAGTCACGAGGTGATTGGATTAAGAAACAAACCCAAGCACTACTGAATAGCAGGGCAATTCTTCAGTCAAATGTTATTAGAACAATTAATGGAGTCCCTGCACTGCAAACTAATCCAGTGATTTCAGTTTCCTCTGTTAAGATTTTTTTAAGAAGTTGGTATGCTTGCATGTTGCATGCAAGACCAATTTAGACAAAAACTTTCATAGATTCACAGAAATCTCACATTAGTAGCTAGATTTTACTCAGATCATATCAGCCAATGGTGTCTCTCAGGCATGTCCACCACAGTTTTAACAAGGTGTCCTCCAAGAGAAGCAACAGCGAACTCTGCTCGCCCAGGCTGTGCATTTGTGTGCCTGTGGCTTTCCCCTCTGGCACTCACTGCCAAGGCCCTCCTCCCCTCAATGTTCTTAATGTGTTCAGACATCCAGGATGCAGGGAGAGGCTGTGCATTCAACACAAGGCATGACAGAAATGCCAGCTACAGTCACAAACTTGCCCCAACCAATTCTGCTTCCGATATAAATTGTGCGTCAGACGCAGAGTTGGCAGGAAGCAGTTTCATAGGGAAATGGCAACGAGGACAGCAGAATTTTATTTCTGAAGCAAATCTCCATTTTCTCCTGCCTTTGTCTAGAGCTCTCTCCAAAGCCAAAGAATTCACACAGTATGAAAGACAAACTCCAGTTTTTCTGCCTCAAAATTTAAGGAATGTGCTGCAAAACTGCAAGTGAGCAGAAATGGTGCAAGGAGTCTCCGTTTCTGTGGAGACCCAGGCACAGATAACATTCAGTTGCTGAGAAGACACCTCCTAACATGTAATGTATAATCCTCCCAAAACATGCATACAATGTGACCCTGGCACCTAGTTGGGACAGCACAAGTCTTCCCTGGCTTATACTTATGGGTAATTGATACTTAACTGAGGATTCCTTTCTGGCAGAAGGGGTTCCTTTGTCCTTTCTGAGACCCCCGATTAACACATGCACAGCAGATACCCTGTATCTCTTCAGACAGGCTGTCTGAATTATAACCACTTCTTCCTACTGTCTGGATTTTGTGGATCAAGCCCTCAGTAGCACTGGACACTGCCAGCAGCACACTGAGCAGTGCAGGTATATTGCAGAGCTACTGCCTATGAATCACTGCTATGGAAATTACCATACCTTCCAAAACCTATACTCAGGATGCATTTTCAAGCTTTTCCCCTCAAAGCAAAGACCAGAAGGACACTCAATTCAGAATATGAGCTGAAATTCAGAGATAATCCATCAATTTCAAAAGAAGTCCAAGGCACAACTGATCTACTTGTGCCTTAATGTGATTCACAGAAGCAGCTGACAGAAGAAAAGAAATACAGAGGTCATCCTTTTGCCCATCGATTCAGAGGAAGGATCTGTGGTATTTACCTTCTCTCTTAGTTCTGAAATTCATCTGCTCTGCACTTTTGAGCACATCATCTAAAATTTCCATACTTTCCTTTTCTCATATAAAAAAATAATGGATATTACCTATCATCTGGCCCACTGATTTTTTGTGAAGAACTTGAGATCCTTTGGTATAATGTGCTGTATAGGTAAATAGGTAAAACCTATTGCTACTCTATTCTTTTAATAACTCCAGGACAGCCCTGGGAGTCAAACAGCAAGGCTGGCCCAATAAACACAAGAAAAGCTTTACAAGAAGTAAAATTTAAAATAATAAAATCTGGACATTCAGGAGAATTAAATAAGAGACCAGCTTGTAGTTTTCAAGTGCAGTCATCTGAGTCAGCTCTCTAAGGAGTGCCAAGGGCTAAATTCATCCCTGAGCTATGCTGGCTTTTGCCAATGTAAACCAGGACACGCGGCCTCTGCCAGCAAAGCAGGGAGAGGCAGCAGCAGTGGAAAGCACCCACTGCCTTCCTCTTTGTTGGGGGTCTAAATGCAGTGGCAGCAGCACTAAGAGAGGCCTGGCAAGGCAGGCTCACAGCTGTGGCAGCCCGAGGTGTCATGGTGTGCACATGGGAACATCTTTTACTCTGGGCTCTGTTACAGAGGTTTAAGGAGATTTTAAAGCAGTCTTTGGCAGAGCTTACTGTAATGAGGAATAATGGTGACCAAATCTCTTGCAAATCAAGGCAGGGGCTTATAATGGAAGCGTCACTGACGCAAAGAAGAGTAAACCTGTGAGAGGAATAGGATTTTGTCCATCTTCATATTTCTCTGTGCAGTTTGTATCAGTGGACAGGTTTGCCAGCCTGTGTTGCATAACGCAACTTAATGTACAGTCAGATTGAGTCTGTGATTTAACTGGGAAACAGCTGTGTGACTCAGATGTTTTAAGGGAAAGGCAGAATACTGTGTACAGAAAACTGTCCTCATTCCCCCGTGAACAAAGAGTGGCAAAAACACAGGCAACTCCACTATGCCAGCTGCAGTGTTGCAGTCCTCACTTGGCAAGATATAAAAAAGAAGATTAACAAGTATAATAGCATTTTACTGTGCTCTTTAGAGTGAAAAATCATTTGTATGTTACCACTACTGATGGTCCAAAACCACAATGCTGAAACTAAACAGAGAATACAGATCTGAACCTTCATCCAAACCCCACCCTCAGTTCTTTGTTAGATCCAAGACTGGAAGGTACCTATTTTCTCTCTTCTGGGAGGCTGGTGTTTTGCAAGGCCCCAAATTCATATGCTTCACAGCTGAAAACCTTGAGAGAATCTCAACTTTGATAGCCACAAACCAGACCTGCCAACCCAACTGGTAAGCCCCAAACTAAGCCTCAACCCAAAGCATGCACCACTGCCCAATCTCTCCCAGGCTGGAGGCTCTGCCAGCAGATGAGGCCAGAAGCCGCCCAGGTACACCTTGCATTATGAGGATGGCTCCAAATATAATCCAGGGGAATACACAAAGATTTGGCTTTATGTAAAGGCTAAGTTGTGACTGAGTGTCTCATCTTGGTCCCCGTTGGAGCGGAGCCCAAAACCACCACACGCTTTGGCACTGTTTGTTGTACTTGGCAATCCTCGCTCAAGCTAGGTGGGTGCATTGGCAGCACTTGTGAGGAACCCCTCCTCTTTAATTGGTGGGAATGTACCTGTAAGGCTGAGCTGTGTTTGGTAAGGCTAAGTGTTCCCGCAAGGGAAAACGACTCGAGACAATGCAGTTGGTGTTTAGAGTAACAAGACAGAGGATGACTGAGGCACTCTTTCATGTTACCTGGAGGGCCCTGTTAAGCTCTTACTGCTTTCTGTTGTTTCACCACGAAACTGTGCCCCTTACTTTAGTTAAAGGGAAAGCTGATGAAATAATGAGAAAGCCCGAAAGAGTTTTTCCCCAGTAACTGAGAGAAGCCTGGACCTTATTTAGCTTCAGTCAATATTTTGTTCCATGTCAGAGGTTAAAAAACACCCCAAATACAATTTTTGCCTTGAACTGTCTAAAGCAAAGAAATTAAAAGCTACAACTGCTATTCTTTTAAACTTAATAAAATAATTTCTTACAAACCAGAAGATTATGTGAAAATTAAACTTTGCTCTACTTACAGGCTGCCTAGTGTTTTGTTTTGGGTTTTTTTTATGTAACAAGTGTTGGTGACATTTCCTAAAGCTAGGCATAAATTGCATGCATTGACTTGAGAGCTATTAATTCTGCATGCACAGGATATAAGGGGTTTAAACGGTGCTGCAATTTGAACATCAGTAGGAGTGTTTCTCCAAGCTCCACGCCTTTCCATTACACCACAGAAGGCTGTATATCACTTCCTGCAAAAAAATTAAACATGTCCAGAAGTATGTAACCTCTACTGTCTGTTCTAATGGAGTCTCACACACTTCAAGACTGAAATCATTACAAAAACAGCTGAAAAATCATCTCTTGTATTTGTCTCAGTAGAGGGCAGTGGCAGATAAAAGCTGTGCACACCTATTAACCTGGGTAAAGTCCTGGCTCCAAACTGGTTGGCTGCCATGGATCTAATGGAAGCAAACACACCAATCAGACAGAAAGAAAATGGTGGATTCAGTGCTTTTGGTCATGATCCTTCACTCACTCTCTCCCATCCCTCCCCCAGTTTTTTTTTTTCGTTCTGCAATGAGTGTTATCATCAAGGCCAAATGCCTCCTACAAGGTGTTCCCCTTGAAAAGCCAGCAGGAAATAAAAATGCTCAGAACCTTATGGGATCAAGTTCTTCATGGCTCTAAATGAGAGTAAAATAAACACGTGCACATGTGCATGCATGCACACACACACCCAGCACCTATTTGTCAGACCTTTTTACCAGACAAGGAGAACACAAGCTGGAAAAAGACTGTTGCCTAGTGGCAAAGGCACTCAGAGACATGGGGGACTAAGTTTTAGCACAGCCCTTGCACTTAGCAAATTAATCAATTCATTGTTATGATTACAATTAAATACAAGTGCCAAGAAATACAGCATGAATGTTACATTTTGCTCCATTACCTCACAATTACACATGCAGTGTCACTTCACAAACACTCATTTCTCAGCCTGTGCAACTGAGTAAGAAAAAGAAGCACGTAGTGTTGGACATCTGAATTAACACACATGAATATATATGAACAACTGTATTTTTTCCAATCTTTCCTTATCTAAAATACCTTACCTTGACAATCTTAAAGCACACAAGAAAAGAAGGAAACCCCTGTTGAATAATGGAGAATCCAAGACTGAGTGTAAGACCAAAAAAACAGAAGCCAGGTCAGGAACACTGGAAACAGGAATTCTGAAACAACTCTATTTGTTTTCAGAGAAAGAAGTGCAGTTCCACTTCTTCTATTACAGGCAAGGAACAATTCTACCACAATGGAGTATATCTTTATGACTTATTACCATTATCTCAAAGAGAATTACTATTGAATGCAAGAAGCATGGTGCTTGTATGTCTTTACATTCTTGTGCAAGCTCCTAAATGCTGACTGGCAAGAAATACTGACTCATTAAAAAAAATCCTCTGCACCGTAACTGGTGGGGGGAAAAAAGGCAGTGACTATTACACGCACAGATGGCCATAAGTGCAAGCCACTGCAGCATTTCTAAAGATCAGACAGTTTTACCGGCCTGGCTGCAGAGTGGACAAGACAGGCAAGTGGCACTCGGGTCTGACTGCCGAGCGCTGTCCTGTCAGGCTTTGCCTCAGCATGCCTCCACCTGCATCCCCTCCTGGGCTCCCTCTGGCCTACAGCCTTTGCAGAGACCTATCTGCAACTGCCAGGCTTTATAAACTGCTGAATGACACTTCCTATCAGCAGCTACTTAATGAAAGAGGCTTTCCAAGAGAAGGATCAAGTGTCAGCCAACTTTGTCCTTCTCCTTGTCTTCTGGAAAACCATACAGGTCCAAATGAGAGCCTGTTTAGCTGCCCTGCAACAGGATTCTACCCCAGTGCTTTAAACGTGACCCAGTTTCATCAGTTTAGCTCTTCAGCTGGGAAATAGATTTGCTGGGTGAAAGTACAACAGCCTTTCCTCCCACTGCTGAGGGCACTGCTGGTGTTTTGGCTCACATGGAAAAGTCGCAGCTAAGTAGCTCCGCAAACCCATATCCAAATGATGGGCGTATCTAGCCCTGCTCTTCAGAGCACCATCTCAATGCCTTCCCCAACAGAGTCCATGAAATCAGAATTTCATGAATCAGAAACATGTTTGGGAAAGATCCCAAGTGTGTAATGATTTATTAAAAAAAAAAAGGCAGATTGTGCTCCACTTTCCAAACAGTGAAGCACAGCTTTATTCTGCTCTCACTTCAAGCATTCAATATTTTGAGCTAAATTTAGCTGCAGAACTTCATTTGCATTGAGAAACAAACCCCATATTTACTACACTAGATGATGCCATTCTGCTTACATATGTACTTGTATACAAGCAATAACATCCTTCACTTTTTATCTCCAATAGGCTTTGAAAGAAAGAAAAAAAAATCACAAAATGAACAAACGCAGACTGGTGCAATCTACTGAAGCACACACTGAAACAAAGTACCTATTACAGCAGCAAAGAGATAAAAAGGCAAGAAAACAACATTGAACAGGTAAAATTAAACCTTTGATTTTAAGCAAGGTATGACCATCAGAGCACTGAAGAAGCCTTCTTGTTAGCAAGGTGGCAGGATTTGAAGTATTATTTCCTGATCAGGTTGATAGCTGGTATTCATTGCAATCACTTGAGGATATTTAGAATCCTGTGCAATTTTAACTCCTCCATAAAAATATCAGGAAGGAAGCCTTTCAGGCTACCTAACGTTGACTCAGCTACTTGGTGACCAGCTGCTTTGCTGTGGTGGCAGTAAACTGCAAGTCCTGTACTTACAGAACACACTAAACACCAAACCTTGGTTAAGTGCAGAAACAACACACTCAGCAACTATTTACTGGCTACCTTGTCTCTCTGGGAAAAGCCCTGCAACTTTCTAGCCTGCCTAGCAAAAGCCCTGCATGGATTTCCTTCTCCATGGCACATCAGAACCTACTCCTTTCTCAGGAAGAGCCATAACTTGCAATCTTTGCCCAGAATTGTACATCCAGACATGGGGCTGGGGCTTGGCAGCGGTCAGTATGCAAAATGCTCCCACACACCTAAACTAACCTCAGAGGGAAAATTCACAGAGAATCCAGCCTGTGTAGCCAGCAGAGGCAAAGCGCAGCTGTCTGCAGCCATCTGAACGTCTGAGCCTTGGTCATCTTGATCTTTTTAATGACCCCGCATATCAGCAGAACAGAGGCATCTGTTCAAAAGAACCTTGCAGCTCCTGACAGAGCAGAGCACACATCAAAGCCGAGTGGGTCAGATTCTGCCCTCACTAGATACATTAATTCAGAATAACTCAAATGAAATCAACAGAATTACCCGTCATTAGCACTACAGTAACCAAGACCTAAATTTGCATAGTTGTCTTTGCACTGTAACTTACACAGATGTGCTAGTTTTTGTACTTCAAAATAGCTATATGCTTTTTAGCCTAAGTGTTTTTCATTTTCCTCTGGCAAAATAAAGGGTAGTTTCTAAAGAAGACAAGAGACTGATGACATTTCTGTAAGAACTTTTTGTTGCTGGCAATACTGAAATGGCAGCAAATGCAACAGATCTGTAACACATCTCAGGGTACAAAGAGTTAATCTCTTTTCTTACAAATCATCTGTATCAGTCCAGATGCTTGGTTGGAAGGAAATATAACCCAAGTGCCTGGTCTAGTATAGCAGACTAAAGAATAAAAATATTTTTACGTACAATGCTTATAAAATATTCTATTTGCTGTGTAGTACCAGTTATGTTTAGAACCTTCCTTCAAAGATTTTCTTTTCATATTGTGAAAAATAGATCCATACACTCCTTGTTTAAAAACACCTCTGCCTAAATGTCTGACCTCCAGTGTGAAAACTGATCCTTTGCTGTTGGTCTGCATCTTTATTGTGCCTTCATACTTAAATGTTAAAATAAAACCAAGACAATAGAAATCAGAATAAAGTGCCACTTAAAGTCAACATAAAGTTTATAATCCTTCGCAGTCCATTCTTCTGTTATGCTGATGACAAGTTAATTTGGCTGATAAAAGGGAAACAAAAAGCAAGGAAGTAATCCTGGTTTTACAGAATATTATTCAAACAATAATAACTTCCTTTGCATAACACTTATTTCATTCCATCATTACTACTATTATTACCACTATCTTAAGCTATGACAGATTGTGAAGGGTCAGAGATAATTTTTATCAATCAGCCTCCCTTTGTCTTTGGCAGGTTTAATCATGTCACTTGGAATGTAGCATGAGGGGCCTGATGAAATTGGAAAAGCATGTGAAGATAAAAATCACTCTCAGATGAATTCAGACACTTCCTGCCACTCTGCAGATGCCACAGTGCTGCAAGCCACCCTCCCAGGAGAGATGATTCACCTGGAAGGAGGGCCAGGCTCTGCCAGATGTGTAGGAGGCTGCCTGAGACCCACATGCTAACACTGTCTCAATTGTATGAAGCATATGCTTTCAGTCAAGGGTGAAAAATGCAGGCACCAGCACATGCCAAAAGTCTTTCAAGCATGGCCCACCAGTCAGCCTGAAGCTTAATGCACTGATCCATCGAGTCAGCAGATGTGTGTCACCACAGTACAAGTTGAAGCTGGTTAAAGCTATAAAAGAGTGAAGTGACCTAATCCAGACATTCAAATCTCACAAAGAAAACCATATTGTTGTCACTTTGGGGGCCTTAATGTGGGACTTTAAGCACAAACACTGAAAGCCTTCTTGGAGTAAAAAGGTACGTTGCTGCGAAAACATAAATCCCAACCCTAAGCTACACTTGTACTGATTTCAAGTTGATCTGATAAAAGCATAGCACAGCTTTCCTTTTTAGTACTGCACATACAAAAAAGAACATCTGCAGAATTTTATTGCTAGAGCCATAAATGCTCCTTATCCGCTCGGTTTGAGGCAGAAGTCCAAAAATACCTTGATAGAAAGTTTATTTGCAGAGTACCACTATGTACTTGGTAGAGCCAGTGAGTTATACAACATATTCTTCCACTCCTGGCTAAGTGCTGTTGGTGTCAGCTAGGAGCCCAGCTGTAGAACCTGGCTCCATAATGCCTGGGAACTCCTCCCTCCTTTCCATTTAATAATCATTTAGTGGGTACAGTATTTCCCGACACACTCAAAGTCAAAGCACACTTTACAATAAAAATATTCACCTTGTTCACATGCAGAACGATTTGTTTAAAGAAACCAGATCTCCTTAGCACTCAAAGATCAACCCAACACTGGACGTGTGCAAACCCACTTTACTGTCAACACAGTTGCTTCAAACAGCTTGTTCAGAGGTGGGTGATAAGATGTAGTTCTCACTGGGCAAACACAATTAGGTAGACAAAGATTTTTCTTGAAGTCTTTTCTGTCTATCATCTGCAATCCACTCTACAGATCTTTCTTAAGTATTCCTGTCTGTAACAGCCCGGTCTCTGGAAGAATACTGATGTTTCACAATGACCTCACTGTACTTCGACATAGCTTTCCTGAGCTGTGGCCTGTGGCAAACACACACCTGCTCTATTTATGCCCAAGAGGCCAAAAAGAAAAAAAACCAACCCAACTTCAAATAATATTCAAGTTCAAACAACAAGCAGGGTTCTTCTGTCTTAAGAAAAGTCCATCCTGCAATCCACTTTGCAAAACATGATAGCTGGTCATTTAAAAGTTAACTCTTAGGAACCACTATAGATAAGAGCTAAGGAAACCCATGCCAGCTTGAAGAGGGAAAACACCCACAGTGATTCCGAAGTTTTGTCATGTCCCCCCCACCATTTCTCCATTTACAAGTGTAGATTGTTACCACTGATTCATAGTGGGGGCTTCCCGTAACCTAAGATCAGGACTAAGCCTGAGACTGCACCAAGAATCAAATGTCTGCATCACAAAGAAAAGGTCACAAAACTGATCTATGCAAGTACAGGAGGAAAGGCAACAGAGATGCAGGACACAGACACCAACGCCAGGAACAGAAGTAAAAAGCAAAAAAAAAAAGTGAACATAAATAAACACACACATATACTTGTGCCCCCTGTAATGATCCTATCCGATAATGAAGAATATTTTAAATTATGTTTACAAAAAAATGTTTTAAATTAATTGGGTTGGGTTTTGGGGTTCTTTTTCAGTTCATTCCTGACTCTTTCATTGCTGTGCTCACCTGGAAGTTACACTGGGCTAAAAAAGATTCCTGGCAGCTCCCCTTACACCAAATACCTCCTGCTCATCAGCTATGCAATACTTTGCATCATCCATAGTCTTCATTAGCAAATTTGCCCTTTCACCTCAATAGCACCCATCTGACATTTCCACAGCTTCAGAGGCTTTTCTTCCTCCACCAAAGCATGTTTTGGAGTGGTTTCAGGGCAAATTCTTTGATTCTGGTGCTGGAGCATTAGTGAGAAAAAAAAATAGGAAAGAACAGTTGAATGTTCCAAGAGAAAATGAATAAGACAAAAGTAGAGCTCCAGATCTGTTTTTCACAACTCCTTTTCTCATGTCTTTTGTGAAAAAATTGCTGAATGCTAGTTTCCCTACTTAAAAAGCTTTCATCCCTCAGAAGAATAATGTGCTGTGAATGTACTCTTCCTATGGAAGAGTAACTAGAGACTAATAGAGGAATGAAAGTGAAGGGTGCTCAAGACAAGAAGGGTGCTTGAAAGTTTTGTCTTTGGCTGTCGGGGTAAGATTGGATTCTGCAGTAGCCAAAATAACAGTATCAATACTTGTGCAACCTAAAGAAAGTGTAAACAGAGACAGGAAGGAAAAGACAGCAGTGAAACAACAGAACACAAAGAAATAGAGGTATCAAGTTGTTTTCTTAGAGTCTAAGACAAACTATACCTTTGCACTACCTAAATACCATTGAAAGCTCACACGATAGCATTTGTTTTCATGGTTTATATAAAACCATGCATGCTGCCTCATATAAGCCATATGAAACCATATTAAAACCCTATATAAAACAGTATTTAAAAAACCCACATAAAACCATATAAAGCCACGTAAAACCATACGCTACCTTCAGTATTTTCCAGGGTAAAATTAACTTATTCTTCATTCATAAAGTATTCATCATTTTTCTGTACTATGTGCTGTAGAAGCATTCACTGCTCATTTCTTTTTTGGGAGAAAATGGAGAGAATAAATTAAGAGCTCTTCAGGCTTTACCACTTCTTCCCCCCCAAGTGAGTGGACATGAGTGAGCACCACAAGATGTACTGCTATAACCCTGCTATCAGCCCATGCTCATGAAGAGCTTAAGAAAATAAGCAACTCTGCAGAACATCAGAAATCTATTGATTGAGATATATTCATGGTGGTTTTTTTGCAAAAATAACTGTTATTAAAGAGTTAAGCCACTGTATGTGTGGGCGAACCACTTTTTGTAATTGCTATCTATCTACAGATCTTGAGAGAGATGTTGATCTTCTGAAATGAGGGGTGCAGACGCAAGTCTTTTTAAACCAATAAAAATACCAACATTTTAGTGGGTTTTTTGCCATAGATCCTTTGTATGCAAATCACTCAGATCAGATAGAAAATTAAAGACTTCTCCTTGGACAAAACATTGTCATTTGAACTTGGGAAAATATATGGCTGCCAAAAGAAATTTAAACTGTATTTGACAAAGTTCTCCACTTTCCCATCACAGTTTCACTATATGATTGTTATTTGCAGTGTACATATATTAATATAAAAAAAAAAAAAAAAACCATGGCTATCACTTTCCTGCTTCTTTAGAATAAGCCACTCTGTAGCACTCTGTATGTTATATCCACCACCAAAATCCTTTAACTCTGCAGAGCAAGATATCTCTCTCCATCTACCAGAAAAAAAATGTCCTTCCAAAACTTGTCCCTCTCACATCCCAGTCAAAACACAGTGATGTGTGTACACAACCCCACATTATTTCAGAAGACTCTGAAGCATCCCAAATAAATAATTTTAAGGGCCTGTCCTACTTATGGATGTAGAACAGTATTTCTACATGGCAATGGAACAGCTATTAAGAAAGTGGTTAAAGACTGAAATCAGACCCAACTGCTGCAGTGTTGGAACCTCTCAGTGCTCTGTTTTCCAGAGCTTTCCTTCTGTAATGCTATATTCAATACAACTTTAGTGTATTACACTAAACTAAACTAATACATGCACACTTTATAGCTTACATTCAGTGTGACCACACAGCTTCCTGTCTTTGGGCTTGATCCTGCCAAATGTTTTCTTCCATGAGTAACCCCTGCTCACAAAAGGTGCATCATGGAGGTCTGCACTCACATAGGAACAGTACTCCTGAGGATGGAATTAGAGCATGAGTGTCAAGCAAACAACTGGTGGGATTACTCCTGCAAAATAGCTCCTGGCCCACAGACTCCACATAAATGTTGGCTCATGTCAAAAGTGCATAGCAGTGCATGGGGCAGAGTGCTGACTCACACAGCAGGATTTCACAGAGCTCTGCAGACCTTTCTGCAGGTACCAGTTGAAGCCTGGAAGCAGTAAAGTCACATTTGCATTGAGTCTTCCTCATAAGGTTTAAGCCAGGACAAAACTATGCAAGGGTAGCTATGCCACTTCCCCAGAGCAAATTAGCCCCAAACTGGTTCAGGCAGTGCCAAATATCAAGGAGCAGTATATTGGTATTCAAATTTAGATTTTATCTATGTATAACTGTGCAGAATTTTGCAACTTTGCTCTAAGTGGTCCTTCTACACGCCAGAACAAAAAGTAGATTTGGCATCTTTGGATTATAGACTGGTGCCTGCAGCTTGCAATTCCAGGATTTGCTTTGAAGCTTCAGCTTTTTCCTTTGCAGTGGTTTGACAATGGTCATGATTCAGCATATTCAAGATGCTTAGATCAAGATGGCTTTTCGTTTATCATTTGGAACTGAAAGAAAACAACAAGGACCTTTTTTTAGCCTTCTGTCACATTAGTGGACAAGTTATGATTTTTACAGCCCTTGTTCTTCAGAGGACACAAACTAATTCCTGATCCTTCCTTGCACCCCAAGATGAGTGTTAAATCAGATACAAATACATCTAATTTTTCATCCTACCGGAACTACAAAAGTAGACAGAAGATGAGGCAACACTTGTGCTTCCCAGGAATGTCAGACAGTATTCAAACAACACTCAGCAGAACCACCCTGAGGTGCTTTGCTCCATATTGTTCCCAGCACCAGACAGGCCCCCAAATTAACTGTGATCCATTATTTCATTGAATCTGACCATGAGGTCAGTGGGAGTTGTCAGGACCAGCCTTTCTACATTTGTGGAAGGAAATATTTCCTTTTCTTTAATACTTCTTATCTATCCTACCTGTATACATAACATTTATAATAGGTTCAATCAATTAACTGGAGTATTTCTCTTAAAACCAATTAGAGTATTTATCTTAAAACCCACATTAGCTCACTAACTGGAATCTACTGATTTCCTAAATACTTTACATGTTACTCTTCAGATTTAGTGTGTGTTACTCCTTAGGTTTTTTTATTCCTGCACAACGATCTGGATGTGCTTTGTAGTTTTCTGACAATAATTCACTCCACATAGGGCACACTCTCGCCAAGTGTGATTAATAAAAACTTGATTTGTGTGCAAATAGTCTAGTACAGACTGTTGGATTCTTTCACTTCAAACAGTCACAACCACAAAGAAGATGAACATACTGCATATTTCAGAAAGGACCATTTATGCCATAGCACATAAATTGCATTAACTCCTATGAAGGAAGCTGTGACCTCACAGGGTTATTTTAGGGGAACTTCCTACACTTTCGAATGCTAGGGTTGCACTTAAGCCCAATATTTTTGCAGTATTTATAATAAATTATTTACCTCCTTATATACATACTGCTTCCTCAAAATGTCAAAACTGCATTGTGGGCAACAAGAAACTGTCCTGCTGCCTTAGACATGCTCTTGTAACTAGAAGAATCTGTGGAATGAAACTCAGGGATCTGATAATGGTTTGGAGGCTTTTACAGTGGTCTTGGGGATCAGTGTTTCAGTTTGACTTAAATTTCACTCAAGCCTTTGCCATGTCCTTCACGACCCAAGCGCAAACTGAGTCCTCACAGCTATGCTGGTCCCAAAGCCAAGCAAGCTATCCCAGCTTTGATAGAAAAGACATTTTTTCCTCACATACATGATGAGGTACAAGTTTTGAAGTCAAAGCACTATTAGAGAGATGCCAAAATTGACTTCACTCCCTGCTGAATGCCAACCCTCCAGGTACATTCAGCAACTGCTATAACTAAATGCAACTGGCCATAGTTGGCATGCCCTGACACTACATTTGTTCAAACAGATATTCCACATAGACTGATGCCAGAACTCACGCGTGTTCCAACAGTGAAGGCTGTGAAACATCAGGTTCTGACAGCTGGCTTTAAAATAAAAACTGTCCAATGAAATATATGAAAACATAAACAAGAGGACTCTTGTTAGCCCAGGGAATTCACTCATTTTCTCGAGGCTAGTTTTAAGTTTACCACATTTATCAAATATATACCTTTAATGCATACATAGTTCCATCTACTTATGAAGTGAACAACTGAGGAGTACCTTCTGTGCAGAGAAATAAAAGATAGCACCTTTCAGCTTCCTCATTACTTTAATCACTATAACCTGCAGAGAGCAAGTAAGAGGTCATCAAAATGCTGTGGCAGTGCTCCATTTTCATGCTGCAAATTCAGAATCAGGAACTTCAAGGTCAAAGCGTTCGTTGTATTTCTGTTTTTCTCAGATATCTCCTTGCACAAACCAGAGAAAGTACAAGGCATGCAGTCATCTACAATTTTAGCACTACAAGACACTAAAACAGCAATTAAGAGGTGCAATTTCTAGAAACAGTTCACCTGCAGACAACCTAGAGTGCAACCGTTCTGACGCAGAAGGATCCACAAGTCCAGTTCCTTTCACCTCTTCTATTTACTAATCAGAAAAAGGCAGATGAGCTGAAAGTTCCTGCCAGAGCAATCATGACTACAGTTAGGAAACCCATGAGACTGCTTCAAGGTTCTTCAGGAACCAAAGGCTCCAGTTTTCCAAGGATCTCATTTCAGCCTGTGACATATTAATATTCCTTCCAGCACACCTTCCTGCACACCGTTTCTTAATTTTGAGGTATCTTCCTTTGTATTTAATAATTCAGAATCACTTTAGAGGTAAGGCTCTAATTTCCACTAGATGCCAAAATTACTTTTAAAATTTTCTGTGTAATGCAGTATTTCCTGTGCACCTTGTAAACCATTGAGTGCTGTAAAAATTCCCAAATAGGCTCTTCCCCTGGGGTGTAAAAGACCAAAGGAAAAAACCCACCAAATATCCTTTCCTCTTAGAATGAATAACAATTGCAAAAAGACACACTTAGGCTTATGAAAAACAGTAGATTCAAAGGATAATTTTATATAAATTACAGCCTTTTTACAATTACTTTTGTCTAAAGGTGGAGCTCCTTTAGCAAGGAGGGCGATCATTAAAGGAAGAATTGAGAAACAACTCTGCATAACTATTTTTTCTGTCTTATAAGCCCCTTTAGTACTCATTTTTCCAGTCATGAAATGTCTATTTGATCTTTTTTTTTCATGTGATATGCAAGAGTGCTTTTTGTTGCCTTACAGCATCGTTCTAAATAAACCACCAAGCACTATTTGATTCTTCACCTTCAACAAGAAACATCTGCATCTCAGACTTCTTCAGCGTGCAAAAAAACCTCATTACACAGTATCCTGCTAAATTTGATCCAGAGAACTAGATAAGTCATTGTCTCCTGTCTTGTCCCATGCCAGTTACTGCTATTTCCCTACTGTCATCTCCTCCACTTACATTCTGAAAACAAGTATCTACTTTAGAAAAATTACCCTTTTTTTTTTTTTATTGGTAAATGAAAGGGAATCTTGAGAGAAAGCTTCATGAGGAATCTAAAAGGAAAACCGATTGCTTGTGAGTTTCAATAAGGGTAAGTCACACAAACTCTCAGTTTGAAGCATATAAGTGGTTTAGATTTTTGGAAGGAAACAAACCCACTATGTCCTAGGTAGCAGTTTACTGAACGCATTGATCCAAAATGATGATCTTTTCATTAAGTGTTAGAATTTCTTCAAATATAAATCTTATTAGATTACAAGCTCTGTTTTGTATACACAGTCAAGTATTACATCTGTATCCTGTAGGTACAACAACAATATACTGGAAAAGATACAGGTTATGGTCAGAAAGATACAGGTTATGGTTCCTTCCCAGAGGAAAATGCATCTGCAACTCTGACTGTATTAGGAGTATGAATAGGGTAAATGGTCAGGGTAAGCTTATCCACTTAATAGGCTTGAGGGCAAATATTTTCTGTTTGGTCCAAGCCCACAACAGGTATCTTCACTGGCAAAGTGAACTGCTCTGGACCTGTTGTAAGAGCCTCAGGCAGGCTGAGGCCTAAGCTGCCCTTCATTTTTGGGTGCTAAAGTCACCTGGAAAGGCACACAGCAGAGGATGGATACAGAAATCCCCAAGGGATGCTGCAGCTTCTGGAAGGCCTTGTGTGAGGCACCCAGGTGGTAAGAGAGGTGTCTACAGAGTCCCCCTTTACATCTGCAAAAGATTTAATCCGTGTGTGAAAAGCCTTCACTGCAGTAAAGCTTGGTATACAGCAATTCCTGTCCCTGATTTACATCATCACAGCTTTGATGACAGTGGAGATACTTGGGCTTCAAAACTGAGTGCTTTGACCCAAGACCTCTACTAGAAGCACTAAGACAGACTTTATGTATGTTTTATGCACTGCTGTACAGCACATTCACTAAACAGCACGCTTAGAAAACCTCGTTCAAAAATGGCTTTTCTAACTTCGAACTAGTACTTATTACACTGTAAAAATGCACTTATGAGTGATGTTACAAACCATAATAATTTTTAGACAATATTTGTTAATATATATTTTAGAATAGCCAATATTTTTATAAATATTTAAATTACATCAGACATCACAAAGTCCTTATGTTTTATGCTTTGAACTGCACAACCATGGCATGCTTTTGTCATTGTTACAGCAGAGTGAGTCTGGTATTTCAGATCAAACATGGTATGTAGTCCAGATGTGTTAGCTGTCACTCTGTGAGTAAACATTTCTGATGGACAGTGTGTTAACAACAGATTATTACTCATGAGGTTGCATGATGGTTACAAAAAGTTAGCCTGAGTGTCAGAGATAACACCAGTGAGAACTGCTGGTGGAAGTGATGGAGACATTTCTTTCAGTTTACAGTCATTTCTGTCATGTGTATCCCCCATTCACTCTTCAAGGGAGAACCAATATGGTTTGAACAATTCCCCATGGGAACTATGGTAGAAATAGGGAGCTATGTGATCTGAGGGGCAGGACTCTTACTGCATAACTATCAAGAATGTTAAGCAATGCAATATAAAATTCATAATTATGCAGTTAAACTATTTTATACACACAGCTTTGCCTGAAGTGCTAAGCACATTAATTTATATTGTCATTTATATGCCCTTTTAAGAGGATACTTGTGGGGTGTCGTGGACTAACAGATGTTAAATGACAAAATGTTTATCAGTCCCTACAACAAAAGCAATACAAGCAACAGTATCTGCAATTTAAGTTTCTCTTTGCACAGGCAGATTTCAGTCTGGGCCAGAAGAGACTCTTCCAAGATAGGGTCACAATTTATCTTCTATAAACATTCACCCATTAGCTTCCCTGCTGTCACAGGGAGAAGGGTGTTCAACTGCTACCATGGTATTGTACCTTTGTGTCCCTGGCACATCTCTGGAAAAATAGGATGGAGGGGTGGGACATGACATGCAGAGCTGCAAATTCCAGCAGCTTCTGCTGTGCAGTACGGCCCAAACAAAACCAGGTCTGCCAGACCTGTGCTGGCTCCAGTGGGGCCAGGTTGGGAGTGTCTGCACCCTGCTCCACACACTGAACCAGGGGCAGCAGAATCTTTGCTGGCAGTGCCAAAGAAGGTTTGTAGTGACAAGGCAAAGATCAATAGTCCTGGCAAGGTATGAAAAGTGTTTTTTCTAGCCTGGTTAGACCTCAGCTCTCTGAGAACCGTCAGCAGAGATCCCTAAATTGTCCTCACGACTGTGACTTCCAGCTCCTGAGCTGAATACAAGCCATTTCAAAGTACTCCTTCCCCCCCTTGTTAAAATACTACTGTTTTGATACTCTGCTCCACTTGTCACTCCTGACAACTGAACATAACAGGCAGCATCTAATGTGCAATTATGTGCCTGCCAAGGACCTGGAGTCCCAAGGCTAGATGTGTTACACCATAGAGAATTACAGGTGATTATATAAAGAATTGCACATTCATATGCTAACAAGTATCATGAGACATGCACGAGAAGAGACGATGACACTGGCTTATTTCCCTCACCCAAATCTGTCACTATACAACTCAAAATCTGAGTGGCAGAATATCATGTCCTTGGGACCACCCAGCAACTCAGGCCACTTTGGTCTGAGGTAAGATTACAGAGCATTTTTATTTTTCTTCAACAACTCACAGAAAGGGTAAGTTCTGCATGAAATGTGGTTAAGAAAGCTGCTCCACTTTTTTTTTTCTACTGAAAAGATGTTTCCTAGTACAAAATGTGACTGGAAATTTCAAGACACTTTCAGTAGTATTGTACACAAAAAAACCCCTAAAACATATCAAACATACTCAGCTATTCCACCTGAGAAAACAAAAGCTCCCTACACGTTACAAACACACTTTTAAAATTTATTATGCCACTCTGTCACCTCGGGCTAATCTACACAGTATCACTGCCTCCAACTGAATCACACTGCTTTATGCCAATTGCAGATAGTCCATCTTCAATGCAACAAATTGAAGACTTCTCTATAATTGCAGAAACCTGAAGGAAGCAGAAAGTCCACTGCCTAACATACTAGGGCTTAATTTTATTCTTAAAAATGGCAGCAATGTATGCTTCTGGTTATGGAGGTGTGCCAGTAGTGCTACAATTAGGGTTGTGCTGTCACTTCAATTATAAATCTGATTTTTTGAGAGTTTACTAAAACTCCAGATTAAAAAGAAAAGCCTGCTGCAGGCTGAAATGTTTTGTATAAGATCTCAGCCAAGGGATAACTTGTTTCCAACATTCTGAAAAAATTAATCAGGTGCTTCAAATGCTAGAATTTAAATGTGCTTGAAGAGGCAAAATACTAAAAAAGAACATTTAGTTATGAATTCTCAGTGCAGAGCAAGTTGCTTCCCAGTTCCTATCAGAAATACTATGCAATAGAATGGCTGCAGATTAGTCAAGTAGAAAAGACGAATACAGAGAACAAAATCCCAAATGTTTGGGGGTGTTTTTGCACGGTTTGGGTTTTTCTTCCTTTTTTTTTTCTTTTAAACAAGCAACAAGGATAAGCTTGACCAAAAAGAGACTTACCTATGCAATTTTAAGGATGGAGGAACAAACCACCTTTTTAGAAATGAGAGGCAGAGCAAGAACCAGAAGGACAGCACAGGCTTCCCTCACTGGAGCGAGGGATGAAGCACAAGTGTGGCAGTTTTCTCACGTGCACACTGTATTCCATGGGACTGGCAGTGAGTGTCAACACTCCTCGGACTAAGCTTAAAACAAAAATAACATAGTGGAAGATTCACAATGCCAAGTGTGGGCTGCAAAATTCAAGTGAGTAGGCAGATTTACAGTGACAAGATTATCTTGCTGTGACAATCTGAAAACACTGTATCTGAATAATGCAGTTCTTTAAAGCCATCCCCATTCATTTTCACTCCCACTCCGGACTGCAGCAAGGGCACACTGTCCCAGGCTGAAGGCCGCTAGTTACACTCAGAAATGGTATCACACATTGCACAGTCGTGGTTTCTCCATGCTGCCTTTGCTCTCTTCTACAAACACTTCTTACAGAGAAGGGATATCTTTTGCCCTGAAAATTTATTCCTTGATCTCTCATGCTGGCAGGCTGGTGACACTGACACCTCTTTGCTATTGAAAGTACTATAAAACACATCCATGCAATACAAACAGACCCTTGTTTCTGCATCTCCTGCAGTTTAGAAAGTTCCATGTCCCACACATTCATTTTTGCCAAATTGGCAGTTGCTAGGAAGCAAAAGAAAAATGCTGGCAATGGTTCTGTGGAACTGGGGAACATGCAGGCAGTTTTCCTGCAGCACAGGAAAACAGACAGGAATTCTCAAGTGACTTCTCAGGCTTGAGACATCCAGGGAAGTCTACCAACAAGAAAAGCAAAGTAACTTCAAGGAGATGATGGGAATGAGCTAAACAACAATAATGCAGCTTTTGTAATGAATTTAAATTGGATGCCTGGATTTACTTACCCACTGTAGTTGAAGTGTCTGTAGAGGCAGAGAAGTTACTCAAATACTAGCAGCCTGTACATCTACACTGCACAGCAGAAACAAGTTTTTAAATAGAAAGTAATCAGCGTGAGCTGAAATACAAGGAGATAAATTGCAACTGGTAACTTTAATTAAAGACTCCCTTAACACATGAGCAACAGTTTAAAAACTGTTCAGAAAATAAACTAACACTGCACTGCTGCTACACTAAAAGTAATTTCTCTTTTTACAGAGAGGAAGGTGGGACCAAGCAGAGACTGTTAGAAACCTGCAAGGTTAAAGGTATACCAATAAATGGAGAGGTCAAAAGCCTATTTTTACAGAGCACCATGCCTAGCTATTTATTGCTTTGTACTTTTGGGAGAGGGGGTTGTGAAAAAAAAAAAAATCTGATACCAAGACACAAGATCAAGCAACTGTATTGACTGCTTTTCCAAAATATTCTTCTCATACAATAATGAAAAACTGCATGGGCAACTGCACTGGGGAGCAAATGAAGTGCAATTGGTTTCTGCCCATTGAAGCTCATTGCAGTGTATCACAGAGCTGAATTCTTGTACTTTAAAATATATGGCTTAAACCTAGAAAAAATATTCTAAGTTCACATTACATATGCTGTACATAATATACTTTTATCTTTGATCAAACCATACAGTAATTGTTTATACCCAGCCCTCTACCAGCAGGAGCCTTCATTCCAGCTGCTTGATTCTTGCAAGAAGGTCCATCAGGGCTCTCAAAAGCAACCATAAGCTTCATACTCTGCAACAGCTGAGATTTTGCTCAGGGTGCTTAAGGTCTGCAGAATTATTTTTCCCCCCGCTCCACTTCCTCCACAGTGCTCATTTATAGTAAAATAGGGAAAATGCTGTTGGCAAGAAGATATAAGAATGATTTCCTTCTCTTGCTACTTTGATGATTCCCCTTAGGGAACACAGAACAAAGAAAATCAACATTGGCGGTAGCGGGGAAGATCCAAAAGTCTTTTAGGGCAAAGGACACAGGTTGTGAAACAGCTCCTTTCTTCTGGATCTATTCAATACCATTCAGTTGTCAACTCCATGCACCTTCTTTTATGTTGCTACAGTGCCTGGTGCCTCATGCAACAGGGCACCACACAACTTCTACTTCTGACAGACAACACAAGAGAAAATAAAGAATAACATCCCCCCCAAAAGTACAGTTAAATACAGAAGACAGGAATTTTCTTCAGCAAATACTAATATTTTATCAAATTCAGAGATGTTTGTAGAAATTCAAAGAATTGCTGTCTCTAGCAAAACTTTACATTTCAACACTGCAAGCATTGAATATCTTTCTTAATCCAGGCTTAAGCTGACAAAGTATATATATAAGTAATACAGGTCATTTTGCAAAAAGCAGCAAATATCTGAAGTGCACATTGTTTTCTTGTTAGCTCTTGACTAGAAGACACTGCCTAACAATAACACATGGCAAGCTCATCAGGAAAGCAGAGTGATTCATGGGACCTCCAATCTCAGAGCTCTGTATTTGCCACACTTTAGGAAAACTAAAACCTGGAAGTCCAGGAAGACTGCCTGCTGGACTTTCAGCTTTGTGACCTGTATACAGAAATACTGTACCATAGCTGACTTCTGAAATCTGTGATTATTTACTAGATACACTGTGCAGCAACAAGTGCCTTCAAAAATATAAGAAAAAAATAGTTTGATAACTGTCAGCTTTTTAATTCTGAGAACCAAAACCACCAACACAACTCTCAATCAACCAGCTCCACCAGGAAAGGCCAGGATGGGGTGGATTACACTGCACAGTTCCTGATTCTTTCTGGTCCTTAGTGAGATACCCTGAGGTAATTTAAACTGAGTCTTCATGAGGTCAAAAATGGGCAAAGTATTTCTCACCAATTTTCAAAATCAAAGATGCCTGATCCAAGACTTTTCACAAGTTTTGAGACAAAGCAAAGCTAACTGAAAAGCTGATCAATACAACAGTGTTGAGTCAGACACCCCACTTAATTTAGAGTTCTATGGGTTGTGAATGAATAATTTAACTGGGAAACTCATGCCCTCATGTCTGTTTGTGTGCACACACATACACACAAGCATGTTTACACACATCAAAAATGAGTCCAAGACATAGGGCTACTTGACAAACAAAAGAATATTCATGTTTTGGCAAAATACTACTTTGCTTTTACTGGCATGTAAGCCCAGGCTGCACTAGGCATATTTTAGCAATAATGATCAAAGCAAAGGCTTTCCCTGAAGATTAATGACTGGCTAAGAGGATAGTTTGAGGTCTGTTTACCCCAGCTGGTCCTTAATTCCCAGGAAAAGCATCTGCAAGGCTTATTATTGCTATAAACTTAAGATGGAGGGAGGGGTTATGCTGTTTTAAATGATATGTACAATGACTTTTTAGAGACTTAATGTCTTTCATATTAGCCAGAATGTTTAACCCATCTCTTAAAGAACTATTCATCTTGAAAGTAAATAACTTCAAACTTCCGTAGCTTCACACTTCGTGAAAGCACTGCAAACTCCTCTACAAGCAATTCATTACCCCGCCCCCCCCGCCCTGCTTGCCTCTGTGGCAAGTGAGGAAAGAGATACACAAGGATCATTTCCCTCCTCATTGAAATACAGATACAATTGGGTGGAGAACGACAGCTTTTCAGCAGCAGACAGAACTCCTATGTAAAATTTAGGACAGAAAGCAAAGAATATCATCTTCAAACTGATTTAGCTATACAGAAAGCAACTGCTTGACCGAACAGAAGCTAATGTGTAACACTCTTGGAAAATATGCATGTGGTTTTTCAGACATATTGTGAATCTCTTATCCACATTGCTGAACAGCTACTCAAAGGAATAATTTCCCTGATTTAATGGAGGAACAGTTCCAGTTTGAGTAAGTAGTTTCCAACCTGAATCTTATTTATTACAGTGGTCACGAATGTCATGGCTCACCAGAAGATCCCAAAAGCCTGAACTTGAGTTCAAAATGTTACTGCTTGGAACATTATTTCCTAAAACATGGAATTCTCAGTCATGGTGAAGTTGCATCTTAAAACACAAACCCCCCTAAAAACCAAAGATAATATGCTCATCTTAAATTCACAGCAAGTTCTGGATTATTAATAGTAACTGGCCCAAGGAAGGTCTATGGATTTTAGATTATTGTAACGTGGCAACTACTGGACAGGTTAGATTCAAATCTTGAAGGTGTTTCATTTCACTGGATGTACGTTAGCAGTCATGTTTAGACTTGAAATAGGCTATATACTATACTTTCCTGTATACTTTCCCACAGACATACTCTAAACAACAACAAAACAAGTTGTTTTTAGCATCATTATGAAAAAAAAACCAACTGGTGTTCCAAATTAAGCATGTGATTCGAACAGTCTCTTTGTAAAAAGGATGAATAAACCAAACAGTATTAATTTTTTAAGACTCCAGTGATTGACAGCTATTCACAGCCAGCAAAAATATTCATGGTCTTGAGCATAATTTGCATGAGAAAAACCTGTGTCCTAAAAAAAATTTACCTTTCCTTGCACAAATAAAGGTGCTTTGCTAAGTAGAGCAAGATTCAGAGAAGTGTGCAATAGTTTTGTAAATGAAAAACTCTTCCCAGGTTTCATCCTTCTGAACTTTCTGTATCTGTATGAAGACAGGTATAAGAATTAAGACACTCTCACTTTAGGTCTCTAGATTCTTCATTATCAGTTTGTAAGGTAGTGAATAGACTAATTAAACAAAAACAACTCACTGAAAGATGAGGTAAAAATGCATTTCTCATAATCTGAAACAAAGCTCTTAAAAATGCATTAAAATTCCTCAATTGGTGTACTCACTTTGGAAATATGTGCTTTTGAAAAGATCCAAAAACTATGGGGGAAACCAACTTCCAACATGTTTGAATTTCTGTGTGTGCCTGGATCCTTTCCGATAATTAAAAGGGCCTTTCAAACCATGAGCCCATGGGCTTTCTGTACCTATTAGGAACAATCCTTCTCTCTACAACAACTTTCAGCTTGTTTCAACATATCTCCTAAATGAAGGCATCCATAAGTAGAAAAGCAGCTGATCTCATTTTTGCAGGTAGGTGTGATGCAAAACAGCAGAGAAGCCTGGTTGTTAGAAACCCATACCTATATTTACCAGGAAAACTCTTTGGACATTAAAAAGGGCAACTGACTGATCATGACAAGACATGAGTAACAACTTGTGTCTAATACACAGTAGTGCCACTCATACAACTGTGGAGACACCAAAGGAAGCAGAAGAACTCTGCTGGTGCAGGGTTTCTCAAACCGATTACTTTCATGCAGACAGCAGGATAACAAAACTGAGGCTTTTGCTTCTGAAGAATGCCGATCTTTGTGTTTTTATAAACATACCATGTTTATGAGAGATCCTGGGTAAGCTGACATTATTTATTAGCACATCATTGTCTGATCTTACAGCTCATCACTTTGTTCATTTCCTGGTTTATGCATATATAATGAATCCATGTAGCTGCCTTTTTATTTTCACTTAGCCTTGTACAGCTGAGCCATTTTCTCTGGTTTCAAACTCCCTCCAGATGTCCTGACTATCCTGACTAGTCCAAACACACATTATTTTGAGAGAGAATACCTACAATATTGTGATCCTACTTTTTTGTTGCCTTTTTTTTTTTACTACTGGTACCTTGTTTTAACAAAATCTTCCTGGCTCCATATTCCACTATTCCAGATTTCTTCAGACAGTTACAGCAGATGAGTTCAGATGGTACTATATGACAACACAAAAAGGCAAAGATAAGATTATACAAAGATCCCACCACTATAACTTAAATGAAATGACCTGGTAATCCAAACAAGATTCAGACTGCAAAGATATTCAGGAAGATAATACACTGACTAACACATATTTGATACCCAAGTCTTCACTGCCCCTCAGCTTCTATTGCATCAGTTGTACCACCTAGGTCTGTGACACGTTAATATAAAGAAATGCCAAGACAGACTCCAGTGTACAAAAGTATCAGAAAAGCAGCTACTTCTTGCTTTGAAGCAGGTTAATGTGGAATCCCAATACAACTCCAGCTTTGGAACTTCTTAGGGAACATAATGTCAGCAATGTTTCAAAACACAATCCTAGTCCAAACTCAGAAAATACTGCGAATTTCTAAATGCATTTGATAAAGCAGATCTAAACCCAGTAGTTTCACAGATATTCCTGAGTGTACAAACTGATCTGTAGCAGTTTTCCCATACATCCGGGTGCATTAAGATGAAAACAACTTCCCAGCTGTCAGTGTGAGGAACTGTCTCTGGCAAAAACCCAACCAATTTTAAATACCTCATTAACAGCACAACACTACTTCTGTCCTTTAAAATAACTGCAAACTCAACAAATCAGATGACAAAAAAACCCCAACAAACTACAACAAAAAAACAAACAGGATAAAAAAATCATATAAATATGGCTTTAAACAACACACAGTTTTATATATTAGACATAGTATTTTAAAAATCTAATTCATTTTTCCTCAATAGAAATTTAGCACTGCTTTTGCTCCTCAGCACAAATACCCTTTATTCCTTTGGTCATTCATACCTGAATCCATGAAAATGCATTTCCCAATCTGGAACTTATTTATTATGAATTTCTGTATCAGCTGGCTAAATTACAGCTTATTCAAGCATAGATGACATTAAGCTCTTAGATATTTTTCAAGAAACTGCTGCTTTGGAAACCAAATTGTAGAGAGCAGTTTAATTCACTCTGAAAACATACTACTTTTATTGACAATAATGGAATTATCATCCAACCAAATAATACATGTGTGTCTAAAAGAATAGAACTTTACCCATAGGACTTTATATACATCATGCTGTATCAGAAAATGTTTTACACACGAGATATGATTAGTTGATACTTGTAAGTTGATACCTAAGTATTAACAGCTTCTATGACTAAGACATCTGTATTCTAACATCATGAAAGCACAGTCCTATTCATCATTATGCTTTAAGAAAGTGAAACAAGAAAAACAATTTTATGCAATAAACTCATTTCAGTTTGTTAACATTTATTATATGGGGTTGCTTTGACAAAAAATCCACAGTACTCATTCTGATAACAACTACTGAAACTATAGAATATTTAACTGTGTCAGGAGTGATGAAAGTAAAGAACAAAATCAATTTCATTATGAAAAAACTGCATGTAAATTTATACTAAAACTAAGCTTCTTATTGATGTCAGATTCAAAAATATGCCAAACCATAATATTTTTGTATTTGAGCTCTGTAAATTTAGCTGTTATTTATCAAAACTGTCTTTACTGAAGACAGTTAATGCCCTAATATTTTCATCTACTGTATGTGTTATATTTATTTGCAAATGAAGGACCAGAAATACATTTATTTAAATGTTGTTTACAAGCACTTTCAATGTGCTTCCAATGTAATATATCATCAGCGCAGTCTTGATTTAATTGTTGCCGTCACTCATTTTTATGCACTAACACATGTAGGAGCTCCAAACGCCAAAATATTCTTGCCTTTTTTTTGTGTTACATACCAGATTTTGTAACCTGTGTCAAGCTACCTCCAATGCTTACAACTTGTGAACAGAGGCCAACAATGAGCCTCCCCAGACACTAAATCATAATCTTCATGTTTTTCGTACTTCACATTCTAGCCACAGTTTCAACATCCATACCCCGTGACATTAGGGAAGGATAAATCAAGGAGGATGACAGCTCCCTTGTAGAGACTGGTACGGCCCTGGGATCTGCCACACCCAACACCCACAGCTTCTGCCAGATGTCTCCAAGAGTTTTGCTGCATTAACCCCTTCAAGAGTAACTGAGGGCTTTGTGCTGAACCTTTTCTAAGTAATTCCTCTTTTTTCTTTGTTGGGGTAGAAGGAGAGAAAAAATGCAACACACTCTTCTTCCAGAAACTTTGACTAACTGAAGTACCGAGAGAGGGCTACCAGTGACAATTAACAAATCAGTCCTTTTATCTCCTTAAAGACAGGAATTAGAAGTTCAGGGTTAGCATCAGACAGCATTCCTTTTTTCATACCATGCTGTGGTCCCATACCTAAAATCACACAGTAAAAACTTCTTAACAGTTTTATTTTCATATCTTCAGATCCAGGACACTTCTTTACCCTCTTGGAATCAGGATATCCATTAACTGCCCTTCAGCCAAACAGACTATTCAGGCCTTAAATCAATAGGATTTCTAATCCAAAAGCTGTACGGCAAACTCTACATCTCTTTCTCCGGGTCTGATCTGGCCTCAGGGACATAAATTTGCATGCAACTTGTAAGTTTGTGAATAGTCCCTGGGCTTGAAGTTGCACATGTGCTTAAGTACTTTGTTCAGTCTGCGTCTAAACCAGGTACTTTAAAATAAAAACAGAAGCCATGCAAAGAATAACACTGTTAAAAATATTTTTCCTCTGCAAATACTGAACCAAAGGAAGAAAATGCAACAAAATAAACATACTGATTCCTAGAAGCACATACTGACCTACCGGTAAGTAAACAGCAGCTAAAAAGCCATCAGCAAATATCAATGTATGCCACTTCACATAAAAAGGCAAAGTCGATTTTATTTAAAAATAATAATAACAATAGTAGCTGTGAAGTGTATCAAATATCCTTTGTACCCTGTTGCAGGTAAAAGCATCCGTGGCTATAAACAGCAAGCAAATGATCACAGCTCTTAGAGTAAGACTAGCCCCTATTCTTCACCGGGTTTATTTTGTGGATTTGAAAGCAGTTATCTAGGCAATTTCATTTGTTTCTCCTGTGCAAAATGTGTTCAAATTTCCAGTTTGTATGTGGCTTTTCATAAAAAAAATTAAGCAGTAAAAAATAAGGCAAGGCTTACACTATCAACAAACGTACTTAAGAATATTGCACTTCCTAAAACTACTTCCAATTTGCTTTCCAGTAGGTTAGGATTCAAGTTGAGCACCAGTATTTCTTTAAACAGTTTAAAGAACAGGTTTCCATCTGTGGAAGAAATCACACTGAAAGTGATACAGTAACTGCAATTCTTGTTGAAAACAAACATACAGTAATCAGGGTTGGACTTGGGCAGAAAGACATTAACATGCCTGCAACTACTTTTCATTTGGGGAACATGCCACTAGTAACGTTAAAAACACTTGAAATAACTATCCACAGTTCACAAGAAACAAAATCAGATGCAGTTCTTGTAATTTAAATGAACTGCTCACAAATATCAGCACTGATGGGCCGAGGGTTTGTTCTCATTTACAAACATTTCAAGACAGAGAATTACTATTTCTTCTTGAGAAGGATTTTTTTCCCTCCAATTTGTTCTTCATACACGTGCTCAATGACTTAAAGGGTTAAGTAACCATTATATTCTAAAGAGCAAACTGTTTGCCTTAGGGCCATCTCCTCCTTACTCCTGATGAATTGCCTGACACTTCATGTATCATACATTACTTTTCACTAGGAAGCCGCATTTGTTTCCAGTCATGGTGTAAGAACTGACTTTGGAAGTATGAAGCAATGTGGGATAGACCAAAAAAACTGAATTACATCATCATCTACTAAATAGTCTATACCAAAATAGTGATACATTTATTTATAAATATGATTGCACTTAAAATATGGGCACAGATGTACATATAAAAAAATTCTATGCATACCAAGAAGAATAAAAGACCAACCGTGAGAATCAATATTCTGAGTGACAAGACACTTTTCTGGACTAGAACGAAAGAAATGCAAATGTAATTGAGGGCTTTGCACTAAAAGTGTTAGTTAGATGTAAGCTGAACACATGCATCCAAGCCCCTGGCCCAATTCCCTCTGTGATCTTAGAAAAACTTGTTTGTAAGACACCACGGGTTTATGTGCAGGTCCTGCCTGTGCTTCACACCTCTGAATCATCAGTGATTCCTCCCTCTCTTCCCTGTGAGGGAAAATGAATGCTTCCTTACCACGACAGTACAGCAAGGGTTAAGTCATGAACATTTATAAAGGAGGAGAGACTGCAGCAGCTCTGGACTGCAGGGTATGCAAGGACTGAACATAAATTTTAATCAAAATACTTCTATTAGCTGAAGGAAGTAGCCAGTGTAGCCAGTGTAACAACAGGTACCAGAACAGAGAGGAGAATGAATGCCTTTATACAACATACTCATAACATTCAGATGGTGTAGAAGAAAAATAAAATTCCTTCTGCAAGCTCCCCCCTCCCTGGGGAACACAGGACAAGAAACATACTTAGGTGACAGATTTGAAGGGAGATAGGAAGGACAAGAACAGATGGGGGCCAATGCAAAAGGGTAAAGAGCTCAGGAATACAGATTTCTCAAAAAAAGTTGTCAGCAAACAGCTACAAAATCCATCCAAAAACCAGAAGCCTGCTCTCTCCCCAGTTATCCCTTTAATAGTCTGTTTTTTGTTACCAATAAGCCCAAGGAAATGGAGATCCAATGTGTAATGTTAATTCAACAGGCTTTGCCCTTTGAATCCTATCATATTGCCAGTGACTATGGTTCTGTGACTTTTACTGAAGTGTTTTGCTTGCACGAAAAATAACATTAAAATACATATTGAAAAAAATCCCCCACAAAACAGGTTGCAAAGATGAAACTTCCCATTAAGAAATGCCAAAGGGCTTGCATGTATGTGTGTATCACAATTCAGTTTTATGTCTCACAGTATGATTATCTGATTATCCCATTACAGAGGGCAAAAGACAAACCAAAGATCCTTAGTAGGTCAGTGTTACCCTTTTATGTGAGATGAGCAAACCATGTGCCTGGAAAGGCACATAATGAGAAAAAATTAAATGAATTCCATAATACAGAAGGTAACAGACTCAAGATTGTCCAGGCAAACACCATTTCTAACTTGAGAACTTGGTTTTGCAGCCTTTTTCTTTTGCCTTCCAGCAAACAAAACTTTCTGCATTAGTAAGATGGTTACATATTTGGAATGGTCTGTGGCATTCACAAAATGCTCCAAACTTACATCCAGTCTTCTTTCCCACCTAGGAATTCCCTTTATTGAAGGCTTCCAAAGCCATCTTTGGCATCCTGATGGAACAATGGAGTTTTGTGATTTCTCTGTCATAGGTTCTTGTCCAGCTGTAAGTTTACACATATGGCTATCAGACTGCTATGTTAACTAAAATCATTAAATCCCATGTATGTTTGTATTTTTTGTTTGTTATCCCAACTGGAATTAACACCAGCACTCTTTATCTAATTACAATGGTTTAAAAATAACAAAGCATGAAAAGAAACCTAGAATGAGGACAGCCATCATACACACCAACAGCTGATTAAATATCTTTTATCCACTCCTTTATTCACATGAGACCATAAAGGAGTCAGAGGAGTGGGGTGGTTTTTTTTTTTTTTAATAGAAGCATCCAGCATCCCTGAAAGATTAAAAAAACCCTCATTATTTCAAAACTGTCCTTCAAAGCAAACATACAGCAACTGAAGAACTGTGCAACTGAAACACACATCAAATGAAATGGTGTAATTAAGACAATCTATTTCACACATTAGCAGCTCAATTTTTTGAAGGTAACATGTTACCCTCAATTTGGCCACAAGAATAATCACGGAGAACTAAGAGCAAATGTATTAGGACATAAAGGAAAAAAAAGGAATTAATGCATTTTTGCACATCCTTTAGAACTGCCTTTTTGTGGAGATCTTTATACATGAGAAAAAGTCACATTTACCTGTAAGTAATAATCACTATGAGAGTGCTTGCTCTCAAGAGCTCAACTGAGTTCCAGCTTCCTGGTAGTTAAAAACCAAAAGGCACTGCCAAAACTCAAGATGGTATGTTTGAATGGAGGAGAAAATTGACCTTAAAACGTAAACTCATAAGACAAAAACACAGTTTGTGAAACTCATTGAAACCTTGAGCAACAAAGCTAAATTTGAGATTTACGCTAAATAGCAGAATGAGTAAAATGAAACTAGAGGGTCTTCCAGGAGGCTCCAGATGATATTGTGATACTGCTGTCAGTTTTGCAGTGATCTTGTAAACATACGTGTATATTTTAAAAGGTTCTTATGACCACAAAAACACTTCCCTGACTGCTATCAAAGGCTTTACAAGGCAGCAATTAACCATCACCTAAACGCGCAATGCCCAAGCTTGCTAATAGAAAGGGCAAAAAATGGTGCCCTCTGGCAGTTATGAAAAAAAACAAAAACACATACACACAAAAACAAGTCAAAAACTTAAGGCCGAAAGCCGCCCCGTCCGTCCTGGGGCTCGGGCAGGGGCAGCTCCCCGTGAGGGGTCGCTCCCCAAGCCGCTTTCCCGCCCGCGGCCCTTGGCGCTCCCGGGGCCGAGGCCGCTCCGTCCCCGCCGCCCCAC
>VZTZ01027818.1:253256-318092 GCA_013400955.1 Drymodes brunneopygia | reverse complement strand
CCGCCCCATCCCTCGGTGCCCTCAGCGCGGGCTGAGGGGCAGGGGCCGGGCCCCGGTGTCCCGCCGGCCTTGGGGAGCCGCTCCGCTCGTGGAGGCAGCGCTCCGGGCCTGGAGGAGGCCACTGCTCGGACACAGTGAGGAGCACAGCCCTTGGCTGCTCCCAGAAGTCAAGAGGTGGCCTTTCCTGTTAGCCAGCATCGCAAGAGTTCGACGAGAAGGTCTGAATTGGACTTCTAACACGGTGGAAAGGGGAAGTGATCCCACAGCAATGTGCGAAACTATATCAGTGTAAAACTTGGGCAAGTGATAAGATAATTAACCTTTTCCTTCTCTTTTTTCTAGAAGCTTCCACTGCTAAGAACCACCAGTGGCTGAAACAGAAAATTGAATAGTTGTCTGAGTTAAAATTATCTTCCCAAGAAGATATACTCATTTCAAAATAGTGACTCAAAGGTGTGGATCCTACAAATCACTCTATATAAAAAAGAGACATTGTGTGACATGCACAAACTATATTTGTGCATATTATATACACAAAATACAGGGGGAAAATACCTTAGCACCTTTTTTGCCAAAATAACTAGTATCTTTTAACCCAGGCTAAAAGGTTGTTACACAGTTCCAGAAGATCAGTTTGAACAGGTGTGGTTACAGCTTTGCAGTTCTGTTATTACCACTGTATATGATTTCATATAGCAACAAGCAAATATAATTAGAAGCTTATATGATGTATAGAGCTTGAACCCTTTAATCACTTTATGCCCTTTGCAATCTCATTGAGTCTCAGTGGAAACAGTAACTAATGTCAACCAACTGTCCACAGTTAATCTCATAAGAAACTGTTTACAGAATCAAGTAATTAATCAGAAAAAAATGTTCAAATAATTAAATGAATGAAGCATATTACAGCAGGCAATCTGAGGACAAAATATAGGTTTTTTGATATGTATAATGTCTATACTGAAATTCTTTAATGCCAAGTGTTGTTACAACTATTCAGAAAGGAAGCAGCTTTGGGGGAAAAATATCATATTGATTTAATGCTATGTGTGAACTTATTACTGCTACTCTTTATTTGGTCTTGCAATAAAAATGTGGGAAATACAAACAGGAAAAGTCTTTTAAATGAATCTTTCGTAAATGTGTAGCATATAATTACCAAAATATTGACGTTCACTAAGCTGCTTCAAGTAAATGGATCTTTTCAAATTCAGAAGGTTTAAAATGCATGTGAATAATAGAGATCTTACAGACAACTCATTTTGCACACAGCTCTCCTGTTTTATGTCATGATCATCATGATTTTGAAACCGAATCAAAGAATCTTCAATTCTATAAACAGGAATTTAAAGATACATTACTTTCCTCTTTGAAATGTATCGATGCTCTAAAAGCATAGTGCTGAAAGGCTGCCAAGCTAATAGGCCAGTGAGCACTATGAAGAGATTAATTTTATACCTGGAATGAGTGTATACAGTTTCCATGCTATTTAGTGAAAGGGCTGGAATGTGAACTAGTTTCCTTCATGGTGCAGTGTTATGTTAAACCCTGGAGTTATGAGCTAGCCTCTACAACAGAGAGTCTCAATTCAGCACTTGGACCACCTACAGATATTAGTCCACAAGAAAGTAAATCAAAATGGGATGTTTGAGATGCTTACTTGAATTTTTTTTTCCCCAGTGTTTTGTTGAATACTGGTGCTGGTACGCCAAAATCTTTGTGAATATTTGGGAATGCAAATTTGTTATGAGCATTTCTGTTTATTTTGAAACATGCATATATTAAAATGTAGAGGTGTGTGCTATCAACAACAATCCCCTCACTAGAGAGCTCTGCGTGAGGTGTAGCCACAGTTGTAATCTCCAGGTGTGTTCTTTCTACTTTTCAAAGGAGCCTGATCAATAAAAAAGAGACAGAGTGAAGGCAAGGGAATGGATCTACTTCCACAAGCTTCATTAGCCAGTGATGATTAGGAGGGGACACTCAGAGTTCCAGCCCAGTTTTGGAAACTGTTTCTTTAAAGGTTTCCAGGAAAGTTGTATTAAATTGGCTTTTGTTTTCCTGTAGCTCACTGTTGACTATTCAGAATGGATTTCTGGAAAAGAAAAAAAAAAGAAACCAACCAAGCGAACAAAACTCAGGCCTTTTTTATTATTGATCACCTTAAGGTATTTGGTTCAGTATATTGGATTGTACTACCAGGATTTGTATATTGGGTCATCCTACTGGGATAATTCCAATTTGTTATTCATTGTGAGGAGGATGACATCTCCATACCTTTTCTAGGGCAGCTGGAAAAGAAGCCAAACACTTGTGGTGTGCCAAGTTCAGTCTAAATTACTGAGTAGGAAGAAGAGTGCTGAAGGAGGACTTTTTTCCTAAGCAAAACTGTGAGTAAATTGTATTCCTGAAAAGTTATCACTTCCTAACTGACATTCAGAAGTAGCTGGTATAGGACACCATGAATATTTGCAATGTGCAAGAACGGTCAGAAAGAGCAAAAGCATTACACAAGTTGTTCTTTTTTGCTGCATGAATGAGAGGTTGCTATTCCAGACAGAAACACACAGAACTAGGTGACCACACCTTGAATTCATGTTAGAAGAGAGACTGAGTCATCCATTTTGTCCAAGAAAATATCCACAGGCAACAGTTACAGCTGTTGACATAACATGGTCATACACCTAGAGACGTGCACAAGTAAACAAATTGACTGCTAAATCCATAAATTGATAAGCCAAAGAAAGCCCATTAAAAGTATTTGAGAGAACAGCTGGGCCTAGTGTAGTGCTTAATATAACACTCAATATCAAATAAATAACCAAACATAACAGTTCGTTTTTATATTTGGCTGAGGAAGAAACGTGAGGAACTATACTCACAGAAAGTTTCATCAATAATCACTTGGAACTTTTTTTCAGTCATGTAGAGATTCAAACTGCCCAATACCAAATACAATCCTGGATAAATTATTCTTTATTTTTTGGGCTCTTTGAACTTTAAGTATGACTAAATACAACTTTGAAGTAAAAACATGTAGATATATAAAACCTGTGGCCAGAGGTTTCATTAGCTTGTATTGTTCAACTTCAAGAGCATTTCCTTTTATTCTCACTCTTGTGTTTAATTCATTCATACACTGCCACTGCAGACCTCAGCATCTAAGGAGACTTTCTGGACCCCACAACAGATTATTTTCTGACTCCCTTCACCCTCAGGTTATTTCCTGTTCCCCAGCTATGATGATTTCACTCAGTCATAGTCACTGAGATGCTATTGCATACTACATGTGGGAGAAGCAACATTTATCCATAATTTGTTTAGAACCGCTTTAGAAAAAAGAGGAGTTGTATTTATTAGAAGAATAAAAGGTACAGGGGTAGTTCTGTTTGGAATCAGTTAGCCTTCTCGTGTAATAATTACTGTATTGTAACTTTATTATAAACATTAGCTATATCATTTGATAAGCAAAGTTGTAAATTATTTGCATTCTAGAATCTTTGGTAAATGCATTTAAGAGTAATCACAGTTCTAACCACTAGGGAAAAAAATCATGTGATCTGTGCCAGCTGCACTTTTTTGTTTAGCCATTGAAGAGTCTCTCTGCATGAATCTTTGGTTGAGGTTGGATTTTTATCATGTGTCAGTATATAAATCCAATAGAATGAACAGCATGTCTTTCTTTTTCTTTAGTAAAAAAATTGACTAATGCCACGGTGACCTCATACAGCTATGTTTTATGCTTTTGGCATTTTGGCTCAGCCCAGCGAGTAGATAAGAAGGATACATGTCCAGCTGTAAAGAAATAAGCAATCTAATCATACTGCTGAAAATGATATGGTTCTGTTTCACTTCTGGTTCATCTTGTTTCCTCTTGTACCTCTGTTAAGGAGTGAACATGTCAGGCTATGCTATCATTCATTAGGAAGGCCAGGCCAGCTACAGAGTCTCTGTCTTGAGCCAGCTGAGAGATTCTTCTCTTTGTGGGGCCATTATTGTGAGTGGCAGTGGTGAAATTGGAATTGCAGGAACATGAATGCACAAGTTTTTGGTTTGTTGTTCAGTGGTTGGCAGATGGAATACTGCATCATACAGTGGACCATATAAAATGCAGAGAAAAGGTGGCATAACAAGAAAGTATGAATGAATGGTACTTTTCATTAAGGTGTATGAATATATGCTTTTCAATGATATTAATTTGATTTGAGTAATGTTAATGATGTATCAATTCAGAGGAAATAGCAGAAGGCATTTTGCATTTGAGCTGTTGACTCTACTGGTTAGTGTTGTGGGGAACAGGTCTATGGCCCTTTTCCTTTTTAATGGCTATCTCTGTAACAAATGTAACAAAGAAGAGTACTCTGGAATATTGCATTCTTCAGGTTAGATAAAACAATTGAGACTCCTTGGGGGCTCCTCTCTGCCCAGGCAGTCAGAGGGCTCCTTTAAAGGTGGCCAGGAGTCAGTGTAACTCCAGTGTTTAAAAAGGCAGAAGAAAGTTTGAGTCATCATGACATGATAACTCAGGTAACACTTTCTGAGGCAAATGGGGACCTTTCTGACTATTATGGCTCCGCAAGCAGTGTGTGTCAAGCCCTCACAAATTATATGCTCTCCTCTATCATTATTTTCTTTCTTTTTGAGGTTTCTTTAATAAAGATCTTACCATGTGGAATTAGACCATTTAGGCTGATTTCATCTGCAGGAATGACATTTTAAAGAATTGTCACAGATTAGGGGAAGGAGTATCTTGTAAAAGCATCCTGCAGCCTGATTAGTTGTATACACATGGTTTAGGAAAAAAAAAGTCATGCTTCACTAGCCTTCTGGAACTCTTTGAAGATAACACTGCCAAGATAGGGTGTAGCATGGACATTATATTTTTAGATTTTCAGGAGTCATTTGACAATGTTTTACCCAAGAGATTAATGCTGAAAGAGAGGGGAGTGAAGGGGCAAGAGAAAAGTTTGCTCATTAAATTGAAAAGTGGCTCTAAGTAAGAGCAATGAGGAGCTAGAAGTGTCATTTTTACAGACGGGGGGAGTAGAATTTGTAAGGCTGCAGCACTTCTGTGTATCAAGTTAACTTATTTACATAAATGGCTTGGATGGATGTATTATTCTGGAACTAAAACAGGCTCATTATTATTAATTTACTGCACTAAGAAACTCTAACAGAGTTTGTAATCCCAGGACACTGAAAACTGTATTTTTTGAGACTGTCCCAACCCCCTTTTAGACACTGTGGAACAAAAGCAGAAGGGAAGTGTTGTTTTCCTGATTACACAGAGGAGCTTCTGAGGCCTGGACAGATTTGATCCAAGCCACAGAGGAAAGTCAGTAGATCTGATGAGCAAATGTGTCTTCTTAGTCATGAGATGGGATTTCTGATTGAGAGATGATACTTCTCTGGAAACAACAGTAAATTCCAAAAAACACTAAAGTGCTGAAAAGCAAATATTGCGAGATCAGCAAATATGAAATGCATCTCCAAATAAATATACAGTCTAATTAGAAAAGAAATTTAAAGTTTTTTGAAAAAGCTTATCTTTTAGCATAACTTATGCATCTATAAGAAATACAATTTTATATAGAAATTACTCCAAAGAACATACTTAGTAGAGTTCTCTCTCCATGATATATTAAAAAAACCCTTAAAAATGGTGCAACATTCATAATTAAAATTTGCTTAGTTCAAATATAACTTTCTAAATAAAAACCGTATCTTAATTGTTTCTGTATGTTACACAAAGAGAGCTAAGCAGAAAGGAGCACTTACTTTGGACCACAGCATATATATTATGGTACAGCAGTGATAAATGGAGTGTGAGCACCACTGTGTCTACAACTTGGGTTTGAAATATTAAACTTAGCAAGATGTGAACATGACCACACACATCAAAAGGATGTTCCAAGATGCTGCCCACCTCTTTCTGTGCATCCACTTCCCAGGATACTGAGCTTAAAATTGTAATTAGTAGATGAAATTTTCGAAGGAACTACCTATGCTGTAAAAAAAATTTTCTCTTTTTAGATTAGATATGTGTCTTGCATTTCTGCATGTCTTTTCCCTAGTTTAAATACGCTCTTTGAAAAAACCAAGACTCTACCCTTCTGCTTTGTTTTTGAGTTCCTAGGAATCCTGCCTGACCCAACTTCCAATACAAGATCTGAATTTATTCTTGCAAAGGAGGCTTCATAAAACTCCAGCACAGATAATAATAATTTACCCAGCTGTGAAATGAAACAAATTGAGGTACTTCATCTTAAAAATATCTCGTCTCTCTTCCCATTCTGCTTATCTCCCTCAAACTTTACTGAGAGCTCTTGGAACTACTCAGTGCTCCCCTCTGCCTGTTTATAGGCCCTTGCTTTGTGCATATGGACACTTAACTGGAATGTAGCTGTAGGAGCAAATTCCTGTGAGGCAACTTAAGGAGGTGGTTTGTAGTATTTGATACTGCATGCTTAATAATTAAGGTATGTGCTTTTACATCTTGGTAAATATAAGGTAACTTTAGGTAGTTTGATGGTCAGTGATAGTGGGCTAATCAACCTTGTACCCACCACAGAAGAACAATGTGTGCATGAACAGCTGCCATGGATTACATAATGCACTGTAATTTTTACCTTCTCTTACTTCACAGTTTATGCCTGGAAATAACTTGTTCTGGTTGCTATATTTTGTTGAATGACTGAGTGATTTTAGGAACTAATCCATGCATTACCTATAAAAGCTCTTCTTTAGCTAGAGTTGTGCATACTAAGGATTTTTATTTAAACAACAAAGGCTCTAATACCAGTTCTTTATCAATGTCATTAATGTAATTATGTATATTTGAGACCACCAAATTCTTTATGCAGGATGGCTGTAGCGGGGTCTTTTATGCTAAAGCTCCAATATGGACCTTACCCATGCCTTGGTTGGAAGTGCCACACCTCTTATATGGCATAAAGAGGTATCTAAGTTAGAAAAGCTGCTCAGTGTGCTGTTATTGCTTGTGTTATGTCCTAAAGGAACATGAGTCAATCAATAATTAAGCCACAAAGTACTGCCTGTTGACATGGCAACATGTTCACAGATGTGACGTGAACTTAATGTCCTTCTTTCATGTCTCCTGTGAAAGTAAGAGTCTCCTTAACTCAGTAACAAAGAATTGGAGCAGACATTGCCAGGGGAAAAGGAGAAAATACAAAAATTAGATTATTTCTTTTATAAAAATGGATGCCTTGAAACCCTTTCTCTCTCAAATCTACTGTAATAAATGGTCTCTCTCTTTTTTTTTAAGTACAAGGACGTTTCCCTAATCAAAAAATCCCCAATTGCTTATTGCCAAACTCTTTCAGAAGCATGAAAGGAACTTCCTTATGGATCGCTTTCATGATTGCTTCTTTCCCATGTATTTCACCCCACCCACCTTTTTTAATGGAGCTGAAGTGAACACACTCTTTTAGGTTACTGCTGTTTAGGCAAGACTCTGTCTAGCTCCAAGAATAACATTAGCTGCCGAAGCACAGATTAAGCGTTGGCATGAAGGTCCAAATATGAATTTGTCATCGTCGCTCGGTGCCTGTTGTTCTGAAGACGAAAGAAGCACGAGTTTGTGTGACATCAACTTCCGTACGTTGGGATCGTTTTTCCTGGCTGTTTCTGCAGTTTCCCTGCACGTGCTCCCACTCTCACACTCTCTCTGCTTGCCAGTTACCCTATTCTCCTCTTGGCTTGTGTGTCTTTCTTCCAAGCTTTCTGCAGCAGTTGTTAATGGGTCTCGCCAACACGTTTTGTTTGCCACATGTGTTTCTACCTGTGTCACAATGGGTGAGGGTAATTCTTCTTTTTTTCCAGGGCATCTTTTTACTTTGAGTTGGTCTCTTGATCTTTCACACATTAAAAGTTTACTACACGTTCTTTGCTTTGGGAGCTTGGTGTCCTCTGTGCAAAGGACATGTCCAGTCCAGCAGAAATACGCTTTTATAAGATTGCTTCAGCACTGTTTGTGCAACCACTTTGCAGAACTTTGTTATTCATGATTTTATCTTGCCACTTGATATGCATAATAGCTTGAAGGTGCCGTTGATTAAATTTTTCCAATGCTTTGATGTACCAGTACTAGCATTTCCATGTTTCTCAGCTCTAGAGTGAGGTAAAATTTAGAACGCTACAGAAAAGCCAGGGTTTGGTCTTATGTCTAATAACATACTAATTCCAGATTTATTGGAAGTAATTCTCCATCTCAGTATATGAAGACTAATTGAGGTATAAAAGCCAACTGTTTTGAAACTCACATGAGGGAGAGACATTAGATGCAGGGTTTAAAATTGTAGTGTATTCCTTGCCCTTTAAGAAATCAGGTAACAGTTTTGGTAGCTTAAATTTTATAAAAGTACAAACCTCAGCTGCAGACTACTGTGCAGCTGGGCAGTCTGAATGTTTGGTGGACTTTACACCCTTCAGCAAATATTAATCCTAACCTACGAGACATAAAATATGTGGAAAAGTAATACCTAAGTACAGTGATAAAAAGAGACAGACAAGATTGCTGAGACAGCAGGGTGACCTCATACTTTATGAAATACATCCCTTCATTTCTCCTTGGCTGTTTTTTTTTAAATGCTTTTCTTCAGCATCCTATGTGAGTTCAGATCTCTGAGCAGATGAAATTTTATTTTTAAACAAGCAACTTATTTCTGCTTCTATCACTTTTCAGATCAATTTTGACAAAAAAGTGTACTCTAGCAATATATTTTGATAGGATGAGGAGCAATTCAAGAATTTAAGATCTGCAACAGCATCTTTGGGTTTAGATTTGGGCAAAGTGTACAGCTGAATGACATGTTTGCTGTGCCCTTAATAAATAAATTGCTCACTGGCTGTGCTGCTTGCAAACAGACAGCCTTTAGGCAATGCCCAATTGTCCTTTGTAATATTTGAAAGGCAGGTTCAGTTGAGCTGGAGAAAAGGGCGCAAATCTCCATTTTAAAATACTGACAAGCTTTTTTCATTTGATGAAAAATAATACTCTAAGGCTCTTGACTTGGAATTCTTCTGTGAATTTTTAACACGCAAATCAGTTCATAAACCTTACAATACATATAATTTACAAACAAAAGCTAGACATTTAATGGGATTTCTGCAGGCACATTATAATTATACCTGAACAATAGTCAACAGGGAAGGGAGTGATGGTAGCACCATTAGGAAAAGAGAAGCATGACTGCTACCTCTGCAAGACTTAACTTGATGGGAACTCAGCTATTCCCATGGCAATTCAAAACACTGAAATTATGCTGATTTTGTACTTGGTGTGCATTTATGACACGTTTTGGGTTTTTTTTTAAAAGATCTTCCTTGAAAAGTGTCACACTGATATAAGTGGGCCTCATCACCCACAGTAAAATTCCACCCATACACAAGAAATTAATATGTGCAATACCTTTGGTTCACTCTCCAGCACATGTTCATGTTGGAAAAAAATACAGTAAGTTATTGTACCATTGAATGCATTTGGATCTCTTCTAAACTGTAAAGTATATTTTATTGTGACCTTTAGTACTTAGAGATTTTCATTAATTTTGCAAATTACAATGTTTCTCTGTTTTATCCCTGTGACTTTAATAGCCCCATCTGCTGGCTGAGCATCAGGTACGAGAGCTAGCATGTACCTTTGAAAGCCTCTTGTTGTAGCAGGGCTTCCAGAAACTTGCTACTGAAATGTTCTGGTTTTTACCTAAGTGAGACAAAGGAGAGAAAATTGGAAAACTGCGTTTTATAGATGCATATTATCTCATAATGCTGTGGAGTTCATTTTGTGTTTACAAAGTTCTTGGTTTCTGCCAGAGTCAGTCTGCTTTACTAATGATAAAGATGGATTTTTGCATCTTTATTTGTTGTAGGAACTTAATTTCCTAAAACAATTTGCAGTTTGCTAAAGTGAAAAGCTGTAAAACTGTAGAAACTGGAAGAAAATACACGATTAAATGTAAATGGCAATACTCACTGAGAAAGGAACTAGGCAAAGATTTGCCTTCAGATGCAGTAAGTCCGTAGCACTGAGCCTGTGTTGTATTCTGGAGTTTGTCTTACTGCTGCTCTTCCTTAGGCATCCATTTGTGTTCAAGGTAGGATACAGGGCATGAGAGATATTCTTGATGTGACTCAGTAGGCTCATTTTCATGTTCTAGTGTTCTTTAAATGGAAATAGATGTGACAGGTCTCCCAGAAATAATGAGGGAGGCTTGATTCATCCCCTCTTTCTTTAAATGGAGCTGCTCTGTACTGCTTTTTGAGGGAAAGCTTTTGATGTTACGTGTATGGCCATGGTACTACTTGTCCTACATGGATATAAAGAAAGTAGCTTATAAGATAGCTAAAGAATATGAACACATATTTCTTGTACATCACTGAAACTGAACACAAATTTGATGTTGCATCTGCAGATTGTCCTAAAAAAGTTACTATAAACCTGTGATTTATCTATCTATTAATACAGCAAAATCACTTCAATAGATTTCAATGATATTTTGAAATATCTTTCATATAAAAATATATTCTCTACAAAACCTGTCAAATGGCATGGGAAAGGAAAACCCTGAAAAAAACTCTGCTGGGGGAGGATGTATGTTGGAGGAGTGTACCAGACATCTGATTGTGGTCACTATGAAGAAACAAAAACTTGAGGAGGAAGGGTAAAGTACTAATGAATGTACAGTGAATAAGAGCCTAAACTGTATTATAATTTTGGATGCTGTCCATTGCAATAAAGATCACCTTAATTCTTTTGCAATGTTCAGTAAAGAAAGCTATGCTGAATAAGAGCAATTTGTCTTTTTCCAAAGTTTTATCCAGTGACTGAAGACAGAGAGAATGATTTAAAAGAGCTGAAACAAGCACCAACAGAAAAATAAGTTACTAATAGCCATCCTATTAATCAATGGATTCTGGTCTGATAAGATACTTGACTGTTTTTTAGGGCAGTGAAATGTACACCCATGGTATGGTGTTTTCACCAATATAGCAATCCACATTTTCTTATGACTGTGAAGATGTTCGTTAAGTCCTTACAAGGAAATCTCAGTGAAACTATTACTCTCTTAATAAATTAATGTTTACAAATCCTTGTCAACTCAAATTGGTAAGTAAAAGTTATCTTTGCTTATAGACTCGTATAAAATACAGAGGGATTGAGTATCAAAAATAAATAAAATATTTATTTCATAAAGATTAAGTGCAGGATTGTGTTCATGCTCTTTTAAAAGCTCATTCAAAACTCAGTTGCTGAAATTTTCAAAATATTTAAATGTTTCGGGTGAGTTTTACTGAAAGTCAAAAGGGCTCATGGTCCCCATTCACATAATTGCTAGGGAAAATACCAGCTCCTATCCTAGTTCTATAATAAATAGCACATGGCTTAGGAGACCAAAGGAGGGCTTCCTGCTGAAGATCATGCACAAATACCAGCATACCATGGAAAATTTTCTGGTGGCGTCAGTGCAGAAGATACAACCTAGGATGCCATTAAGTGCATTAAAAGAACACAGATGATTTTGAAAGGAAGCCTGGGAAATACATTGATCATATGTTCAAGATCAACATTTTCCAGTTAGTAGGAGTCTTCCTGTAATATCTTTCTACTTGTGCTCTTTTGCCTTCCAAATGCATTTAACACAGTGATCCCAGGAAATCCACCCTGCTGCAGCTTTCCCAACCTCTGTGCTGCTCCTCTCCTGCAGAGGTGCTCTTTAATGAGCACATGTTTCTCGGTCACAGGTAGTCCACGTTATGCCTGACTGCATTTCTTTACAGGCTTTAAAACCCTAAGCCTGAAGGCACAAGTGCCATATGTACACTGGATGGAAGCCTGATCCTTCAGTGGACAGCTCAAGTGATTATGAATTACTCACTTGTGAAATCCTGGGGTGATAAAAACAAAAGGACTGGTGAATCATTAAAAAAACTGATTTCTGTTTTAAAAACAATTTAGTTCATTTGATAATGAAGTTTTAAAATTAGCTGAAAGATTTCTAACCAATTATCCTTTATACTTTGAGAAAAAAAAAAGTATATCTATATAAAGATCTTACATAAATAATTGTTACCTTTTAAATATCACATAAAGGCATATAGAGAGGTAACCATCAAAGAAAGTGTTACAAACAGCAGACCCTAAACTTTGTTTTGGTAGGATTGGCAGCTAACACTGACCATTTCTGCTCAGCAAATATCTGGATTTTTCTTTTCCTAAGACCAGCTAATCCATGCTCTCTTCTTCAGGAATTACATTCACATCTTTTTGTATTCACTTGAAGAACAGGTGGCTCAGATCAGCCAAACCTTAATCCTAGCAGACCTTGAACTTACTGGAACACTATTGCTCTTCCAGTGGGCTTAGAAGTTTTCTTTTTTTTCCCTGCCAGTGCTATGATTAATAATGATCTTGATGCACAGACACAGATGCACTTATATATACACGAATAAACACAAATAGGAAACATAATAGGTGGAGATATTTAAGCCAGAAATCAGTCAGAAAGGCTGACCAGAAGGTTTTTTCATGTGATAGGCAAAAAATCATATTTTTACTAAACAAAGACAGAGTTAGTATTTTAGATACTCGTACAAGTAAGAGACAAATGCTCTTCATTATCCATTGATTAAAGGAAAGGTGGTTTTCTATTTGATGTTAATTTACTGAACAGTCGGACAAATCTCCAAAACTTAAAAAAGATTATTACCAAATGTCTTGAAATATATTGTGCTTTGCCTGTCCTAAATCTGAATGTTGTACAGTTTGATGAGCTGAGATAACCAGTTTTTACTCAGAGTAGTACAGAGCCCATGACAAGACACCTCTTGTGATTGTCTGTACTTAGTAACCGTTTCTAAAATCCTAAACTGTCCACTGTGAGCTCGGAGTACTGAGACCACTTACAGACACTTTTCCAAATTATGACTCATTATGTTAAGCCTTCTTTTCATGAAACTCTGCTTAACTGTGCATGTGCTGATTGTTTTCTTTGTCATCTGACTTTCAGACTGGTTACTGATCTCCTTTGATATACTGTACATGACATCCTAACAAAACCAAGTCTTTAATCAAAATGATGAGGATTCAAATGTGTGCCACTGTCAGACAGCAGAGTAAGGCTAACATGCAGCAGATGTGTACTTGCAGGTCAGATGGAATGAATGGATTTAAGACATACAGTTGGTACAATCTGTAGTTTAACCCTAGATCTGATTTTAAAATCCAGGCAAAACATTTTCACAATGAGCTATGTTGGTCTGAACTGGCAGCTGGCAAAAGACTGGCACAAATATTTTATACATGGGATAGTCCTGACATGCCCTGATTGTCACAAGCTAGAAAGCAACAGGAATTCATCGCAGGGAAAGAGATCAATGGGTCTTGATGACAAAAATCACTTTGTGACAAAAATCACTTGCTTTAGTAGTGCTGTGTCAATATTTTCTCTTTTGTGCTGCTAATCTGCAAGATCAAGATGTAGAAAAGCAAAAGGCAGGTGATTACTTCTAACAGATTTCATTAATGCAAACCCAAAACACTGAGATTGCATAAATGAAATCTGCAGCTGTGAATCAAAAATAACACTCAAGGGTCAGGAAGCACCAAGAGCAAATATGTCAAAATATGATCTGCTTTAATATAGTTTAGCAAAGAGCCTGCAAATTTAAACATTTATTTTTGTGAGCTGAACTTTTCTCAATAAAACAATATATAAACTGTGGGTGGGATAGACTTATCTATTTTTCTCCTACGCATACACAAAAGTTTTAAAACAGTGCCAGCCTTACTGAGCTCAGTGGGAGTTGTGGTGCTCCTTACTTTCTGGAGATGCTTTTGCTGCGAACCAATTCTGAAGTGACTGATGCCACTAGTGTTTAAGCTACAGCATGATTAATTTTCTTAAGTTCATTACAGGCATTGAATTTATCGTAGTAAAGACTGTTGAGGGCTCTGCTATTTATTAGGGAAAGTGTTATGAGATAGTATTTTTATTATAAGGAAGTACAGTAGATATAACTTCATGGACTATAAAAAAGAAACAGGTAGGTTATGCTCTTTGTTCTGCTCTGGGAAAATACAGTTTTTTGTGCACTGTAGTGATAGTTGTTTAATTTGATTTTGAACTGTCCCCCATTCTATTGGTACATGCCAAGATTTTGTGGATTCAAGCTGTGCACTGGTTAATTGTAAATTCACTGAAAGATCCACGAGAAATGCTGATGGCAATAATAATGCTCAACTGAATAAGCAGTTAAGCACTTCTTAACGAGTTATCTTGTTGATGAGCCCAGTAGAAATACTGAGATGGATAAATTAATCAGGGGCTAATTCCTGCTCAAGAGCTCTGAGCAGAATGTGCTATTCCAGGGATACAAAGGAACCAGAGAGTTCGTAGGTACCTCCAGATGTCGATTCCTCTTGTATAAGAATTTTTCCTAAGCCGCATTTCCAGCAGTGTCACTGGTGTGTATGGCTGTTGATCTCCAGCTGGAGCATCAGTCCTTTGATGGTTATAGGTAGAAGGATTGAATTGAATTCACAGCAACCCTAATGGCACTCTAATATATACCAGACAATGCAATGGCTTTTGTCAGCCACGACTTTGGGGAAATGTTACCATTTGCAGACTAATCTTTCACTGGCAATAGTTTTTACTCTGAAAACAGAGGTGAGTGAGTCCACTGAGGTTAATGAATTCATGAACGTGAGTCAGAGATGTAGATCAAAACTCCTGCCTTTATTCTCTTACCGTATACTGAAGTATTTGTACAGTCATTGCTTTCCTTTTACACAGGGAAAATAGCATGATAATAACTTTTTAAAAGTCGACATAAGAAAAGCATCCCTGCTGTTTAGTCATGTAGTATAATGGGTCTACCAAAGCATGATGTGGATCAAAAATGTTTTTCAAGAGCACTCAGAGACTACAGTACCCAGTTTTGTACTTGGGTGCCCCACTCAAAATCAGTAGAACTATTTTCAGAAGAAGCCCCATGCATGACTATTTCCTTTATGATGTCTCTGCTCCTCACACTGGAGTTCATCTGCATCCTGGGATCCTTGGGCAAAGAAAAGAATACAGTTCTACATTTTCCTTATTCTGTTGGGAAGAATTTTATTGAAGCTTTGGATGAGAAAGAGTAACAACTGAAAATGTAACTTCGCTTTTGTATTCTTAGCACATTTTCCTCAGTTCTGTTCAGCACACTGAAAACTAACAACTGGAGGTCATGATGAAAATATCCACAGTTGTCAGATCGTAAAGAATAATATGCAAATTCATAGTGCTTTAATAGTTGACAAGGGAAATGTATTTTTCTCTTTGTGACCCCTGTATTTAGCTGATACAGAAAATACCTTAATAGGTTAATATAGTCACATACTGCTGAAGAGCTATTAAGTTCCATAGTGTTAATATATATTATCATGGAGTATTATGGCTCTGTGATCATCAGGTAGTCTCTGATTCTCTTAAAATACCTGGATAAATGATGTACTGTAACTTCAAGCATATATTTAACCTAGAAGGTAACGTATGCCACCTGTGTATATGATGTCCAACACAGCCAATGCCAGTGGAAAGTCCCTATTTTGCAGTTGCAAAATGTTCTAAACCCCAGCCCTGGTCTTGGTGACATCTTTGCAATGGTACAGTTTGTAGCAGGGTTGACATAGCACGGTCAGTGCAGGATTTGCCTTTAAAGTGCACTGTGGGAAATCTCTGGTTTGGGCTATAAATGCTCTGTGGGGAATATTGTCTTATCTCTCACTCGTGCCATCTTTGGTTTCTGCAGTTGGATATAGATGCACTGACTTCTGACTGAGCATCTAACTTAGATCAGTTTCTCAGATACACATTCTTGTCTTAAAAATCAAAAAGGAAGAGTTGCACATTATTGATAACCACCAACTACACACCTTCCTGGTGATGAAGAATGTTGTCATGAGTCAACGCCTACACTTTTGTCTTTCAATCTTCTGTCTCTGTAAGGCTCCATGATAATAATATCAGCTGCTTCCTCTCATGTACCTTATGATTCTTCTATCCAGGACCTCAAATATTCCACCTGTACTTTCTTGTCCTCTCTTACTGTCCATAGACAGTATCCTGAGGTCTCATTGCTGTACCTAATTACTAGCTGGGCAAGAGGCAGCATGTCCTGTGGCTGCTTGTGTGTTGATTGTCCAGCTGGTGAGCCAGACAAAACAGAACTTTTAAGTTCACGTTGCAGTTTTTCTCTTAATGAGGCCAGTCATCTATCTAGTCATCAGTTTTCATGTAGCTGGGTAGAGCTTAATATCTTTGAGATCGCTGCTCTTCTATCGAACTTATTTGAGATTGGCCAATAGATTCAAAAGTTAGTGGGAAAGACAGAAAACACAGTTGCATAAGCTTGGGATGATCGGGTTAGGAACAAAGTAATACTTTCTGAGTGCCAGACTAGACTAGTGCACTATTTAGGTGTGTACTCACTAGACTGAAGGAGACAAACAGATTCAGAGATCAGATAGCTTCCTAAACACTGTAAATAATGCTATCCCAGGAATGGGTCAAGGAGACCTGCTTGTGTCAGCATATTCACATTGCCTCTCCTTCTACATTCTGCATCATGGAAATAACTTTGAATCTAGAACAGCCTTTAAGGCTAATTACACCAGCATCCAGGGGAAAATTTTGCCATTGTGGAGATGTGCAGTGGAATCATCATAGGCAGATCACAAACTTGAAGGTGCGTACATTGAAGTCACAGGAAGTCTCTGAGATTTCATTCATCTGTTCCTTCAGCTTAGTTTATGTAGAGGCAAAATCATTCAAATGTGTGAGATTTAGATTCAGAGTTCAGTGACTGTCCTTTGCAGACGAAATACAATGAAATCTGTGAATAACCCAAGTAATCACACTTATTATAATTATGTTATCTAATATTATATTACAGTAACCCAAATAATCACACTAGATTCAGGATGGTGTGCTACTGCTACTGAATTCCTGCAGGACCAAACTCACTGGGCCATTAATTCTCATTTGCATCACTTCCTCAGCACAAAGCAGACTTGATGCTACATTAACTGTCAGCTCAGAGGTTCACAGTGTGCTGGGGAGTCCAGGTGGTGCAGCTCTGGTGAAATGGCTTGTGTAGTCTCTTCCTCACAGTTCCTGTGTAGATGTTGAGCAACAGAGGGTGGACAAAAGCAGGAGCAGATGAACTTCTCACTATAATTTTCTTCTTTAACTCACAGCTTCCAAAATTCTGTGGTTAGGTAAGAATCTCCGCTTTCATTTAAAAATTAAATCTCAGAAGCCATAAAATAAATCAAAAGAAAAACAAACAGATATTAATCTTGTGATGTTTGATCCAATTTTGTGTTTTGGGAATTGTCTTCTGGTTTCTGAACACCTGGATTTGGCAAGGCTGCTATCATGCCTGGAACAAGATACACAAAGAGTTTTCTTACTCTCACTAGTCCCCTCCTACTCCCTTTCAGGCAAATGAACTAATTTGGACACAATATTCCAGCACATTTTTTTCATTGAAGGTGGCTAGTAGCCTGCTATGGAAGGAATATATCTAAAAGCCCAAATAAATAGCTGAATAATGTGCTCTTCGTGAACCAAATGATCCAAATCTACAGTAAACCAAAATATTAAAAATTAATTTCTTTGCTTACATACCAAGCCTGAGTTTAGGATTTCATATTTCAAAAAATACAAGGATGGCATACATGCTATGCTAGGGGTTATGAGTTCTCCTACTTTAATGAGTATCTTGACAACTTTAGGACATTTACATTAGAAATATTTTATATGGTAGTACAGATAACGTGGGATAGTATTTAGAATTCATGATTTTGTACTGTTTATCATCTTAAGGAAAGTAAAAAGCTGAGTGTATACATTTATTTAAATTAGTTAGGCTTTAAAGACGTCGAATTCGTAGATCTGCTAGAACTAAATCCTAAAATGTGTTCTGGCAATCAGCAGTTTAACTGAATTGAAGCATGCATTTGCAGTTTCTTTCCTGGATTACTATCACATTAAAGGTATCCTGCAGATTTGAGTCCTTTCTTTCTAAATATCCTGAAAATTTACAACAGTCACTTACAATCCCAAATTAGAAAACAAAAATACTGCATTAGAACCTGAAATGGGAGAAAAGAATCTAAAATCCCATTTTTGTATAATGGGTTCCTATTTTGATATTTGCAAAGGCACTTCATTAATGTCTTAGGATTTAAGAAAAATTATTTTAAAACTTTACAGTTTATCTTGGTATGACTTAAAGAAGACTTTGAAATGCCTTGTCTTCTGTTAAAATGCACTTGAGGGGCTTCTGTGAATCTTTAGATTTACTAAGCACACCAGAGTGACTCGCTCAGAAAAGTTAGGGGCTATCAAGTAAAAAAGTATTTAGGGATTCCTCTAAATGTCTGTTATTCACTCAACAGAACAGAGATGCTTCTCTATCATACTAATTCCTAGGGTATTAGCTGATAGTTTTTTAGCTGTTTTGTATAAGAAGGTATCTGTATGCTGAGAATGCATTATCAGATTGCGAGTGGAAGAATTTCACTCTCTCTGGATGGTGTTTAATGTGGTCATAATCTACATGTGCATTTTTCTAAAATACCTGGTTTCATTGCCCGATTTTTTTTTTCTTTCTTCTTTTTTTACTTAAAGATCTGAATGCAGTGGGCAGAGGGACTGGAGAACTCAGAATGTTAGTAATGAGATATGGAACCCTTTTCTTCTAGGTCACTGGCATGAATTTGACCCTGGTTAGTAATAACCAAGAGTCATTATCAGCTGGTGGCTGTTTGGTGGCCTGCGACACACAAGCTGGTGGTTTCACTTCGTGTAATGACCCATGGCTGCATACACACACACACAGTCTTCAGTTAAAACATGTGCAAATAGCTTGGGAAATACCATATATCTCATGACTGAACTTCAAAACTCAGGCTGAAAGGTCATCTGTGGTGGCAATTAAGAGTGACAGGCTTTGTACTCTGAGCCACAGAGAGCAAGGTGCTCACCAGCATTCACATAGGTCATTTGCTCCTGCTTGGACAGTGGAGCTCACATATTTAAAGCAGAATAACACAAAATAATGGATAAGTACTAAAATAATTCTGTACTAGGCAAAGTGACGAAGCAAAGTCCTTACAGGTCTGGAGTCAGCAAGCAAAAGGAGAGAAGCAGAAAATAAAGGGGAAGGCAACCTGGAAAAAAAAAAGTAATGGAAAAGAGAAGATATGGAATGGTAAAAATAAAGAATATAGAGAAATGACAGGAAATACACTGATGGCCCATGCTTCCCAAAACACCTGACTTGTCTTCTTGCCTCCTTTACAGAGTTAATCTACTCCTGTGAAAAAGGGGCTTGTTATATAAGATTAAAATTACAACAGAGTATTTAGGTACATTCTTCACTTCTAGTATGTGCTGCTTGTTTCAGCAGAGTGTTTGTTGTTCCTTACAATAGGTATTTGCTTATCTACCTTACCAAAGTGAAGGTTTATAATTAAGCTGTGTAGACTCAGCTAAAGGGTTTGGTTATGATGATCGATGTGGTTTTACTACATCAGCAGCAAGCAGCATGATGAGCAGGAAATTAGCAAGGAGTAACAAAGAAATAAGATCTCCTCTGATGTGACAGGAACTTTAGAGAGGGTTAGGAGGGCTTTTGGAGCAAATGCATGCTGGGTCAGGATTTTCCACAAACTCGTTCATCCATCTCTACAGTTACTGTTAAATATCTGTGACACACATGTGTTGATTCAATGGTGAAAGGCTTAAAGATCAGGCTGGGTTGACATTTTTCTTGTAAGGCTCAATATCATGAAAACATTTGAAGTGTAAAGAGCTGTAGAACTGGCTAGTTTCACATGTCATACTGATGCTGTGTGGCTTTGTAAAAGAACTGATACACTTTGACGCTCTAGGCCTGAAGCAAATACAAAGCATAGGACTTCTGAGCATGGCAAGAGACCGTGAAGCAGCAGCAGAGAGCACCAGGTAAGATCAAATTCCTGGCTATCTTCCATTTCCCTGTCACACCGTGTATGCTTAATAAACTGCTTTTACAATAGTGATAGGATATGACTGCCACCTGCACACTATGTAATGTGTATCCTCTACAGAAAGAACATTTTGCAGCTGCAAGATCTAAGTACTTTAAGCCTAGAATACCTGGATGTTCTAAGGTGAGCTCACTGCTTTCTAAGCTGTAAAAATGCTTAATCCCCATGTCACTTTATATTATTTTGTAGTTAATGTTGTTGGTGAGTTGACAAAGGCACGTAACCACGGGCAGAATCTGGCCTATCATATTTATTAGGATGTGATTCCTCAACTAGACACTGCAGCCTCGTAAGGGCACATACTCTGCTTTGTTTTTACACCTGAAATGTGAGGGAGTAGACCTTGTCTTACAAATCAGTAACTGCCAACTTTGTGACAATTCTGTGTGAACTCAGTGCTGGTACATGATAACCTGCAGATGCTAAGATCAGTTTGATTTAAGAATTTTAAACAAACTCAACTGACCACTTAGCAATATATTTTTGTCTGACTCTTTTGACTGACACTGAGATAGGAAGCTCTTTGGAGCAGGAAATCATCTCTTATTTGATAATTATACGAGGCCCTGTTCCTAACTAATGCTTTCCTGAAAAACTATTATATTGTTTAATGATTTTTTTTAAACTTAGAATATTGCAAACACTGTACATAGCTTATATTAAGTTCTGAGAATTATTAATAATTGTTGTGTATAAATACCTTTCTTTTCTCTAATTCTCTTCTCCTCTGCAGTCACTTTTCTTTAAGCTTCAGTTATATTACCTCATTAACTTTTTCTTGTTTTGCAGGAGCAGTAGATTCTGCTCTGCTCAAAGGCAAATCTTTATGCTGTAGTTAGCAGGGGACTGTTTGTGTGTAGGTCTTCTCTTCCTGATCACTGTGTCTTTTGGTGCTTCTTGCAATAAACTTAGGATTATTATGTTCTTTAGTCAGCTTTGTTTTTGCCTTTTGCAGTCCTTCCTTGCTAAATAAGAAAGCCAAGCTTCTTTCACAAGCTCAAGAAGCATATTGCTGCTTTCCAATAGGTAACCACAGATACTTCATACGTAACCATTGATTTTCTATCCAGGGATATGTAGGAAGTCTTACAAAGAGCATGACTAAGGATGCATCTAATAACATGTCAGACTTTTCCTGTTTCCACACTTGAATGCTCAGTCCAGAATACTGATCCCTGCACCAGAGAACAACCACAGTTTACAAAGTCAATATATACTGTATGAAGTAGCTGTATAGTTATGATAGTTACCACAGGGAATGAAACCTAAAATTTTTAGATGCAAGCAGAGGGTATAGGCAGGATCTGACTTTTCTCTGAAGTAGGCTCAGCTAGAGGAAAAATATTGATTTTCACCACAGCCATCCTTCCTTCAGAAGTTATTTCATGTTTGAAAGGAATGCATGAGGCTATAGAGAAAAAGAAAAAGGGTGGTATTTTATCTTAATTTATAATTTTATTTTGTTTACGGAGGTCAGTTATTTTATGTGTTCTCTTCCTTAAATAAAAGTAAATAAACCAGAATATTTTCTTTAACTGCAATATTTGATGTATACTGCATTGGAAGTTGTTAATTAGTATCAGTGCTCAATTGTGGCAGTCATTCTTTCTTCCAAGCAGTTATTGCAGAAATCAAACAAAAAAAGCTATAAAAAATTAAAGTTGAGAGTTTTATTTATGTAAAGTACCCAAACATTAGCAAATTTCTCTGAACCAACTGCTCTGTCTTAAATCTCTAAACTCTGAAACCAGCTTTTCTAAGACTGCATGGAAACTGCCAGCTTGAGTTCAGAAGGTCTTTGCAGACTGAAATCAATTGCTTGGCTTCAAAACCCTGTAGTCAATACTGGCTTTTTCTGGGAGAAGGGCTGCTGGGCTTGGTGGGACACTGATCAGATGCACAACAAAGTTGCTGTTGGGGTTGGGTGGGTTTTAGTAGAACACATTTATGCTGAAATGCAGGTGCTCCTTTCAGATGGGTCAGGGAAAAAGTGGAAGAGGGCATTGGGGAAGTAGACATGCAGATTACATTCTCTCAGCCCCCTGGAAAATCTAGTGTGTTCTTACACTCATTTTTTCGATGTGCACAATTGATAGCTTGAAAAGCATGAGCAAAAAAAAAAGAAAAAAAAAGAAACAAAATCAATTCTAAACCAATATCCTATGTAATTCTCATGCTATGGCTTTTTCTTGTGGTAATTTTAATAAAAGCAGAATTGTGCCCAAATGAAAATATATTTCCATTGCATGAACTCCAGTATTATTTCTGTCCCTTTTTTTAACAAAAAAAGTAACTCCTTCTTTTTTTAAATTTAAACAGTTCCACTTCGTGTTCTTTTTCCTCATTCTTCTGAAGAATTTCTGCCTGAAGCACAGCTACATTACACTCATAAAACATATCAAGGTATCAGCATTCTCCAGTACTCCAACCACTCCTATCACTGCTGTGTGAACAGCTGCGAGTGCATTTTTTTAATATTTGCAACTAAAAATACTCCTGTGCTTAAAAGTGATCTAGTTCTGCAAGACTTCTTTGGCCAGGACACTTCTCAAATATTCAGTGAAATTCTAAACCCAGTAGGACTCCAGACTGAAAATCAAAATCTTGGGAATGTACTTCAGGGGGTAAAAAACCAAAGCAATAAATAAACTTTGAGGAAAAGAAATTCTTTTTGGTTCAGAAAGCAAAAAACAAATTCTTAAAATACTGACTCTCAGAACACAGCTCTGTATTTCTGAGAGAGTAATTCCTTGTGCAGGAAATACCTGTGTAATTAACGTTTACTAAAGCAAAAGCTCAAACATGCATTCTGCCCATTCCAAGCTTCTGCTGACTTCATGCAAACACAAGTGCTCTAGAAGTGTCCTACTTTCTTATAAAGAACAAATGTAGATTTATAATAGTGTAAGTAAGCATAAACCTCACTAAAACAGTTCCCATATAAAACTACTAATAATCATGTTAACATGGATACTATGAAATAAGCAACAAAAGATGCTAAATATTAACAGAAATTCAAATGTGATTTCAGTGATGGATCATGGCACATTTTGCTAAAGATGTCTGGCTGCAAAGCCAGGGAGTACAGCAGAGGCAATCAGGTGAACTAAAGACAAGGTTATTCATTCCTCAGCTGAGTCTGAAGTGAAATAATTCTGCATGGACTGAATGTACCAGGGTTTTCAGTCACTGATACTTAGAACACTTAATATTTAAAATATTAAATATTTGCATGTTATTAGGTGAGTGAATAGTTTTCTGCTTATTCAGCTTTTAATAGTAATTACAGATCATTAGAAACAAATATGCTACACCTATCAATAGAGAAAAATATACTGAGACTGCTTCACAAAGCACTTTCACAGTATGAGGTACATAAATAGGAATTTGGTACCTCAATAGTAATTTTGAGCATGGCAGTTTGTTAATCCTAAAATTGGGTAAAATAAGTGCAAAAGTAAGGAGAATATCTAGACATTTAATTAACTCATAATTTGAAATGCTTTTTGTTATTATTAGTTCTGTTTATAAAAGCACCATGTTTAAATTAGGTGGGTTTATGTGTAGTTCTCTACTTACTATACCTACTTAGCAACACAAGAGATTTTTAAAAGATAATGAGAAAAAGGTTTTCGCCTTCTCGGCTAATTTTGTTTTCTGATTGCCAGGGCAGTCTTGTTCAAACAGATGGATTCATCGGTTGTAAGGTATGAGCTGTACAATGAGATTTTATATTTTCTACATCACCCAACAGTCAATTAAAGCCCTAAATCAGTTTATGAAAGAAAAGAACTCAGTTGTTCTTCTTACAGCACACAGGGTAAAAAACGGGTCCAAAATTTTTAGATCTTTATATTTGTTTTCTGTTCCTGAGCCAATTAGTCTAGCCAGGTGCAAAAGTGACAGGGGAACGAGCCTTCAAATGGAACTCTTAATTCTTTGGAGAAGTTCATTACTGGAACAATGTTGTGATACATCAGCAATAGAGCCCAAGTGTGTATTAGTTCTTGTCTACTCAGTTATTCTTTCCTCCAACAAATCTATTCCATGTCACTTGTTTCAGTAGCTCCTCTATTTAAGACAGACCAAAAGACATAGATGTTCGGGGGTTTACAGTTCCTTCTTAAAAATGGCTCACAAAACACCTCTGACCGTGTCTCATCCATCAAATAGCAAACAATGAAAATCCATGGCATGAAACTGTACCTTGTGGAGCTTCTTGTTGAAGGCAAAGAACTATAAAAGGAGGGAAAACCAGCAGTTTCATTATTGAAACAATTGGAGTAACTAGTCTAAAGATACTCAATCTACTCTTAAAATACTGTTTCTATTCCAGCATAAAATGTAAACCCCCGTTGCTCTAGGAGTAAATCTGTTCCCGATTCACATGGCAAGCAGCGCTGTGTTCAGTTGTAGAGTAGGTTTCTAAGCCACAGTAATTTCAATGCCACAAGGAACATAGGCTATTAAGTAAGTTGTAGAACCTGGCTAATTCACATCAGTAGTTCAAAGCACCAATGTCTATTACTAAAATTTGTAAATTAGTAAGTTATCAACCAGCACAGCCCATTTTCACGATTTTCCCATGAGCGTTAATGATATTTGATGTTTTCTTAAAGTATGCTCCTGCAGGCTAGTGAGTAGATGCAAACTTTAGCTTCCATCAAAAAAGAGTTCTCGCCTTTATGGTTAGAGATAAAACATGAAAACATGAGCCAGCTGAACCCTGGAGTATCAAAAACCAGAAGGCAAATAAGCAGAGCCCTGAATTTATTTATTTATTTTTTGAAGATCTGGCAAGCATATAGCTAATCTTTTGATATTTGATGGACCACTTTATGCTTTTTAAACACCTGTAGTTAGCAATATTGAACTGGCACAATATGAAACAGAAGTGCTCTCCAAATACCATTGTACCAGGTCTTGATTTTGCAAGTCGATAAAACACCATCCAGTGGGAGCTTACGGCACTGTGCAAGTTTGAACCTTTATTTAATAGATGCAGGTTAATATTAATTATTTATTAAAATATAGTGTAAAATATTCTTTTTTTCTGTATAGAATTAAAGTAATCCTTGTAATATGAAACCTGAGCACAGCTCTCTAATTTAGCACAGCACATAATTATGGAGTTAAGCACGTGTGAAAATGCTGATTCAGCTTTCTTCTTCTGTGTCTGCTGAGAACTAGGGAAGAATCTCCAAATCATTTAAAGTTTTATTTTATTATTCATTTAAGAACAAAACATGAAAAAAATTAAAAGGACACTGAAAATATTGGAGGCATGAATCCTATGACGTACTTTCTTTCATGTGAGAGATCGTCAAGCTCCTCAGAATGCATCCATGAAAAAAATTATGAAATAACTTTCTGTATGTAGATTCCAATTTTTGCAAATGATGAAGTAATGTTTGTAACAGATTTGTCTTTCTGAATCTTGTTGACCTAGTAGAATATGGCTCATTTTCCTTCAGGATCATTGCAGGAATCTCAACTAAAACCTTACATCTGCCAGAATAGAGGATTAGACAAATTGGCAGGTGGTAATAGATTCAGAAGTTAAAAGGAAACAAACTGAGCAGCAGGATAAAATCAGGGCAAGGTAATTAACATTCTGTTTATATTTTCAAAGAAGAAACAACAGGAAAAGAACAGATGCCGGTTCAGATTTGTGGACACTCCCAGGAATTTTTTGCTTTAGGTAAAACAGTGAGAACTGCCCAGAACCCGTGGGACTCCACTGGCCACTCTGGTGAAAGAGGTCAGATTGCACTGAGGCACAAGTCCCACAGAAGGGTGTCATTTAGTACACATGGTTGCTTCCTGCACAGAACTGCTTCTCAGCTCCAGATGCGCTTGTGGAAAAAAAAAAGTCACAAGGGAACAACTAGAATTTAGAAATTATAATATAAATTAAAAGTGATATCAGAGCTATTGGGAGTTTGTTTAAGGCAAATTTTAGTCTGGCATCGTACCATGGTACCTTAACACACCTGAAGATATATAGCCCAAGAGCTACAGGGGAAAACAGAACAATCATGCAGCAGTCATTTTTTAAAATACCACATGGGGCATATGGCAGAGAACAAAGATTATTCTGTGCACAGTGCCTACTGCCAATGCAGTGTTCTTTGAGGGGCTGATTCTGAAGTCAGATGATGCAGAAGGGATTTATATCAAAATATGTAAGGTTTTGGGCACCTTACGAAAGAAAAGAGAAATCATAAAAAATGCTGGCTATCGTGAGGGCTGCTACAAAATTCCCAGCTGCCCAAGGTGGACCAGATCATTCCTTAGTGATTGTGTCCCTGCAGCTTTGTAGAAATTGAATACCTTCAGTTTCACCCTGTTGGCCACAGGCTTGATCTAGTGACAGCTGAAATCTTTGTAAGTTTTTTTATAATCTCAGAGTGCTTTAAAACATACACCCATCTGCAGCCTTTCAGCTGTAGTGAGCAGAACTACCTGTGCATTTAATTTTCGTGTCTATACAAGCAACATTAAAATAATTTTACCAGCTTGTTTGAAATATATCAGTAGTTTTATTTAGGCCTGTAAGTATACAGCACTTGTATCTGAATCTCCAAGCAGAGGTGATTTCATGCAGAGAGAAAGAGAAATTACTGCTTTTCTCCTGTGTAGCAATTTATACTGAAGTAGGATTATCTTCTGCTCTAGGGAAAAGATAAAAAAAGTTTAAATGTCAGTGAAAGGAATTTTGAGGCAAAATGCCTTCCAAAATTGTCTCTGCAGACTCAAAAAGTGAGAATTTAACCTCTAATTTCACATGTATTTAGGGTGAAACTCTGGACAAAAGAGTTCTGTGACATCCTGTCAGTGAGGCGTGGTCTGGACACCAGGTAAGGGCAAAGCATTTGGCCAAGGCACAGCTGTGGAACCTGAGAGAGATGCTCAGTACCCATTTCTGAAGAATTTTCTAGGTCAAACCCTTTAACCAGTCTGTATCTCAGTCCTTTCACTGGTAAAATAGGGATCATATTCCCCAACTACACGATGAGTTAAAGATCACATCATCCTTAACACATATGAATGCTTGTAATCATTCACTGTGAGATCATAGAGTCTGGCAAGGTAAAGCATCATCCAAATACAAGGTAATCAAAGTCAAAGCCTTCCATGCAATAGGAATACCCAGTATTACTCATTGGGAATAAATTTCCATTTCAGCCTGTTTCAAATGTCCTTGCAATGCTACTGTTATGCCATCTGAAGTTTCTTATGGCAGTATTAATTTCCTTGCAATAGAAGCTGATTTTTCTCTAAGATGTCATTACATTAATTTTTGAGCTCTTCAAATTTTCCTTATTTTTAAAATAAGAAACATAAAGGGAAATTAAAAGCAAATTTGATTTGCACTTTAAAAATGTATTGTTTCTGTGTAGTGCTCTTGCAGAGCCTAAATATATACATTTTGTATATTATGTCCTTGCAGAATTCCCACTGTGTGCTACATAGGCAGAAGAGGTGGGGCATAGAGGACAGATTTACATTTCTCCCCCTTTACTGGTTAAGAATTTAACTTCTTTTTAGCTGCAGTGTGCATAACTCCATGCTATATAATATCAGAAACATTTTGTTGAAATCAAGTGCCCCTAATTGTCTAGCATGCTAAATTAGAAAGACAATAACCTTTCTTTTGCTAACACAGTTCTTTCTAACCCAGTGACCCAGATGCCAGTGAGTTTCCTTAAGCTCAGAAATATGATTTCACAGAATAGTCTGTACATTGGTGCTAGTTCTGCTTTTTAAAAATTGTATTCCTTATGGATGGTATTTTCATCTGTTTGGTTGCATATTCTTTCTGTTTGTTTCAAAGTAAAGCTAAGATAGTAATAATTCCTAATTCATCAACATTGCCCTAATTGATTTCTCATTGTCCTTTTGCTAAACTTTTCAAGGGAATTTTAAAATAAATTTTTTATTGAAAAATTATTTCAGGGCATCATCCCACAGCATAAGAACTAGATTTAAATGACATTTACCCAACTCAAATAAGCAGCGTAACAACTGGCAGAAGATATTTCACTGTAAATTGGAAGGAAATCAGTATCAGAAGCTAATTGATTTATAAAATAAATTATTGGAATGGGTTTTAAATAAATTATGGGCAGGTATATTAGAGCTTATGAATAAACCCCATATCCCTCTAGAATGGTCCAACAGGCTAATCTTAGGAAACGAAGGATCAGTAAATCAGAGCAAGGATGCTGTAACATTGCATGGATAGATTAATTTATGGAAACTAAATTTCAGCACAGGCAGCACTGCACTTTGCATGGTGACAAAATGCTCGAGGTGCCATTCCAAAAAATGGTGTGTTTTTAGACATCCAGGGAAACTGCAGTAAGCCTCCCACTCGCTGGAGGTCAGGAAAACTGAAGCTCGTGGAAGTACTACAAATTTTTTATTGAATCAGCTTTTCCAGAAAACTTGAAACAGTAGGAGGTATCAAGAACATTTGAATAATCCCTTTAAATCGCATTCTACTGGACACATTTGCTGAACAAATTTTCACCAGTTTATCTGGAATTCTGTGTATTGATTTTAGTCACGCTCCAGTAGATGTTCAACATGACTTCAATGGATGAGTGAGTTTACATTTAGGGTTGCTCAGTTTAGTAGCAGGCAGTGCTTCTAATCCCTGTGGAGCTGCTATTAGCCATTGGTTGACCTGAAATTCACATGAGTTGGCTTTAATTCAGAGCCTGGTTTGCTCTGCCTGGTTTGCTGCTTTGGGTGAGTTTTGTTTAAATTTGGACCTGTCACTTGAGCTGTTTTTTCTTGAGTTTTTCTTCTTACTCTTGAGAAAATCAGTTTTTATCAGTACTTTCAAGCACTTCTCCATTATCCTGCTATTTCTTGCGCTGATTGTCTTTAGGGTTTGGCCAGAGTGGTGGGGAGGGCCAGGGACAAGAGGATGGGCAGGGGGAAGCAAGGTTGTGCTTTCAGCGTGGCCTCTAACATAAGCATGTTTTGTTCCTTGCCTATGAGGAATACCCTGAGTGTCCAACAGTGTGCAATTAAATTCCAAAGTACTGGAGGGAACATTCCACATGTTTTTAATAATGACCCTTAGAAATTTAATGTGACCTCTTTTTTATTATCATTTGGGATCTGGCAGTCTAACTTTTGATTAGGTTGCAGAAGAGTTGCGTTTTATATCAGAAAAGAATTTATGTCTGTATTTCGCTTGCAGAAGAGTACTTGAAAGCTGTGTGCAATCCTCAGCAAAGAAAAGTTTTCTTTTATGAATGCAATGTTTAACAAGCAAATATATTTCATCTGCTTTTTTAACAAGGGGACTATTGCTGTGATGTAAAAGTTTGAGATATTTTCTGGGAGTATTTTTCTATTCTTACTGCAGATTGCTTTGTATTTATCTTACTGGGAACTACTAGTTGATGGGACAAAATGTGATTGCAGGATCTTGTAGCTCTAGAAGGTCCTATTCAGTATTCCCCACGTGTGAAAATCTCACTAGCTGGCATTACAAGGGCAGAATCTTAATGCACTTCTTTGGGTTTTTTCTGTAGAGCATTGGTTTGATGTGGCCTCTGCCTTTTTACTGGCTAATCAAAGTCCTCTGGGACTGGAGATGGGTAAGTAGCTATTTCACTTATCTTGTACATGTCCATATACAAAGATACATGGTTACTTACCACGGAGATGGACAGGAAATAACAGTGAGGGGGGAGATCTTTACCTCATTAGTAGCATTGCATTTCCTATGGTGCATATTTTTCATATATTAAAAGTTAATAAGATGGCGTTAGCTGACAAGACTTAAAGAGAGACATGATCATAGTAAATGTGTCTAGAGGTTCAGAAAATATTACTAAGGTATTTTAAATTTTCCAGTATTCTTTCCCTCATAATCTTTATACATTAAACAGTGGTATTTTTTTATTCCTTGTTTAAAGTCTTAATGCCTGCAGCTACCATAATCAAATTAATGTTTCATGTTATATTGGATATAACAGTTAGAGTCTGAGCCCCCAGTCTTGACTAGAGCTGTGGAGTAGCAGGGGAGGAGCAACACCCATGGCAGGAAAGCTCCTCTCAGAAGATATTGAAATGTGCCTGGACAAGATTCAGAGAAGTCCTGATGCATCCCTTTTATAGATAAGGAATTGATAGATTAAATTATACACTAAATTAATAACTAAGCTACAACAGAAGGGAATAAAATCTTCTTTGGAGAAAGCTCTGTTTATCATTCCTATAGGTATTGTGTATGTTTTGCAGTGGGCACACTGTCAACCAAAGCTAAGTTTAACACACACATAAAAGCTACTTTGCTGGCACCTTTTCATTGCCATTATATCAAAATTACTGTAGCTCAGATGCTGTGGCTTCAAATTGCTTCTTCCATATATGAATAGAGTGCTGCTTGTAAGAACAGATAAGAACCAAGAATATAGTTGGCACTAAATAAATAATACTTAATATTTTCATCCTTTTATAAATAACTCCCTGGCATTCTTCTCTCAAGTTTACACACATACCTGGATAGGATTCTGTTTAACATAGATATTTTTTCATTGTTTAGAGAAAATATATCAAGATGAGAACTTTTCAATTAACTGCACATACTCCAAGAGTTATAAAGATCAGTCACTTCTCAGAAAGCTTTGGAACTCCTGTAAAACGCTTCCATGTATTTATATATCTGAAAATATAAAGCAAAAAACAGAGTAACAAAAAATGTTGAGAAAGAGGATTACTCAGAGAGTAAAAATATAAGCAAAAACCCTATCATGGAAGTAACCAGCATTGTCTCAAGCCAATCTTGGTGTGGGAGAGTCCCAGCCTTTGCACACCGACGGCATTGCTGATTTCCTTTGTGCAAAAGGTAATTTTTGGGGAAGTTTTGGAGAAAAATCCAATAAGGTGCAATAGCCTTTGTGTTACATTTAGAGTATGAACAGCTAACACTGTATTTTTATTAGTGCTTAGTGTGAAACACACTTCTTGAAACTAGCTGGACTGAGCTCCTTGCACAGCACCTGACTGCAGTCAGCAGCTGTAATGGCTGTGAGGGTGGAGATGACACTACTCTCCTCACTGTCTCTCTTGCATAAAACATTGAACAGAGACTAAAATACATCTCTAGTTTTGTGGGTGACTTTAGGTAGTTATAGAGGCGATAGAACCAATTTCTGCAAAATTTCAGCAGACACATTAAGTCCCCTGATGAGATTCCTGATAAGATTTAAAATATCTTTTGTAGCCTGTAGAAATGCTGCTTTCATAGTTCTGTGATAGATCTAGAAACTTTTGATTTTTCTGCAATGTTTTTAATACTGAACAGAAAAAAGCACTAAACTGATTTACTGAAAAAAGGTTTTCTTATGCAATACCCATCAAATTTATAAGGACTGTAACTTAACCTTCTTAGTGTTGACATTGTATCTTGCCTTATTTTTACACAGTTCAGTGGAAGTTATGCTTGCAGCAGAATACAGGCTTCTTCTGCATGTCAGTTTTGAAACATTTTCACAAGGCAAAGCAGTTTGAATCCCGAGAATGGGAGATACGGACTCACTACCAGAGTAGTTTTACATGAACATTTAATTTGTTACTTTTCTGTTCATTCTCTTTTTTTTTAAACTTCATTAATGGTAATTGCATTTGGTCTGCAGAAAAGTGCAGAAGTAATCAGAATGTTTATTTTATCACCAAGTTTGTATGATAACGTTTGCTATAAACCAATTTTTTTAAGGTTCCAAGAGAGTACAATTGATTAGATGCATATTTTCTGCCTTATACAACAGATCACACCCAGCTGCACAGCTTTTCTCAGGTAAGTGAGCTATTATATATTCCCCTTTTTCTTCCCTTCCCCAACTCCCTTAATTAATAAGGAAAACCAGACATCTATGTGCCTGATGCTTGTTCTAAAGTCAGTACATATATCCGTGGAAAATAAATATCTAGTTACTAGGATTTATCCACTGGGGCCAGCTCTAATAATGAATTTGAAATAGGATTTTCTTACTACAGCGGAAAAAAAAATTCCTCAGACTCAAAGATAAATCAAAGGAAAGTGGCACCCCGGTGGACCAGACAACCCATTGGCAGCACAGTCACATGAAAGCCTCAGAGGTCACTCCCTCAGTATCAGCAAAGCTATTTGTAGAGCTCACTGTGGAGTTTCACATCATGGCTAAATCAGAATACTTAATAACCTGGCACCCAAATTTCACATGTTGCCAGCCTCAGTCCTTATGTGAGCCTTCCTTTCACTGCTTTGGAAGCTTCCCCTTTGAGTTGTAAAACATGGATACACAGTACTATGTTTTGACAACTCAAAAAAAAATTAGCACCAGCATTAAGAGACTTATTGTGTGGATGTACAGGTAGGTGAATTTTATTGCAAAAAAGCATGCTGGCTACATCTACAGCAGATACTCTGAAATGAGAAGGACAAGACAAATCCAATGAAATCTTAGTTACGTGCTTTTTCTTCCAGTCTATGATACAACTAGGGCCATCACAGGATTTTCTTCAGAAACCCACATTTTTAGATCATTAACTGTTTATGAGTAAAGTATCTGCTATGCATGAATTTTGTTGGTTTTTTTTTTTTAGGATGCTTTGGTTTCTTTTGGGGGAATGGAAATGTAGGTCAGACACTTGAACCCATTCCCACACACATTCTCTTTTCTACCCATCCATTAATTTTGATTTTGAAAAGTCACAATGGGGTTTTCTGAAATTTCTGAATTTGTGTCTCATGTCCCTGTTCTAATGTAAGAAGAGCCTCCCCAGCCAATTCGTATCTCCCAGAAGCCAAAAATGCTGGAGTGATGGCCTGTCCTCACTTGGAAAAGAGACTGTGGTGCACTGCAGGAGATGTAGTTCAACAGGAATGTTCAATCTATACAGCAGATCAGGAGCCAAGAAATACTTGAATAGAGCTCCCACGGCTAAGCAGGGCTCTGAGCACCTCACTTAATCTACAGTGTGACCACTCCCCACCTGCAAATTGACACACACTTCCTTGTTTCACAAAGGCTTCAAGAGGATAAAAATCTGTGAAAGTTATGAGATTCTCAGATACTGTGATAAGTCCCAGGATAAACAAATGTTGAATGCAAAACAGCAGCTTGCATGGTACATATTCAAGGGCATGTGGAATGAATTAGAAAGATGAAGAGAGGGAGCAAAAGAATGAGAATGGGAAGAAGCAGAAGGGAGGAAGGATAGACAGAAACACTGCAAGTTAGGCAGCGTCACTGGAAGCTATGGGAGACTTACACTGAGTCCTGCACACTCTGAGTTCAAGCTGCAAAGAATCTTGGAAGTGTATGTAAAGCAAACTGAGCCAACAGCTTGCTAAATGAGTTTTTTGCAAAATTCCGATGTTGACATTTTTGTGAAGTGACCAAAAGTAACTCCCAAAGAAGGGATCTTACTGTGAGCATTTAGAGCATAAGTGGAGATACTAAACCTACGTTTTATTTAATATCTCACAATCATCTTTTTTGGAGGGAGAACAATATAAGCAGGTTAAGAAAATTAATTTTCTGTACTGTGCCCTGCCAGTGGTGTGAGGCAAGTCTGGATATAAACATGTGTGGATCTGTAAATAATAGGCAATAAGGCCATACACAATTATTTAGCTGCCCTTTCCTTTTTTTTTTTTTCTTTTTTCTTGTTGAGAGTGCATGTTATGAAACTACATACTGGGAACAGATTAATGGATTATTTTTCTGACAATGGAATATAAAGATTAACCATTCACTCATTAAAAAAACAAATTTGTTTTTAGAACTTCAGGTTAAGCAGTATGACAGATCAATTAGAGAAACTGCTGCTGGTTTTTAAAGAACTGAAGAGTGTGGTCAGTAAAGAGGAGGAAAAGCCATTTGGCACAGCAAGAAAGAGGTGACAAAATTCAGAGGACAAAATGTAGGATTCTTGTATAGAAAGCTCTAAATACAGTGATGTCAGGTAGATGGTTTGATCTTACTACTGGTATGTGTGGAAAGCCTGCTATTAGGATGGAGAATTTGTGTCCTTTTTGCTCCAGAACATATTGGATGTGATACATTCCTGTGCAGAAGGACAAAACTCCCAGCTAAGCTTTCCAAAAAGGATTTAGGCAATGCACAGTAATTTATGCTGGCTTTCTGCACTAGAGGTCAAAATTGCCACTGGTCATACTAATGACAAGCCTCTGCTCGACTGCAGTGAAACAACAGTGGCTGCAGATTAGGTGTGCTGATATTGCAAAACCTCTTTCAGCTGCAAGGCATGAAATGGCTTAAGGTGAAATAGAAGCACCTGAAACAGATAGCTGCTCATGATTTGCTGAGGAATGTCTCAAAGTTACTCTAAGGTATCTGATGCTTACACCTTTTACACTAGGCTGGGCTGCCTAAGAAGCAGATGAATAGTTTTGGGGTTTTTTCCCCTTTGCAGTGATTCACTTTCTACTAAAAACAATGGCTCTTAAGAAATAACTGGCTTAGGTACTTCTCTGTGTCCACTTTGCATATATATGCATTGTAGGCATCATCATCCCCATAATACCCCAAATCTCCTTGATATTTATAAATTTCAGAAGCAAATTTTAAAATGCTATTTAGCTGGTGTTTGAAATCCTATTAGGCACCTCATCTGCATTTGTGTGTCTAGATTCCATTTAAAATCTGATGCTAGAAGCCCATGTTACACTTGAAATAGAACTTCAAAAAGGCAGTTTTTATAATCTGATCTTCATGAAAAGTATTATATTTTGAAATTCTTCAGGCAGAACTGTTAAGATAAAAACTATCCACAACTGCAAATAGTGACTTTATGTTGTATTTTGAAGATTCTCTCTGCAGTCACCAAGCAAGGTAGATTTTGGGAGGCAAGATCATAAGCCTACTGAAATTAGTAAGAGCTCTTTGCTTTCAGTGAGCTTCACATCACACCCTTCATTGAAGTATAGAAGATAGACTTACATTCTGTTTACTGCATTTTATTTGAATGAAAGTGAAAACTAATGCAAGTGTCAAGAGGAAAACAGCTAAAAATTAAATTGCTGAACAACTGATGAAGGAGGTAGCTAAGTACCCAGAGGGGTTTGGAAGGAAAACAGCAGGTATTATTTGAATAAACATGTTTAAAATAATGAAATGTGTCTAAGGTGTGTACAAGAAGTCCAGAAAGCCAACAAAGGGTTTTAATCACAGATAAATTTCAAAACACAATATTCTGGAATTTGTCATCAAAATCCTTTGGGATAGAAATTTATAGATCTAAATGGCATGACACATCATCTCATCACACAAATGAAATACAATAAAGCATAGACCTTCCCATGCCTTATTACTTCTCTTCCTCACATCTGTTTTGCACAGTGGTTTTTAATTTTAGCATTTCATCACCACCACTATTCCCCCTTTCCTCCTGAAGCAGGCAGTGGGAGATCACTGCCATCTACAGATAGAAGACAGTATCACTAATATTAGAGCAAATTGTTGGAACAGTTTCATGTTGGAACATTTTTCTCTTTTTCCCTTGAGCACCTGTCTCCTCAACCCTGCCTTCCTCTTAAAAAACCCCATGAAGTCACCCACCACATGCTACCATTTCTCTGGCACCCTGATCATAATCACCCTCATTAAAGCAAAAGCAGAGTCCTTGAAGAATCTTAGAAGCCCCGTAATGTTTTAAGTCAAAGTTGAAAGGAAAAAAAAAAAAGGCAGGATTCACAAACGTGCTTTCCATTACTTATTATGTATGTCAAAATTTAGTATACATGTCAAAATTATAAATGGCTTCTTACAGCTTTCTCAGAAGGCAGCTGAGAGAAATAACAAACTCTGTGGACATTTGTGTAGATGGATTGAATAAGTAACCTGCTTTCCATGTGCCACTGCCTGGGTCATAGTTTCAAGATGACACCTGAAGAAAGACAAGCAAGTATGGCACTGTAGGAGGAGCAGAGATACACCTTAATCTCCTTTTAATCCCTGTCTTTTATTTTCTTCCTCCAAAGAAGGGAGTAAGAAAATTGATAAAGCTTCATACTATTTTTATTTATGGTAGAAGAGCCACACATCTGCAGCCTATTAAAACTCATTTCAATTAATATAACTTTAAAAAGGAAAAATAATAAAATTGATAATTTCCTTCCTGTATCTTCTGTATTTAGATAGAAAGTTTTTAATTATAAGGAAAATGTTTATCAAACATGTCAGATATCCATTATTAAGATACAATAGCATTCACTATTTTTAATCTCTTCCAATAGATGCTGTTCCACTGAATTCTTAAAATTACTGCCTATCTGACAACATTAAAAATATTAGAATTACAGATTTGGCAAATTAAAAGCAGTCCAGTGTCCCCATTAAGGGTAACTGATTTGGCAGCTTGCATTACAATTTCTGCCATGTTATGCTTGACACAGTAAAGAAACTGATGGGCAGAATCAAAAAGAACCTATTTCCTTCTGAAATATCTAAGTGTAGGATTGAGCTCACTGAAATTATTTTTACCTATGAACTTGAGGATTTAAGTCTGCAAGAGATCACACAGCTGTAATATTTAGGTAAAAAAATAAGGCAGAAGCTGAATGCAATAGGGGATTTCATTTGCTGTCTGCCCAAATAGTTTTCTTCATGCACTGGAGAAATGCTTCTTATTTGCTTTCCAGGTGAGAGAAATTCCCTGGCTTGTTTACCCTGTTGTCTGTATATCATCCTAGCAGCCAGAGTAGAATTCTGCTTTGATTTGGGAGTCCATTACAGCATGATAATATGATTGCTTCAAGGAACATATTCCTGTACTAGCAACACAAACAACTCTAATTCTATTTTTGGACAAGTTCAAGGAATAAAAGCAGCAGTTAATCTGGTTTGATCATAGGGAAGGAGAGATCTCTGACTCTGGAAACCTTTACCATCATTGTTATGCACAACCAGTTTCCCCTTTATAATCCTGTACCCACTGAATTGCAGAAGATACGTCTGGTTTCCTTTAAAACTTCTGACAATTCAAACCCAGTTCACAAGAGTAACTTTGAAAAAATACAGGCTGAAAATTTAGGCCCCACTGAAGTCAGTGGCAAAAGTCCTGTCAGCTTCAGTAAGGTCAGATTTTCACCCATGATATTGATTCAGCTGCTACTTTTAAATACAACAGGCTTTAAAGTTGTTTCTACAGAAAGTCAGTGTCAGGTGTGTTTATTATTTTAAACCACACAATTTCTTTAGAAAAGTAAATATCTGAGTACCTTTACATTTCAACGAGCAAGATAGGACATCTGACAGGAGGCATGCCTGTGTTTCACACATTTTAAACATATATTTAATTGAAATGGTTTTATGGAAACTACGGAATGAAAGCTGCCTTTTTCCCCTCTCCCTCTCGAAGGGTGTTTCTATATGCAGCCAGGAGGTGGCATTCCTGGGTAACAGTTAAAGGAATTCATATACACTATTTCTCTTTTGCATATGAGAGAGAAAAGGGTTTCTTACTATAGTGGCAGTTAGTCAATTAACTGAGGCTTAAACTAAGGCAATAAATTTGCTTTATATATTCTTTGTTTTACGAGAAGTGGCAGAGTTATCCAGTAGTAGACATTAATCTTCATGATGAGACAGCAGGGATCTGGCACATTGGATTCATCTTCCTGTAGAGTATTTGATAGCGAAAGTCCTTGTCTTCAGTTACATCGTTTTGTTCCTCCAAGTAAGCCAGTTTGCAATAATTCATTGACCACAGTAATACCTTCTATAATACTGTTATAAGAAGAGTTAGGAAATTTAAGGGGGAAAAAAACCCAGCTGAATTTTATCCAGTCAGTGAATCTTAATCAGATTTTTCAAAGTCTGATCATTCCCATTTGTGATCCAGTTGGTCTATGGAGTATTGCCATATTTAACATCTGTGTCACATCATGCCTTTCCTGTTGCCTCATTGATCAACAGACAACATGTGATGTTTCCCAGATGTTCAAACACGGCAGATCCCAAAAGACCTATTAAATTACACTGAAAGCAAAACAACATATATGTTGTCAAAGTTTTGTTAAATTCAGGTATGCCTGAATATTCACAAACTTGCCACAAGATACTTACTGATATTCAAGTTGCTTTTAAAAATCTTTGAAATGTTCACATTGTATATTATGTAAGGACTCTGTGTCACAGAGTTGATAAAATTTTCTGTTCTGGAATATAAAGCAAGTTAAAATAGAATTAAGCATCTACTTACACATGGAGAAGATAAACCACTGGATTTTTTACTTCATTTTACTATTTGTCTCCTCTCATGACACGCAGTCTGTGTCCTTGCAGATTTTTACTCAGATTTCTTGATGATTATATATTTTTTCTCAGATAAAGATGAATAAATAATGATTTTTAAAAGCTTGTGCATTGCATTCTCTAAGCAAGGCAAGGCCGTATGTGCAGTTCTTCAGTGTGGCCTTTTTCCACTGAAAAAGATCATTATAAAGATCAAGACATACTAAGATGCTACTTAAACCTTTGTTCTGTACCTGAATAACAGTGACATGAAATTCTAGATCGAATTTCAGACAGCAGATGTGATCCAGTTTGCACCAGCATGATACAACATTCTGTTTTGAAACATAATGATACAGTAGTTTGTGATACAGTAATTTTAACATTATTATGAATATCCTTCACACCTTTTTGCAGCTAGTGCTACTCTTCTAACAACGTTTCAACTTCAAATTTTGTGCTGACATTTCCAGCAATGGGAGCTTCAGCATTTTCTAATGAACACAGGCAGCTGTGTGCAGAAAATCAGTACCTTTATTTTGTCACCTGCGAATCAGCAGCACAGAACTCAGGTCCAATCTGTTTAAATCAAAGCAACATTTCTCTGCATTACTACAATGACTCATCAAAAGTTGGAGTTCATTTTGCCTTACTCTTTAATAGGAAGGAACATAGCTACTTTAGAAAGGCCACCTCAAAGAGAGATGTTCCTTCTGTGCTTGTTGATGATACATTTGTTTTTCCCTTAAATCAAATAGATTTTTACAATAGGTTGCTTTTTCTTCCCCAGAAAACAGGTTAAGAAATTTCAGTTCAGAAATGGCCACATATTTCTTTTTGATATTTTCCAATAGAGAAAAAAGGGTGTTTTTTTCCAACCCTTTTGCCTTTCTGGTGGGTTTGTTACCTTGCTGTACCTCCATGAAGCAGCTCCCCCCGGGACCCGGGCGCTCGTTCCCATTGCTGTGCTCAGATTGCGGCTCCCGGAGCATCCCCACACAGGGATCTGCACTCGAGGGGATGCACTCCCTGCAGGCAACATATCCACAAAGGGATCAAGCAGGCAGACCAGCTGCTTGTGTGAAGTAATGCTGCTGTACTGACAACGATGAGATGCAAAGTTTCAGTGATGTTTTTTCCGACTTGGTCAGAAAACGGAAATGTTTCCATTTAGAGCAATAGACTTATCACAGACAAAACATCTTGCAGGTTTCTTCCAATGGTTTATCATGTTGAAAACTGCAAGCCAGGAGGAAATAAAAATGCTCTGGGTATCCTGGATTGGCAATACTCCAGTATTTTCAGGTTTGTCTCCACTGTGGAGTAATTTTGGACAGGCACATCTTTATCGTAATTTACATAAATAACTAATTTTTGTTGAGCAGTCTAGCATTGCCTGAGAGCACTGAGTGCTCAGGTATATGTTAATTACAAATTCTATTTTTTTTTTAGTGATACCAGGAACAATGTAGGCACCTAAAAGTTACAACATCTCCAAGCTGGAACTGTCTAGGAGTCCATCCACATGGAATAATTTGATTGCTAATTTTTACAAGCTTCAGAATGACAGAGCTACATACACAAAAAAGTAGGTTGTTGAGTTTTCAAAATTGCAATATCTAGTTATAGTATGGACATATGTAACTTAAAGAAAATTCTCTGTCTAGATTTTGAACTCACCTAAATTGTTTATATGTCTTTTTAAACAAAATACATAATTAGAACCATCTTTATTATTTAATGGCATAATACCTAACAAACTTGTGTTTTGTTATTGACACTTACAGAACAATAGCCAGAGATTTAGCAAAGAGAGAACAGAAGGTATGTGCAGTATCATGGAGAAGCATGTGGAATACAAACACAGGAAGGAGACAAGAAAAGCAAAAATCTGGGTAATGGTAAAGCAACACATATGGAAAGTCAGCTTGAGAAGAACAGTCACATATGCCAAAAATAATTCACTAGCTACATTTAGTTAGAAGATCTGGGGAGCAAACATAAGCATCCTAAACAACTGCAGTAGGTTAGCCAGAGTGTCTGCTGGCCCCAGGGTCACATATTCCTGCTCTAACTGCCAGCAGCGTCCGCTTGCAATGGGGAGCTTTCCAAGCTCTGGCCAGTGCTGGCTGTGTAGAGAAAACTGTCTGTTCTTTTCCGTTTCTAAGGATTTCTTATGAAATGTATACTGCAATGTAAAGCCCTGTCAGAAATACCTGAGCCAGTTGATCTGTGCAGAATGTGCTGATCTGCAGAATTGCTTGGTTGTGTTCTAGAAACAAAAATGTGGTGTGGGCCTGCTCCTGCACATCAACCTATCTTTGTATGACCAATGCCTTTTGTTTAATTATAAATAATTCTTTCATTTAAATATATAGAAAGGATGCCAAAACAGGCACATGAGATGTCCTTACTGTCTTGGGCATATTTTGCAGAAGGATTTTCTTCTGCTCTGTTTATTGGGGTCATTTGCTGTTGGCATTGCTTTCACAGTGTCAGCTCCCAAGATTGTTGTGTGACATCTGTAAAATAACCAAATGGATGACATTTGGGACCAATTTCACCAAGTGTTCTAGTCCTTTGGGTTTCACTCTGGAACACGATGTTATATATTACTTCATTTGCCTGGGTCAAAACTTAAGTATCAGCGTCAATTCAGTTTAGTAATCCCCTCTTTTTTCTAGAATTGTCAAACTAGATGAATCTGAGCCTGCTTTATTTTGAAGGCTTTCTACAAGTTTGCTCTTGTAGAATGGGTTATTGGCCAATTGTCCTTTCAAATGGCATAGTTTTCCTGGAGGATGATTTTTCCTAAATGCTTGTTTTCTAAACAATAAGTTTCTAATATGTTCTCTTTCTGTGACCAAAAAACACAGCCTATTGCCACAGTTTTGACAACTAACATGAAAACTAACCAGGTAATCTGCACTTTCATTAATCCCTACAGACCATTAATGGATATCACATCATGTCTGAGAGTCTTGCTCACTGTTGTTTGTAGTTGCTCTTGTCCTGGATCAGGTGAGTACATCCAAAGTCTCCTTCTAATGCCTTGTGTTGAAATGTATTGCATGATAAGCTGATGCACAGTTATTTATCTTTTCCTTAAGGCTTAAATATTAAAGAAAAAGTGCTTTAATAACATAGGATGGCCCAGATTCAAATACAATAGAATTTCATCACAAACCCATCTTTCCTCCCCTTTTGATGTTTTCTTTTATGGCAGTAACCACCAAAGACCCAGATTATGTTTCAATGACACTTTTCATTATTTTTAAGAGACATTCAAATGAATGTAGATGTAGTTGTCTTCAAATTCCAAGTAATTTCCAATGCTAAGATACCTTTAGATAATTTTAAAAATATTTCTAGTTTTCATTTTGCTGAAAACCTAATACTTCGTATGGCTGCTACTGCAGTTTCAGATGTTACAAGTGAAATGATTTGTTCATTGAAAACCAAACACCTATGAGATTGTTTGCCATATCTTTAGATTGAGTTTCTGCTGACAGTTTTTCCCATAGTATTAGCCGCACTGAAATGCAAGTGGATTATAAATTTAACCTTTTATATAAGACTATCTTGTTTGAATTTCACAGGACCAATTTTCAAGCACAGTTCTCCCCTGTAAGTAGGCAGTGCATATTTTCTAGTCACCAGCTTGATCTGAGCCCAGTTAGGAGTTCTCAGTTGGTACAAAATCCATTGTCCATTTTAGCACACCTGATTCAGTAACATATTGGAGCCATTATGAATTCCTCTCATGCACTTTAATGTTTCCTGAGTAGTGGAACTGTAATTGTTGTTTAAATACCCAGACATGGAGAACTTTTGCCTCGAAGGCCCCCTCTGTGAAACATTTTTCACTCTGCCATTGTAGTTCTACACCCTAGCCTGTCTTCTACTTCTAACAGTTAACTTTAATAGAAGCTTTTTTTCCCCATCATGTCACCATTTATCTGAGCCACTTCCCAAATTTTTTGTAGTATTTCTTATTTCCCTCATTTAACAGACTAAATCACTAATTTTGCATAAAACTTAAGGGCTATAACCCAGCAAATTACAATGCTTTTTTTCCATGAGATATAGCTATGTGATTATAAAGGCTTCTAGTCATTCCTTAGCCACTGGATATTTCTAGCTACAAGTTATAAATTTTACTTGTATCTGAACTGAATACCAGTGTCTTTCAGGGTGCCTCCACCAAGTCATTAACACCTGGACTATTCAAGTTGGCTCATTAATTAGGCTTTCACCTTGTCTGTATCATTGAACAATTAGGCTATTGAAGTGACATTTCCACAGAGCATTTCCCCCTTGCAAATTCTTGTGTCAGTTCAGCAAAGACAACATGGCTGCTATCCTTGGGCTACAAGCAGGATTTTTAAAAAAAAGAAGCTGTAGACATACAGCCTTACTAAAGTTCTTTATCTAATCCAATTTTACAGCTAACAGCCACAGCAAGTCCATAATCCATTCATTCCCCTCCACAGCGATTTATTTCAAACTCCTTCCTTCTTTGCTCTGGTCTAGCTGTTCTTAAAGCCAAAGATTAGCCAAAGCTGCCTTCTCTCCCTAATTCCATACTACAGTAAGAGCTGGTTTAATTCCTTTTATGGAGCTCCAATATCCTAGTTTAGGCCTTATTTCCTCACCTGAGGTGTCTACAAACCTGTCACTAATTTAAGCCATAACTAATTTGGCCCTGACAATTAACATCTTGCTGCCAGTTTCCATTAGGGAGGAGAAACAACTGCTGAAATCAGCTGTCTGTGGTGTAATCATGTTTACTTGTAAGGAGGCTGAAAATGCTCTTTCCCTAGACACAGGTGGCACCAGACAGTATGGTGATGGCAGGCTTCTTTAAAACATTTCCAAAAACCTTAAGGACTTCACCTAACAGTTTGTTTTCCAGAGCAAATGCTGGCTGCTCTCCTCTTTGTTTTCTCTTCTGCCTCTCCTCTACAGAGAGTCCTTTGTCAAGTAACAGCCAGATTCGTAACTCATTAATGGGTTTTTCTTTACAATTTGTTTCATAGTAGTACAATAACTTCTTCTAAGAAGTGGGAACAGCAATTCCTTTCTCCCAAATTACAGTGTGACAACCACTATGAAAGCTCTTGTATTTTTTCTTCTTTGCTATTCTAAAGAAGTAACTATAACACACTCTGAAAATGCTTTTCTCTCCTAACGCAATCAAAATGCAGTGAGCATGACAGTGAGTAACTGAGAGCCCTGCTGCAGCCAGCAAAGCTTATCTCTGAACTGCTCCCCGGGTCCCTGCATAAGTTTCAGCTGAATCATAACTCCCAAGTATCCTTAGAGCCAGGATCAAACAGGATTATCACAGAGCTTATCTTCCCCAGAATCTAAGCGTTGCTTGGAATTGCTTTACTGTGAAGGCAGAACCACATCCCTAATTTATACTAGCACATTCCTGATACACAGACATTTTTCAGTGTATCATCAATCAATCCCTCTTAGAACAACCAAACAAACAACTAAAACATCCTTTCAGCAGAGCTCTTTGCAGTCCATCTGCTCCTCTGAGTGAGAGACTGTGCCCTTTGGAACCCTGAGCAGCATCACTGCAGGTATGGAGTCACACTGCCAAGTGGATTTTTTCTGGTGCACAGCACCAGCCAGGTATGTTCTGGACTGCTGCAAGAGCTTTCATGTTCTAAGAGCTATAATTAAATTACCACCTACAATAACAGACCTGAGGTTAACGAGCTCAGATAGACATTCTAGGTTAAACCACAAGAAATGAAACAGGCCCATAATGAGACATTTTCTGCCTTATTAGAAATAAGACAGATGAAACCGGGCAGCTGACTGGCCTTTTGGTGCGGGGGCTGTGCTTTGGTGCTTTTGGCTCCCCACCGGCAGGATGCCCTGTAGACACCCGGGCAGTGCCCCCCGCAGGCAGGGTGCCCTGTGGATGCCCTGTAGATGCCCTGTAGACACCCGGGCAGTGCCCCCCGCAGGCCGGGTGCCCTGCGGATGCCCTGTAGACACCCGGGCAGTGCCCCCCGCAGGCAGGGTGCCCTGTGGATGCCCTGTAGATGCCCTGTAGACACCCGGGCAGTGCTCCCCGCAGGCAGGGTGCCCTGTGGATGCCCTGTATGTGCCCTCGCAGCGCTCCCCGCGGTCGCGGTGCCCCGGCCGGCCCAGCGCAGCCCCCGCCCGGCTCCCGCCGCTGTCTCCATGCGACAGCGCAGCGTGGGCGTCTTCCAGCGCTCTCATTTGCATAGCCCCGCGAGTGGCCAATGGGCGGGCGCNAGCGGCGGCGGCGGCGGGACCGGCACCGGGACCATGTCGGTGGCGGGGCTCAAGAAGCAGTTTCACAAAGCCAGCCAGGTAGGGGCGGCGGCGGGGCCTGGGCGGGCTTTGCTGTTGATGGGTGGTTCGCCCAGCGCCCGCTCCCGCACGGGCTGCGGGTCCCTCCTCCGTCTGTGGCAGCATCACCCTGACACCTCCGGGGAGTGTTTCCTTCAGCGTTACCTCCGGGTCCTCTGCTTGTGTTTTTGCCTGTCAGCTTCCTGTGTTGTTCCCACAAGAGAAGATTGCCCGTTCCATTCTTTTGCTTGGGGCTTCAGGTCTTTCCTTTAGTTATTAACATTTTTTATTTAATGATGGATTTGTGTTTTGAGGCCTCGGTTTAAAGCTACAGCCTGTATGGTACCAGCTTTCCCCAGAAGAGTTCATTGTTTTGATCTTCCACGAATTGCTGGTTTATTATCCTACCTGGAATGCCATGTATTTGTCCTGTAGAGGGTATCAGATGTTTCTAGAGTTTTCCCTCCTTTTCTAGATGCTGTACTCTTATCTTCTCTAGGGTGAATCTTCATCTTCTTCCGACCCCTTTATCTCTTGTCTCTTCTATGCGTGCTTTGCTTTAATAGTTTAAGTGGTTTCTTTTAAGAGAGTAATACCTTCTGCCAAGCAGATGGACTGGTTGAATTCCATGGTAGGATGGTGCCAGTGCGAAACCCCACATTGATGTGGGGGCTTCAGGATGTGGCTGCAGTGGGATTCTTCCACTAAAGGTTTTTGGAAGTCTCAGCTGCTTTGCTTTCTTGCTCCAAGTCAAAGAGATCTGTATTTCAGTTGGCTGTCATTAATGATAATGGTAATATCGAAATGAGTGCCTGTAACCTGTTCAGTCAAATCCAACAACTGCTCTTGTCTTGGTGAGAGTGAAGAAAATTAAGGTTCATTGAGTGCTTGGCTGTCATCTTTCTAGGTCTTCCTTCAGCTATGTGGCTTGTCAGCAGCCCAAGTTCAGAATCTGCACTTTGTTTGGATACTGAGATGCTAAATATTTGTATCTAATGTATCTAGTGTGCTCTCTTTCACGGAATGTACTGATCCTGAGAAATGTTCTGAATTGGTATCTTTTAGTTAACTTCCACTGTTCCTTTGAGACAATGCTGGACCTGCAGGGTAAACAAATCCAAGGGCAATTTATTAAAGATTTTGGCTTGTTTTGCATCTGACATGCTGGTAAGTGATGCAGCCTTTGCTGTGGTGAGCTTGTAACTCAGGAAGCAGAAGAAACTTAACTGAGGAAGTTCGAGAGGTAACCACAGCAAGAGTCCTCTTGTCTAGCAACTGGTAACAGTGCAGGTTACTGAATCCTGCCCAGATGTCAGGTAAACAAACAAACAAAAGGACAGATGGGATCTGATAAAGGTGGTAGTAATGACAGAAAGGAACAGTAGAATATACTGAATTTGGCTGCGTTTATTAGAAAATTGTGGTATGGCTTCCAGTATTCAATACAGTAAGGAACTGCAATGCTTTACTCATAAGAATATTCTTCTTTTCAGGGTGGCTCAAAGGAAAAATTTCAACTTATTTTCAAATGCAGAACTGAGCAAGAAATTTTAAATCAGTTGATTGAAAAAGTCTGTCATGGAAAGAAATACTGTTTATTAGGAAATTAAAGCTCAGAAATAAGATCCTGGATTTTTTTTTTTTTTATATAAGATAACATAAGGCACTTCTTAAGAGCTCATCCTGTAAGAATTCACATAAGATGTTGGGCAAAATAGTAGTGGGAAAATAATGGATATATATACATATAGTGGATCAAAACATCCATGTCTAAACAATAAAATTGCTTATCTCTGACACAGAGACACAGTCATGCCTAGATATACAAAGTTGTTGAACTAACAAAAATAAGGTGGAATATGAAAAATGAAAATACTGGGATTCCATCTTTTAGAAGAATTCTTTTACAAAATGCTAAAGCAAGCAAATGCAGAGTGTGTGAGGTATTTCTCTACAGAAGATTTGTTGAATTTCCAAGTACTGTGGGATCGCTTAAGGAGACACAGACCTTTGTGTATTGAGTGGATGAAAGATGCCAATGGTAACTGTTAACAGCAGAGACAGGCATTGCTTTGGTAAAGAATGAAATTAATTCCTTTAGTGTTCCCAAAGGAGAATGGGGGCAGATGACAAAAACTGGCAAATGTCCCAGAGGACATTGAGGAATACTGGAGGGAATGAGACTACTGTCAGGACATGTGATTAAAGAATAAGAGTAATATTTGAAAGCTGACAGAACCTAAGGACAAAAAATCTGAAGGCTGAAGCAAGTGTATTAAGACAGACTGTATTTAAAAGTTCATTCAGCAATGTGAATAAATATCAAAAAAGTGACAGGATCTGTATATTTTCCAAAGGTACTGTTTCCATGCTAAAATAGACTTCTGTTCAATGGAAATAAACTACAGTTCTAAATTAAATATAGAGTAGTATAGATTCATAAGTATGAAAAGATTAAGTAAAATGAATGAAGTTATAGAATAACTCTGTTTACTCTTACTGAACCACTGAACTTTTTTGCAAAAGAACTGCATTTCAGTTTTGTTCTTGTAAAAAGCCTACCTCTTCTGTATGTCTTTATGTACAGCTTCTGTGTTGACTAGTGGTGCTCACCTTTGTGTGTAGGCTTAAATTCTAAGTGCAGGAGTCCACGAAAACAAAAATTACTTATGATTTTATACATGCAGCTGAGGTTTCTGGGATGTTTGTCTGGTGCTTGTCAGCTTGGTTTGTCTGAAGTTACACTTAAGTAAATGAGTGTTTGCTTTATGAAAGGTCAGCAGCTAACTTTTTATGGTTACTAATGCCCTTGCCAAAATCAGGCATGGCACACTATTGCAAACTTGGTTAATGTAAAAAGTCACCATGAGTCTGTCTGTTTGTAATCCAGTAATTCACAAGAAGTGTTCGGATGGTTTTCCACTAGAATTTTTACCCAAATCTATTTTTTTCCACTGAAAGTTGCATGTGTTTGTTGGTTTTCACTGAAGTGTCTGGCAGTGAGTTCTAGAAGATAACTTTTGTGTTATGGTATCTGTTGAAATTACTGCAGCTGGGTTTGCAGAGGGAGTAGAGTTTTACCTGTTTTTCTGTACATTCCAATATGTAAAGCTGCAGTGCTGCTCTGTTATCTGTCCCCTAATGATTGCCTCCCCTGGTGTCACAGAATGGATAGTCCCAAAGTTTGGATGTATCTCAAAGTTTGTGTGTCTGTTATGTAGTGATAACACCCTTCATGCTATTAGAAGTTTCTTTATTATGCTTCCTGCTTAGGTTATAAGTTTAAATTGAAGTTCTTTAATTGAAAGTGGACTGCAATGAGGATCACTTCCATTCTCTCCATTAAATATCAGTGATGATTGCTTGAGTATAACTCATTTGACTAATGAAATACCAAGCAGAACCAGTGAAGTGTCTTACCACCTCTCAGTGGCTGATAAGCAAGGGCAGGCTGTTTCTCAGAGATGATTAACTCATGTGCCACTCCCATGAAATTCAGCTTTTTTCTTTTCTTTAAAAAATATATTTTCAAATATAATTTTTAATTAACTTTTGTGTTTGCAATGAGAGTTTGTGTCCTGTTGCTTTCAGCCTCTGCCAGATCTGATCTGCTTTCCTGTTTTCAGTTTGCAAGCTTTTGATGTAGGTGTGTGTGTCTCTGCCTGCTGGTTCTGCAGCCTTGTTCTCATCGTGGTTGTGCATGTGGGATAACCCAGGTGGTGGGAGGACTGCATCTTCTGCTGCGTACTGGGAGTATTTTTAGAGTTTAAAAAAGCAAGAAGAGAGTGAATAAGAAAACCTTAATAGGTGTCAGATGCATTTCTAATTTCTGCTGTGCTCTAAAACCGCAGCCAGGGTAGGATCCCTCTGTAAAGATGTGTGATTTTTCAAAGTACTTGGTGGCTGGTGAGCTCAGAACCTCACTCCCTTAGGGTGTTTTGAAAGCCCAGCCATGATACTGGCATAGGAAATCTGCTGTTGACTTTGAATTCACACATTTTTTAATATATTTTTAAATTAATTGTAGCTGAAGGCTATGTATAGAAGCAGTTTCACTCTCAACAGCTTATTCGTGTTGTATTACTTAGGCTTAGTTTCTCAGAGGTAGTGGAAAGTAATGCTTTTCTGGGGAAACACAGCTGGCAATATTCACAATTATTGTGAATATCTTATTTGTAATGTGGTCATCAACAGCTACTGTAGCCTTTGCAGGCTGGGTTCTTAAACCTTAGCCTATTGTCAATGAAGAAAGAGAGGCTCCCGGAGAGTGTTAATCAGGAGCTGATTCTATTGTCTATAGACAGAGCCTAAGGGGAAGCAGATTTTCTAACCAAAGCAACCAAAATCTGTTACTACCTTTTTGCTTTCTGAAAGTGACTTAACCTAGTGTAATAAATATATAAATAATATGCTCTGTGTTTTAATTTCTTATATCTCCTGAATGGTGTTTGTCTTTTCAAGTACTGCAGTTTTTAAAAGGCCTTTTTCCATTTTTTAATCTCTTTTAAACTTCCAGCTATCACCAACAGTTGCGGGGATGCTGCTTCATATCTCCCAGATTTCTGCTTTTGTTCCATTGATTTATGTGGCATTTTGTTCCACTCTGTTGGAGTAAAGACCAGACCAGAATCAAGACCACCTTGTTCCCCAGACAGAATCTGTTGTGTGATTTGATTTTGTTGTTAGGTTATTTGGTGGTGGTGATATTTTTTGATGATTTTTTTTGTTCTCTTGACTGTTTTTCATTTCTGTTATGTTGTAGATATTAGTCTAGACATAATATTTAAGCCTTTTTTAAAGTCCATGTTGAGTTAATACACAAAAACCTCAATTGCACAAGTGCTTGATAGCAGAGGAAGTTACTTGGTAAACTTTATACAAAGAGAACATGAACTCGACAGTGAGACATGAAAGGAAACTTTATTGCGTACATGCAGCTGTATTTATTTCCTAGGACTCTAAGCTGTTGTCATACAGTCTATTAGAGATACTGTCCTTTCACAGCCACTGTGAATTGGGCATGATAGATCTGTGACAGCTGTACAGAGAAAGCTTCTGTCCTGGTCCTACTTTTTATTAGATAATTTGATTTACTTTTCTTCAAATCTTACAGAATTGTGGAAGAAGGACAGTGGTGTAAAAGACACTAGAATTTAGTTTCTTGTCTGATATGTTTAAAAATGCATAATCGTACTTCTACAATTGAATTTATTGGCTGCTAAGGTAGCCTGGCAGTAAGGCAGAAGTGTAGCAAAAAGAAACTGAGTGCTCCAGTCAGCTTGTGTGTAAGTTAGCAGAAGGTAGAGGTCATGTGCTCTGCAGCCTTTAACAATGCAGCTCCCAAAGCCTGCAAGGGAGGGATCATAATGCAGTAAATGGAAAACCTAGCAGAGATGCAGCTGCAGTTTGCAATGAGGTTATTTATATTTTACACATAAAATATTTATATATAAAAGTTTGAATGGCGCTGCAATAGAATAGAGAGTGGCATAACAGAATGGGAGCTGAACTTTCTCCTTGAATTCATCTCCTTTTATAGCTTCTTGGCTTTGCTGTAGAGTTTTGCACAGGCATCCTAAAAGTTCGAGTGAGAGCTGGCACTCCATCCCAAACTCCTGCTGCTGCCTGAGTCACTGCGGCACATGCTGGGTAATACATTGCAGTGCAGGCTCCTGAGAATCCTGCAATGCTGAAAAACAAACAGCCAAGAGAGGCACAGCAGCAACCCTGCACTGAGATTTTCTTCAGCAGCACTTGGTGTTACTTGAAGTTGCAGTGCACCTGCACTTTCTGTAAACGCACATGTAATTCAAGTATAGAATGCGTCCCATTCCTCACAGCTTCTGTAAAAACCATATAAAACCCAGACTTGGTCTTATAATGATATTGTTAAGGACAAAGTGTTTCTGTTGAAGTTAATGCCAGTCTCACCCCAGTTTATTGCCGTAGTCTAATTCTATATTGTGCTGAGTTCTCTTTTCTGTTCATGGAGAGGAAGGCACTGCTGGAGTTTTATGACTAGTTGAGAGTTGAAGCTGCAGGTTTTAACAATGCTTTTCATAAGTCCACTTAGAAAAAAGCTATTCAAAAAAAAGCCAGGTTGCACCTTCAGTTTGATTTTCTAGAGCCCCAGTGCCCTATCACTGTGTGCATGTTTCTGTTATCAAAGTTATTAAGAGTTATGTGCATTGATGCGAGAATATACCAGTTAATTTCCTGCAACATCTCAGGTAGCAGCAGCTGTGCACGTGAAACACAAAAATAACTTGGCCTTATATACTTTCTATTCAAAGGACAATGCCAAGCCTCTGAGGAGAATCAATTCTGTTTCTTTACTACCCTAATTAAGGTGCATTTTTGATACTTTACTTGTGTTTAATGAACTGTAATGACTACAGTGAAATTAGTCTGGTTAACAACTGAACATGGCTTAAGAATCTAGGACTCAAAGGAAATCAAGGGGTTCTAAAATTCTGTTTCCTATGATTGCTAGTGTTTCTGTTCTTGTGCAGTCAGTTTACAGATCTAAGGTGAAAAAGTAGAGAAGGTATTTTTAAATTTTTTTCTTAACCGAGCAAAAAAGAAATAAAATATAAAAAAACAAGTGTTAATGGTCCTAGGTAGTAACAGCCCCTTTATTCCCATGTGAGTGTGTTCCAAATGCTGGTAGGTCTTACTGTTCTCTGTCTTACAGATGCAAATAAATATGGTACTAGAAAGATACATGAGTTCAAGGATAAGGAGCTGGTCAGTGGCAGAACCAAAAGTAGATTTTGTGGTTCCAGACTATTCCAGATGCAATGTCCAATCACTGTGGCCTTTTATTTTTAAAGTTTTTTTAAAATTTACTTTGCATCTGTATCAATAAATGCAAAATGTAGATACGAGTTTGGATTAAAGTTTCCATATAAATGTGATGTCATTTCACTGACTCAAAGTTCAGCAAGGCTGAACATGGTATTTTCAGTTACCTTTGCTGTATTTAATACCCCACAGGAATGGGCAAGCAATCTTTTAGAAACTGGGATTTTTGCGTAATGGTATCTCCTGAGCAGAAAATGAGTATCTCTGTGTGTATGTAATGTACCGTAAACAAAATGTTGCATTGGCGGTCAAAAAGTCGGTGTTTTGATTCAAAATTATGATTTTGCCTTTTGCTCTCTCTTTGTTGAGAGAGCTAGAAAGTAAAATTTAGTGCCTGTGCCATCTGTATGGTCAGAGAATGCTGCAAACATGGGATCACTTTGTCTTTGTTTCCCACAGAGAATGTAGCACCTGTCAGCTTGGCATCTAGGTCACAATAAATGTGTGCAGGGTGAGGGGGAAGGAGACCCATTAAATGAGGAAATTGGTAATCAAAGACTATAACCGTCCATCAATTCAGAGCTAGCAGTTCCAGTCTGCTGTTTTGAAATTTTTTCCAAAGAAAGAAATATTTTTGAAAATGGTGGGATGAATTCTGTGTGTGGTGTGATCTTCTTGGATGACTGCCTGAGGCACTGGCACATAGCAACTTACCTTTAAGATTAACTGTTTATCATTTTATGGCTTTAGCTTCTGAATAATCCCCACTTGCTTTTTTCCCCTGTACATTGTAGTAACCACCTAAGATTCAAAGGGCCTTACCTACTGCTTTGTTTGGTATGGAGAATGCAAGAATCATGGCATTTTCATTGTGATTTTGATGATTAGGAGTTTCAGTGATCTCTTCAGCTGTGGTTAAAGGTTTCTGTTTCATGGGACTTGGCTTGTTTTGCTGCTGATGGATGTGCTGCCTTTTTTGTAGGAATTTCTTGCTGCAAAGCCATGTGCTCCCCCAGAGGAGGACAGAGCCTTTTGACCTCATGTGCACTGGTGCTTTATAGCTCATTGGGGAATTCTGCAGGGGTCTGTGCTCTGTGTGTAAATTATGCTTGGAAATTATTTCAGTTTTCTCTGTCATTTGTTTAATTTGATGACAATGGAAGTCAATTCTGTGTGCGTGCTGAGGGAAGTTTCTTCCCCATGGATGAAGCCAGTGGTGCATTTCTGTGGTGCTGCTCTTACTACTAGAAAGAATTGTGCCTTGTGGAGTTTCAGGACAGTGTGTGTCTTTCTTAGAAATGGAGCTGAGGAGCCCTGTTATCCCCAATTGCATTTTAGTTGGTGGTGATGTGTGTAACAATATGTCTTGCTGCCTAAAACCACTGGCATGTTTTGAAATGGTGTTACGAAAATAAGGCAAAAATGTACAGTGACTTCCTTTCCAAACTAGTCATGGTGAACAAAGTGATGAAATAATGGTTGTGGGGTTTTTCCGTCACTTTTCACTGTGATACATGGAGGTTTTCTATTAAGTGAATGATAGGAGCATGGACTATTGGAAACTTTCTGATACAAGAAAGTGCTTGAGACTTGTTTGTTCCATTTTCTGACTCCTGATGAGCACAGGTTGCATTACCAAAGAGTAAGATAAATCTTAAGTCCTTTCTTTTTTCCCATGGGTAGTGTTTCTAAGGGCCTCCGTGGATCCTAGCTAAGTCAGCAGTGCTGCTGGGAGCACACTGATGGATTTTTCAAAATATTTGAGGAATGAGACTTTTAAGACCATTAAAAATTCAGTTATGTTTGTAGTAGACCCAGGAGCTGGAAGCACGTTGCTTCACAGTGCTCTGATGCTGGAAGTGAACTTAGACTTGGGAAAACTGTGAACTAAAATGCCTTTTAAAAAAAAAAGGAAAGAAAAAACAAGAAACCTCTCAAGCAGTGCAGACAATATGCTTGCTGGTTCAAAGGGAAAGCATGCAATCCATATACAGCAGAACCAGGTGGATTGCCTTGGGTAGCAAGTAATGGAGGCTGACTGTGTGGCAGAAAAATGTGGGTGTTTCGCACTGTACCAAAAGCACAGGAAACTACAGAACTGGCAGCTCAGATAAGTAGGAATGATGCCATTTAAATCAAAATAATGTGCAGTAAAAAGAAAGGATAGGAGAAGGAGATCTCAGTCCATTTTATAGTGATTTAAAATCCACACAGCTTGTCCAAGTGCTAAAACACGTAAGCAGCAGTTTAATAACATTGAAGGACAAATTTCTAACTTGGTTATGTGGAATGGAATTGTGTAAGAATTACTGTCTGGAAAGTAGTTTCTGAAAGAGCAATAAACAGATGATTTGTCACTTTTCATGCATAAAAAGTAGACTTGCTGATAAACATGCAGAAGTGGTGATGAGAAATACCACGGTAATGTGAGGAGAAGTTAATTCTAAAGCAAATCAACTTAGAATTCCAATTTTTGACTGTTGGTGTGTCTGGCTGTTGACAGTCTTGTTCTGATTCCTCTGCACAGCTCGCCTGGGGCTCTGTGGATGATCTTGACCACATTTTTGCTGGTAATGGATTCACTAAAACTGTCACTTTAAACTATGGCACTGCCGATATTTATCTATTACTTTAGATAAATACATAACTGTATAGTAACTTTTAAAACTAATACTCCTAAATATTTGCCATGTATCTTTTAGTGTTAGCAGCTCCTGAACTTTGATAAATTTAAAAATATTTGGCCCAATTACATAAGCTTTGAACTTAAAGCTGTAAGTCACTGTTAAAAATGCCCACATCTTGTCTGTGTTATTTGTCCTGTAGTTGGTCGGCACTGGTGCTTAAAACTATTTGCCAAGTAATTACTAAGACTCAGATTCAACTGTGTTGAATGTTAAATGAATAGATCTGACTGCAGCAAAGGTGATGTGAGTATATTCTGGCTTTACAGAAATCGAATTAGGTTATCCATGACTTTTTCCTGCTCTTTGATAGGGCTCTCTGACATCAGTTGTGTGTAAGTGATCTTTCTAGTCGTGCATGTGGGCATTGAGGTTATGTAGGTGCTTGGTGTCCTAATAAGGTGGCCCAGTGTATTCAGCCTTTAAAAAAATGACCTTTTAGATCAGCTGATCTGTATTTAAATGGATTTTCAGTAATTGAATAAGCAGAAATCTCTGGTGGAGGAAATGCAGGAGGGCAACTGGGTAGTCATGATTTATGTACTGCAGTTACATGTTTTAAGAAGAAAAAGATACTTACATGTTTTAAGGATTTTAATTTTCTGTTCTTCATATGCAGGCTATGATTGATGTGTTGCTTGATCTCTCCTATTTGACAAACTAGGATTTATTTTTTTGTTTCAAATGGTGTAAAAGAAATACTAACAATAGCATGTTACTCTTAACAGAAAAATTGTGCAATTGGCTATTCTAAAGCAACTCTAACCAAGTCAGACTTCATGCAGGACCCAAAGCTACAGGGTACCACACTGGGTTATGGTTCCATTAAGTTATAAAGTACTTGCACAGCTCTACATCCATGGATAGTTCTGTGATTGTTGATGTGCTGAAAGCTGATTAGACCCTCCTGAGTTCAGGCCTGTGCTACAATCAGTGATGTATTTAATGTTAACTTTTGCAGGAGCCAGTAGGAGCCATCTTCTTGAATAAGCTAGGGTAGCTTAACCTGAGAAAAGTGTGAAGGATACAGTTTCTGGGTTTAATTCCAGGGCATTTTGCTGGAACTGGTCACATAATGTTCTGGGAACATGAAGTGCATTCAGTTCCTCTTAGGAGCGATGAATCAGAGTCGTACTCTCTTCCAGAACTAAGACTGACAATATGCCAGCATTCTCTAGGACAAGGCAGAGCATAGATTTTCACTAGACTGGTGGCAATTGCAGCTGTCATATGAAGTGAGCAGAAATGAAGAGGTATTGAGTGGACAAGGTAATGTAAAGCTTTCTGCTTTAGGGCAGAGAGGTCCTTAAAGAAGTCAGACCCCCTCATTGTACTCACACCTTTCCACTGCATGTGCAGGTGCAATGTTTGTGCAGTCAGCTTTAACAGCTGGATGCCATCAGACGCAGGATAAAGTTGCATGGCAACTTGCATCACCCTGCATCTAGGCTGTGGTACCCTTGCTCTACCTTTAGGGTAAGGTCCTGTCCCACCTCCTTGAGTCAGCTCTGGGTGCTTGTGTGATCACACACAATAAGCTGTTAGAGGCAGCTTATCCATCTCAAAATGTGTGAGCAGCTTTCAGGTGGATTAACCCACTGAAGAGCTCACAGCACACAGGATTTGCTACTACCAGTGCAAGGGAAATGGAGGGAATGTGTTGACAGGGATGAAAAGGATTCAGAGAAGGCTAAGCAGCTGTGGAAAAGTACCTTAATGATTATTAGAATGTTTTGTTTGCAGAGTAGAATGAACTCTGCTTTGAAGGGATTTGTATCTCACTGAAGTTCTGAATGATGAACCCAAAAGGAATCTCTGCTACCAGCTCACCTTGGGTTAATGGTGACTGTTGTGATAATGATAATATATCATGTGAGGACAAAAAGATCTATCCCTAATCCAGCAAGCCTGGAATCCAAAGAGGACAATTGAGTGGTTTAAGTGAAACGGTGGTCAACCTGGATGTAGGTAAAAGCAATGTTCCTGATGAAAGCAGCACCTCAAGCCATGTAAGGGCTAACACAGTGACATCTGAGAGGCTTCAGCCTGACTTCAGGAAAAGACTGAAAATGCTGTTGAAGGAGAGAGGGAACACATTTCTTCAGTGGAGGAAAGAGTGTCTTTATTTCAACTGAGAAAAGTGTATGGGGAGGGAAGTTCTGCTCAGTTGGAGGAAGTGCTACCATGACAAATGATGTACAACAGAGACACAAGTTAGGATGATGTTGTCAAAGGATGTTAAAGGTAGAAAGAGGCAAGCTAATCAGTAAAAAATAAATGTGTTGTAACTTCTCGTGTTGTCTCAGTACTCTGGGCAAAACAGAACATTTTAAGGGACTTCTTTGACAATTACTTATTAGCATCTGTAAAAGCAATTTTTAAATATAGTCATGAGAGACATCCAATATAGAAGCATCTTTAATCACACAGGAGTGAGGAGCAAGAAGATAATATGAAAGATTCTCATACTACTTGGAAAGGAAGTGTATAAAGGGGTTATGTAAATCTCTGATTTTAAGGGTTTTGGCTTATAGTACAATCACCCTTTCTCATCTTTGCAGTGGGTTTATATGAGTATATCAAAAGGAAGCCACACCTTCCTTACAAGCACAGAGAACTTCAGAAAGGGAGATTGTTTTAAGGCCAAATCAGAATAGTGTTGCTGCCAAGTGAAATTTTGCACTTGGAGCCTGTGGAGGGAGGAAGAAGTGTTAATGTGGTAACAGCCAGTGGAATGCACGCAGTGTGTAACTTGTCCTTCACAGCTCCAGCTCCTCCCCATGCAGAGGAAACAGGATGAAATATTGCCTAGTTGTACCTGAAACAAGATGCTGAAAGAGAGGCAGAAAATGGTTCTGACAGGCACTGGGGTGCTGCTCATCCTGGTCACCCTGAGAAGGATGGGCTGTTTCTGTGGGATGCACCCACTACCTCTACTTGTCTGCAGTGCTCATGCACATTCTGTCTCATTATATTGGCTGGACAAGCAACTGCCAAACAGACCATAGTTTAGAATAAAAACACCGAAAATTTACTTTTCAAAGAAATTCAGAATGTTGTTTTTTTTTGAAGTAAGACTTTGGAAATGAGTGAGCAGTCAGTGAAATTGAAAAGTGAGGAAGGATCATGACTACTGCTATTTTTTTTTTATGGCCCTTTGATGGCTTTACATTTCTCTTTTTAGGGTATGCTCACTTTCACAAACAGGATTTTAAACAGATTAGGGAACAGTATTTTAAATTTGCAAAATGAAACATGGAAGTAAAAGTGTGATTCTGTCAGCATGCAGATTCTTGTTTTCAGGTATGTCTTTGTTCTTGGCTATTTGAACTCTCACATAAATTAATTTAAATTACTGTCAGACTTTAGTGTAATCAGGTTTTCTCATTAAAAGCACCTGTATCGTTTCTTCTGAAAAGTGGACAGTCTTGAGTCTGACACTGTTACATTTTTGAAGTAGGCTTGCAGAGCAGATGATGTATCTGTGTCCAAACATTTAGATATGTTAGTTTATTACATTTGAATTCTTACAAAGATGTTTTCCCTTAGAGATGTGTACAATAATGATGACTTTGAATTTCTTGATTTATAAACGCATGTATAAGCATCACTGTTGAGTTCTTTAGGAAACAGTGGAGGTTTGTCAGGAAGAGTTCAAGGTTTTGCAGTACAAAGTAGTTTTTGTTGTACAATGCATGTGCTAAAGAATAGCTGTAGCAGACAAGTTGGACTAAAATGCTCAGTAATAGTGTGATGTGTCACTGCCTGGTGCGAAATGAGTCACTCTCTATAGAAATGCAAAATCACATTATAGAGTCTAGAGTCTTGTACTTTATTCATGTATGGACAAGACTGTCCTTTGTCCATGATTCTGGTTTTCTTCAGTATCTGTATGCATCTAATTTAAGGCTGTAGATACCATTGCATTGCTGTATGTACCATCTCATGCTAATGGTCTGTTTGATTTGTGCCATTTGCTTCCATTTTCTCAGGGTTCAGTATCTTACTCTCCTTTTTCAAGACCTTTTTAGATTTGATTAATGACTAAGTATAGTTGTCAAACTGGAGTGGCTTTTTTGTCATATGTAGAAATACAAGCCTCAGAGCTGTATTTATTTGGGCTAGCTTCAGAACAATTGTTTATGTTCTGACGGAACAGTTGCAATGAGTAGGAAAGATCATTTAGTGCTGCTTGGAAGGTGACATTTGAAGTCATCAAAGGGCAGTGGGAAAGCTTTCTGTGCAGAGAATTGGAACAAGTCTGGAGAAAGCCTGAGAGAGAGAGTTAATGGAACTCCATGGTTGATGCAATGGCAAAGAGATGAAGGCTTTATTTAGGAATATGATTTTTCTTGTTGAAATGTGTCTGGATTTTGCTACAAATTGGATTTATAGGCAAGTAGGAGTAGATGGCATGTAGGTAGCTTGGAAAATTGAGTTTGCCATGAGATGGACACAGTTTCTGGAAGGTATTTCTCATTTTGCTGCCTCTCCAAAGTTCAGTAGCTGCCAAGGGCATCAAGTGTAAAAAGCACTGTGGTTTAGAAGTGCCTTTGTGAAGCCTGTGTTTCTTACTCTTTCATCCCACTGGTGTGGTCAAACAGTTAAAGTGAAAATTGCAGTGTTAGTGGGTGCACTCAGAAAGCCAGTGTAGGTACCTGGGAAAGATGCCAAGTCTGATAGGGTTTTCAGGTTTAAAGCATTTAAGACTTTGGACAATCACTCTGTGTCTCAGAATTACAGACCTAGAAGCAGTGGCTGTGCCCAAGTTCAGCTGCTTTAAGAGCCTGTAGGACCCAGAGGTAAAAGTCCAATTTCAGGATAATGATATTAGTGCAGCAGATTGTCTGGGTAAGTTAGTAACAAGCTCCATTAATCACTGGGTGGTCCAGCTCATTTGTGAAGAGACTATGGGGGAGGAGAGGGGGAAGAATTGTGTTTGAATTGTTCTTTATTGGAGTTCAGCTCCTTTGGCCAGAATGGCCTGGAACAGCAAGCACTGGGCCATGCTGTTGAGATGTTGTTCTAGGTCTCTGGCTGGAATCAAGCTTCTGCTTTATGACAGCTGCTCTTCTTTCCCTTAAATGTACAGCACATTTCCTTTCACGTTGTTCAGTGGCTAATGTTTAAACTCGATGCTAGTGGTTAAAAAGAGTAAGGAATGCGTGTAATTAGGAAGCAGAGAAAGCTGCTCTGTGTTATGGGAAAAAAATAAAGACACTTACTGCAACTACAGTTGAGGGTCCTGCCATAATTATCTGCATGTGATTACTGATTGTTTAATATTTTCCTGTCAAAAAACTTTGTAAAGAAAATTATCACAAACAAATACTGTATGCATTATAAGAGAAAGGGCTTAGCCTTTTAGGTTTATTGTGATGGAATACACTCCTTTAAACATTTTCTGCTACAATTACATTAAATATTCTGTATGCTTCTAGCTCGTGTATTTAATGTTACCTGGTAGAGCTGTAGGTCTCACCTGAAGCTTAAATCAAAAAGTGTTTTGCTGCTGACAGGATTGAAGGCAGGAGGAGACCAAAGTGCCATTTACAAAATGAAGGGTTTAATACATGTTGATGATATTTTGTCTAAGCGACAGATTTCTAATCAAAAGCCTTTACTCTTGCAGGTGGTTTAGAACCAAGGTGTATTGCATTTTCTGAGCCTGGCACTCAGTACTTTATAAGGTGTTTGGCAAGTAGGTGTTCACAGTCAGGGCAGGTGGTGATGCTTATCTGTGGTGTTCTCAAGTTCACGTGTCCCGGCACCTGAGAGAAAGTGCTTTTGCAATTTAAAGGCAGAAGGTCAAATTTAATGAGATGTGGAATCATAAAGGATGCATATCTATGTGATAGGAAGCAAAGCTGATAGAAGGTGGGTTTTCAAGGAAAGGTTTATTGCAACCCTCCTTGAAAGCAAAGGTGGTTTTTATCTCCTTCTGGCTGTTCTCTTCCTGCTCCTTTTGTTATTTTCTGTTTCTCAAAATAACAGCAAGTACATGATCTTCTCTGGGATGTTCTTTACAGTATTTCTGTCCTAGGACTCTCTATTCTTTTAACCTTGAGTTGAAATTATAAATTACCAGGATAAACCAGTCTTGTACTTTGATAAAAGAACATGAGAGTGTACCAATAAATGACTCCTGAACGGAGCACTGAAAAGAACAAAAGTATATGCATCTCTTGATGGGAACAGAAAAGAGCCACTAACAGCAAAAAAGGAAGGAGGGGCTGGCTTGTGAGAGAGTCTGTTCAGGATGGGAGGTTGAATGACTTTTTATCATCCGTAGATGCACAAAGTAACTGGTCATTCTAAAATGTTTCATTTCCTGCCTAACTATCATTTTTCTGTGCAATTTATCAAGCCACTGCTCCTAGCTGTGGGAAAATTCTTTTTTTACACTTAAGCAACAAAAATGGAACAACAGCTGGACAATTCCTGGTCCCTCTGAGTTGGGCTAAGCGTTGGAACTAACACCATAATTAGACTTTTTTCTGGAAAAAGTATGTGCGTGTGTGTATGAGATTTGCTCAGATTTTGAGCAGACCGTACATCCAGCAGAGGTGGAGAGAAGTGTGTTTTAGAAGAAAACAATGGAAACTGAAAGAAACCTAAGGCAAAGAGTGGGAAGTGATAATGAGGGGTGAGGCAACTGAGAGAAAAACAAACTACATGGAAGCGGTGCTAGTGAAAAGGGACTAAAATGAAAAAAGAAAGGTGCTAAGGTACCAGTGATTAGTAAATGAGAAGACAACATTTCTCAGGATGCATGGCTGACTTAACGTCTCTGTGAGAGAGAGAACTTACAAAGCTTAGCAGAAATACTCAAGAGACGGGCAGGAGTGACAGCTCTGCACTCCTGTGCTGCCAGGTGAGGTGAGCACACCCAGAGCACTGCCAGGAAAAGCTGAACAGGAGCTGAGTGCCCGAATAGAGCCGAGTGCCTGGCACAGGGCTGCAGGTAATACAGTCAGTGTCAGTGACAAAGTGATTTCTTTGCTCTGTCCTTTCCTCCCTCTTTCAGTTTTTGAGCACTGAGCCAAACTCTTCTATTTAATCTCAGAGACGATTATACCCTCACAAAGAGCAGGCTTTGTCCTGGTCTTTGAACCTGTGGCACTGATTTAACCTTGATGGGACAGAGGAGCATCAGTTTCGCTGTCTCTTTCCCAGGAAGGCAAGCAGTGTTTGTACTGCAGCCTTGCACAGGAGCTTCAGCAGTCTTTAAATTGTCACTGAGAGCCCAGCTGATAGTGACTGCTTAGGGATTGCTCTGAATTGCTGCATCCCTTCTTGCCACGGCCACGTTCCATTCCTGCACCTCTTCTCCAGTGTCTGAACTGTGATGGTTGGTGCAGCTTCAGGCCACCTCTCACCAGAGGCTCTGAAACTGGGAACCTCAGGCTAAAAGAATAAATTATAGCAAACTACTTTGAAAATAGAGCTAAATTCAAACAGGTTCACAGATGAAATACAGAAATTTAAAGTGCTGGTGTTTTAAATAGAACTCGGAATTAAATTATTGTGGAGCATTAAATAGGATACCCTTTCAAAAGCAGTAATACTTGCCATAATTTCCTTTAAAACTTAATTTTTGCAAACTCCAGTCATCCGGGTGAGAGAAGTGCCAGCTTGAGCTAATTTTGCAAGTGCAGAGGACTGGGATTTGAGAAGTAACAAAAGGAGGCATATAGTAGACTCTTGGAAGAAATCAATGCATTCATTGCAGAAAAAAGAGTGCTGTAAAAAATGGGACTGCTGTGTATAATTTAATATTATTATGTGTGCCTTTTGGGTAGGTAAGATTGCCATTGCTTTGCAAATAATCATGCAGTGTTTCTTTGCAAAAGTTATCTTTTCATTTGGACTGGCAGAGTGCTGCCAAGCCAGGAGCCATCAATCTGGTCATCAATCTTGTTGTGCAAGTGTGTCTTCTTTCTAGAGTATTCAACTTTTGTGTACTTTTAAAGCACCTAGCTTATTTTTGTGAAAAAAGTATTTGCTGCTTGTCAGAATTCCTGATGCTGATTGAAATGTATTACGCCACAGTGCTATGGATCTTGCCATTGTAGTTTGCAAGGAAGTGATGCACAGGTAACTCCACAGTCAAGAAATAGTTTAAATATTGGCAATTTCTGTGGTGTTCTCTTTGTGGTAATTGTGGATCATACACAGAGGCTGCCCTAAACTGCACGTGCCCTAAGGCATACTGATGATTCTGTGGTTTGGATGTATAGATTGATTAAGAAAATATCCATGGCCTATCCGGCAATTATTTCTGAATGTAAATAACAGAAGCCTTTGCTCTGCTGTGCCAGAAGAAACTCAAGGACAAAATATTTCTTGAAAAGAAGACATTAAGTAATAGTAATGCAGTAGTAGTAGTTTAGCTACTCTCAGCTGTTTATGACTAGAATCTGAAATGAAACAGAGCTCATATCTTGGCAGTGTTGAGTCCTGTGTGCTTCTCTGATGAGTCTCTTGGGTCAGACTCTTAAGAAGTATTTACATGCCTGGAGATTTAGATAAGCACTTGGTGGGGTGTTCAAAAGCATCCAGGTCTCTAATACCTCTTGGCTTTCTTAAGGGGATATGGGAGTGTGTGTGTGCGTGTGTATAAAAGCTGTTGATTAATTCTATTATTTTGAAGCAAAACCATATAAAATTTGAATGGAAATAGCATTCCATCCCAGTCTGCTGAGCCACTGAGTTATTTCACAAATACTGCTATGCTTGTATCTTCTTTTCCTATCTTTTTTTTCTTGTTTTTCATTACTTGATTGTATTTGTTGAAGCAAAGGGAAAAGTTGTTAATCCTTGGGCCTTCTGACCTGCATGGAAAAGAATGTCATTTGACACACCATTTTTCAGAATTTAACTGTTATCACTCAAAATTTGAAAACTGGAACCATCTAGTCATACCTGTTTTAACATGGACAATAGATATAAACAATTTTCACTTTTCTACAGACTGTGTACATTAATATCTTTCTTACATAGATTGTACACTCATCTTTTAATTTTTTGCGACAAAATCTGGAATTACATTCTCACAATAAATAAATTGTATTTCCATAATAAATAAATCATGCAACTCACAATTTGTGTCCCATAGACATAACTTTCCCTTGTTTTGCCTGCTCAGAAATACAGAGAGAATGTTTTATTTAAGACTGCGTTCCTCAGGGCAGAGTGAAGATCTGGGACTCTGGCGTTCTCATTTCAGAGTTAGCAATTATTTACTGTGTGGCCAAGGACAAGTCAGTTTAACCCAAACTCAAATGTTTAGTCTTTCAGTTCCTCCCCTACATTAATGTTGTATTAGGAGCTTGGATGTGTTGTTTCAACCTGTACGAATTTGTTCCCCATTTTTCCTGTAGCATCCAAAGCTGTGTAGCAGTGGCTAAAAAGTAGCTCTTGCTGAGAGCAGAAAGTCTGGAATCCAGACATGGGGAAAGGCAGCACAAGTAGCAGGGCTTGCTTTTAATGAGACACTCAAGACCTCTGGAGTGTCACAGAAAGGGTGAAGCTGTCCATTACATTGTGAGGATAAAACATTCTGAAATATACTAAGACCTTTCAAAGGACGTGCTTAGAGCAAGAGACAGCACCCTTCTCAATGTGCAGACTCCTTTGTAAATCTAGATTACACAGTCTATATTTACACATACTTCGGCTGGATTTGGTTAATAAGGTTAATTTAAAAGGCTGCATGATTGTGTGCAGACTAGATCAGCTGGGTACAGGATTTTGAGTGTTGACTAAGCAACAGCAAGTGCCCAGCATTCCTGAGCCTACTTAAAATTCTCTTTCTGGCATAGACTTACTTGTAGAACAGCTTTAAGCAGTATCAGAGCTAGAATTCAATGTCTCATGTTTCTGTCACTAAATTATTAAAAAAAAACCAAACCCAAACCAGGTAGTATGTAATTTTGTGCCTAATTCTGGCAAAAAATTACATACAAGAAATACACTAGGAAGAGCACAGGAATCATATGGGCTAAGTTCTCAGTATTGTTATCAAAGAAAGGAGATTAAATTTTTTTTAAACAGACACAGCAAATATCAAATTGATTAATAAATCTTTCAGTAGGTGTTATTATTGACTTCCATAAAATGTGGGACCATGTCTGGCGTATTGGCCTGCCTTTACAGATGACTTAGTTGTTTAATGCTGGGTGCTTCATCTTACCTAATCAATTGTAGACTTTTTCTGAGAGCAAGAGGTGTTACTGTGTCTTCTGCTGCTTTCTTGAGAGATGATGAGTTTCTAAAGTGCATCCACAGAATTTTTCAATCTGTCAAGGCCTTTAATATTCTCAGGTCTGTTTCCTTTTTGTTTTCTTTTTTTTTCTTGAAGGAGCAGGAATCTAAAACTATTTAATGCATCCTAGAGTTCCTGTCAGCAGAAAGAATTGCAAGGATGCTGGGAACTTAGAGCTCTGGTCAAACACCCACATCACAGACGTTGTGTGGCAGATCTTTGTGTGACTCCTCATTAGCTTGGCTAAAATGGCTGCCCTTCTCTTTTGAAAAATTTCTGTTGTGATAATCCTCCCACACGACAGATTCTTTTGTTTAGACTATGTAAAATCAGGCTGTTTGGCTAATAACACTCTCAACTACTCTC